>WNGS01000337.1:14309503-14346906 GCA_020271785.1 Procambarus virginalis | reverse complement strand
ACTAGTAAGCGTAAGCGTTTCGGGCAGGTCCCTGGAACTACGATTCCTTGCCCGAAGAATCGTTTTTTTTCCCAAGATACTCTATTGTACCTGTTTTTGCGGTACGTACAGAGGCTACAGTTAAGGCAATTCGCGGACCCAGTAAACATCTCCCCGTGCCAGGATACGAACCCATGCACATAGCGTCGCGGCAACGCTCAGCACCGAGTGTCTTACCCACTGACTACCCAACGGAGTACGTGTATACTACACCTCTTTATACATTACATCATTTGCAATATTTTTAGGTCACCGATGCAAAAAATATATTGTTCTGATGTCAATAATTATGTATAATATATAATATTACATCATACATTAAAGTAAATTTTTGAATCACTTCTTGCAACAGTTGTACAATCCTAACAAAACTTCTAATTAAAATTGATGACGATAAATGATGATAAATGTGATGATGTTGATGTCATATGAACAGATGTTATGGACGCCAATAATGTTGCTGTTAGAAGCGGAACAACACCTGTTTCATCAGTTGTTGGCAACAGGTGTTATGAGCTCCTCTCCACTCACGCATCCTTACCTCATGCAAGGACACCCCCCTTCTCTCTCTCTCTCACTCACTCATGCAAGGACACACCCCCTTCTCTCTCACTCACTCATGCAAGGACACCCCCCTTCTCTCTCTCTCACTCACTCATGCAAGGACACACCCCTTCTCTCTCTCTCTCACTCACTCATGCAAGGACACCCCCCTTCTCTCTCTCTCTCTCTCACTCATGCAAGGACACACCCCCTTCTCTCTCTCTCTCTCACTCATGCAAGGACACACCCCCTTCTCTCTCTCTCTCTCACTCATGCAAGGACACACCCCCTTCTCTCTCTCTCTCACTCACTCATGCAAGGACACACCCCCTTCTCTCTCACTCACTCATGCAAGGACACCCCCCTTCTCTCTCTCTCACTCACTCATGCAAGGACACACCCCTTCTCTCTCTCTCTCACTCACTCATGCAAGGACACCCCCCCTTCTCTCTCTCTCTCTCTCACTCATGCAAGGACACACCCCCTTCTCTCTCTCTCTCTCACTCATGCAAGGACACACCCCCTTCTCTCTCTCTCTCTCACTCATGCAAGGACACACCCCCTTCTCTCTCTCTCTCACTCATGCAAGGACACACCCCCTTCTCTCTCTCTCTCACTCAAGCAAGGACACACCCCCTTCTCTCTCTCTCTCACTCATGCAAGGACACACCCCCTTCTCTCTCTCTCTCTCACTCATGCAAGGACACACCCCCTTCTCTCTCTCTCACTCACTCATGCAAGGACACACCCCCTTCTCTCTCTCTCACTCACTCGTGCAAGGACACGACCCTTTTCTCTCTCTCTCTCCCTCTCACTCATGCAAGGACACCCCCCTTCTCTCGCTCTCTCACTCATGCAAGGACACACCCACTTCTCTCTCTCTCTCACTCATGCAAGGACACGACCCTTTCTCTCTCTCTCACTCATGCAAGGACACGACCCTTTCTCTCTCTCTCCCTCTCACTCATGCAAGGACACACCCCCTTCTCTCTCTCTCACTCACTCATGCAAGGACACACCCCTTCTCTCTCTCTCACTCACTCATGCAAGGACACACCCCCTTCTCTCTCTCTCTCTCACTCATGCAAGGACACGACCCCTTCTCTCTCTCTCCCTCACACTCATGCAAGGACACGACCCCTTCTCTCTCTCTCCTTCACACTCATGCAAGGACACGACCCCTTCTCTCTCTCTCCTTCACACTCATGCAAGGAAACGACCCTTTCTCTCTCTCTCCCTCACACTCATGCAAGGACGCGACCCCTTCTCTCTCCCTCACACTCATGCAAGGACACGACCCTTTCTCTCTCTCTCCCTCACACTCATGCAAGGACACGACCCCTTCTCTCTCTCCTTCACACTCATGCAAGGAAAAGACCCTTTCTCTCTCTCTCCCTCACACTCATGCAAGGACGCGACCCCTGTGAGATTTTTTTTCTTTGACAATTATCAAAAGAAATTAAGTCCTATTGATGTTACGTTAATCGTAACTACCTCGGAAGAGAGGCAGATCTTAAACAGCAAGAGCTGCCAGTGGCAGATATTTAATCTTAAAGCCTAAGATCATAGGACCGCGGGAGCAAACCGCCAGGCGAAACCACCCGGGTAACACCTGTCACTTAGGTCGCTGGCTCCTCCTAGTTGACAACTAATAAAGGGTAGCCGACGGATTCTCACTTCGTATTTATAGAAGTGTGGTGCTGTGCAATGGACTCGAGCTTTAGATACAGACTTGATATGAACATAAGCAGGCAAAGCGTTGCAGAACATGAAATGTGGGGCAGTAATATTGGAAGGTTTGACGTAAACGACCGTCTATAACAAACAATTTATTCACAAAATAAACTAAAACTACTACACAGTGAATTGACGTTACTTTACTGTCACTCCAGTGGCACATTCAAGAACAGCTAATCAACAGCCTGATGGACCCACGGTATCCTTATCCCGTCGTCGCTGACTGAACAATGACACTAACTGAACAAAGTGAGTTGACCTGGAGCTGCCGTGGGGTACAGACGTGTCGTCTGGCCTCTGGTGGTTTGGGGTGTTTGCCGTTTTCGTCACCAGAAGGGGTGGGCGTTTCTGCCCCCCCTCCCCCCCCCTGCTGTTGCTGCTGGCTGCGTGTTGACGTGGCGTGCTTGCCATGGGTGGTCCCCTTCCTTCTATCAAGCGCGTGAACTCTGTGGGCCTGGAGTTCACTGGTCGTGCTGGATATACGGAGATAGCCATGGTTATGTGCGACATGCTGCGTGTCCCTGTGATGGCCGTTTACGGTATTGAGCTTGTGACTGCCCATCGGGTTGTCATCAAGTTTGTGACGGAGGAAGTATACCGTGATTTCCTCAGTCGTTACGAGGGACGCTCGTTGTCGCTGCCGGATGGTGCCGGCTCTGTCTCCATCTCCGACCGTAGTGGTGCGCTGACTTATGTCAGCGTGTATGGGGCGCCCCTGGAGTTTCCCGAGGACCTTCTCCGGCGGTACTTTCAGCGGTTTGGAGCGGTCGTCAGTGTGCGGGTCAACACGCTCTCCTCAGGGAGGTATGCAGGTAGGCGGACGAACGTTCGCACCTTGGGGATGCGCCTGCGGTCGGATATTCCATCTTCGGTCCGGCTTCTGGGGTGCTACATCCGGGTGTACTATGCCCGGCAGCCTCGTACTTGTTTCCGGTGTGGCCTGTTGGGGCATCAGGCTGCCGGGTGCGATGCGGCTCCGGTTGCTCAAGTCAACTTGTTCCGGGAAGAGGATTTCCCTCCGCTTCCCTGGACGAGGCCTCCGGGGATGAGGTGACCGACCCGCTCGTTGTTGAGGCTCCCCCAGCGTCGCCAGACGTTCCCCCAGATGTCGCCGACCCTCCTCAGGATGTTGCGATGCCGTCGGTTGATACTCCTGCTCCTGTCCCTGCTGCTCCCTCCTCCCCGTCTGCTCACCCATCTTCAGCGGCTGTGCCTGGCCCTGCATCTTCGCCTCGGGTCCCGGCTGTGCTGGGTGCTGGGATGGCAGTGGAGCCTCCTGTTGTGTGTGGTCCGGTTCCCCCTGCGGTTGAGGCTGCTGCCGTCATGAGACGGGCATTGGTTCGCACGGCATGTGATGCCCGTGGTTCTGGGTCCGTCTCCGGCTCTGAGGATGTGCGCCCGGTGCCCAAGCAGTCCCGGCGTTCTTCTACTGCTTGGGCTGATGTGGAGGATTTCGACGCCGGTGGGTCTTCGGGCGATGATGTGGTGGTCGCTGACGTCCATGTGCCTGCTGATGACGACGATTGTGATTATGATTCACCTCCTGTTTCTTCTGCAGGCGGTTCTCCGCAGTGGGAGGTGGTAGCTCCTCCGGACGTAGGTGGTGTGGGTGCTGGTGCAGGCCGCGACCTCGTGTTGTTGCTGAAGAAGGATGTTCGGCGTGGGGGGCCCCTGCAGGTGTCACGGTGGTTGCCGCGGAGCCCTGTGGGGCTGCCAAGGAGGTTACAAGTACGCTGCCCGTTGCCCGAGCCTGTAGGGGGAAGCCCGTCCCAATCATCTTGGCCTCCGGCGTGGCGTATGATAAGACGAACAACCCTTTGGCTTTTTACTTTAGTGACCGAGTGCGGCCTGTTCCGTGGTGCCCCTCGACTGTCTGGGTTCCACAGGCTCGGGTTTTTGTTGAGGGTGTGCCGGAATTGATGCCCGATCCTCGTACAGCCCATGGTCACCCTGTTCCGGACGACATCCTGTTGCTTTGGGAGGCGTATTGTGTTCGTTTCCCGGCGGCAGAGTGGCCGGATAAGTATGCGCACTCTTGATAGTTTGTGTGATTGCTGTGTGTCTCGTGTATGTATAGGACTTGTGGTATGTTCTGATATGTGATGTATTTATTGTGCGCCCTTCAGGCCGGTGTAATGTTTAGTTTCTCAATGTCCCTGTTTATTGTGGTCTTATGTTTTTTTAACGTAATTAGTGTGTGGCTATACCATTTCATGATTATCTGTTTTTTTGAGTTGTGTATTATGTGCCCCTCGGCTATGCTTGTGCTCTTAGTTCTGTGCTTGTGCCTCTCCTTATAGTTTTGTACTGTGAGTGGTTGTGCATGATTTTGTTTATTGTTTGTGTTGTTATTGTGCCATGTGTGGCTTTTGTTTATGTTTTTTGGATTGTTGTATGTTTTATGATTTTATTATTTATATATTTTTTCTTGGTCTCCTATGCTTTCTCTGTGTATTATGATCTTGTTTTTGTGTTATTGTGTTTTGGGTATTGTTTGCCTTGTTGCGCTATTTGTTTTATTGATGTTGGTTGTTTTGTACTGTGCTGTCGGTCCTTCTGGCCGGTGGTTTTTTGTTTTGCTTAATGGTTTCTTCTGTTATTTTTATTGTATTTATTGCCTTATACTTGCTGCTTGCATGTAAAAATAAAAAAAAAAAAAAAAATTGAAAACAAATTGGTGCCACTGGTGACGCAAGCTTGCAATCAATATTGTCACAGCTTCACGGTGAACAAACTACTATAATCACAAAACTTGACTGGCGATCGCTGCTCTCAACGAGGGTACAAGTAACAAGGCGGTAATCCAAGAATGATAACCCTTATAAAAATCTTACGTTAACACTGTCTCTCGGGACAATCAACAACAAAAGTTACTCTAATTGAATTTAACAATTACGTTAAACACACGTGTCTCAACGACACTTAAATGGCAGCAATAATCTCGTAAAATCAATTACATCAACTTGAAAGTCAAGCATTCGGTGAGTAATTCCCAATTAATTACTGAATACAACAGCCTATTAATTCAGACGAGTATTGTTAAAGCCTATGTCTCTCAATGACAGTTCACTCCGGTCTTACGACAAGATTACCTTAACGAGGGTAGACTACTGTACACACACAAGGTTAAAACACACTACGTGTAAACAACAACATCAACACCTGGTGAATTCACTAAGTGGCGGTTACACAATTCTCCTTAATTAGCAACGAGTGCTTAATCCCTCTGTCCGCAGACAGATCTGATCAGTCCAACGAATTACAGAGCTTAATTACAGCGCAATTGACTCCGATCAAACAGACCGATCAACCCCTTACGTTAATCAATCAATTAACGACAGCTCGTTAAATCGTTAACACTACGTTAGTCTCACTTGACAATTTCCTCACCGTGAACTTTCACCGTGATGTTGCCTTTACACGTCTCTACGTAATCTCAACAATGTTCAACGAAACAAGTGACCTCGTTAAGTAAATCGTGACCCCCGGTGACGTTAACTGACTTTAATTGACACGGAATCCTTCACAGTACACAACGCCTTCCACCAAGGACAAACNGGAACAACAGCGGCTGTGCTTGTCCCCCAGGGGCATGCTCAGCATGCTCAGCCTTCGGCTGCTGGATCATCGGCGGGAAACCACTACACGCCGGGCACCGGGGACAATCCTAACTACAACAGGGCGCCGCACACGCGGGCATGGAGGGGAACACGACAGGACTATACCTTAGGATAATTGGATGGGCCGGCTGCTCCAGCATAATTCTAATCCGAAAAAAAATATTTTTATTAAAAATGCGACGAAATAAATAGCTGGAGACGGCAAATAAAGACGACGAACCAAGCGTCAGTTAGGTTAGGATTGGTTTGGTTAAGTTAGGTTAGGTTAGGTTACGGTAGTTTAGGTTAAGTCAGCCCAACCAAACATTTATTCAGTACCAACGTAATGCCAGGAAGCTCTCCGGCTTTCTCCTGCCCTCCAGCTGTGCCACAGCTGCTGGAACGATCGTCGGCTGGGAAAGTAAGGTAAGCAATAGGAAATACCAAATAATATAAATGGTAACGTGAACGCTGTCCACTCTGGAGACCAACAAAAGGAAATAAAATACCATAAATATAAACTTAAAAGAAATAATAAAGTAAAAAATATTTATTTATTTATTTATTTTTATTTATTTATTTATGCATATACAAGAAGGTACATTGGGAATGTGTGGATACATAAAATGGTAATTACAGTCTTGTAAAGCCACTAGTACGCGCAGCGTTTCGGGCAGGTCCTTAATCTAAGAAAATTTTAAGTAGGTAAATACTTGCAAAATTTATAAAAAAATGATAACAGATACATGGCAAGAAAAAAAATTAGAGAAAATTGTAGGTACAGTGTATTAAAGCACATAGGCAGCTAAGATTGATTGCAATGACAGCTTGAATGGTAGTTGACAAAAATTGGTAAGCACAAAACAGCATATGGCTAGCACATAAAAGAAGACAGCAATGAACACAATGATAAGGTTGGTAGGGTTAAATACATAAAAATTAGGTGATTAGGAGATTGGGTAACACTAGGTACAGAGCAAATTTAAAGCTCAGTGTAGGAAACTAAGAAGATGAAATCAGGTACTTTTTGGTTTTGTTTTTAAATAAGGCAAAACTTTTACAGTTTTTCAATTCACTAGGGAGTGAGTTCCATAGACTAGGTCCCTTAATTTGCATAGAGTGTTTACACAGATTTGACCCTGGGGATATCAAAGAGATATTTATTTCTGGTGTGGTGATAATGGGTCCTATTACATCCATCCAGGGAGAGTTTCAGAGCATGGTTTGCATTTAAAACAGGGTTTTGTAAATGTAGTTGACACAAGAGAATGTGTGGAGGGAGTTAATATTTAGCAAGTTTAGAGATTTAAACAAGGGAGCTGAATGTTGTCTAAAAGCTGAGTTAGTTATTATTCTGATAGCAGATTTTTGCTGCGTGATGATGGGCTTAAGGTGGTTTGCAGTGGTAGACCCCCATGCACAGATACCATAATTAAGATAGGGGTAGATTAGTGCATAATATAGTGAGAGGAGAGCGGAGTTAGGAACATAATATCTGATTTTGGAGAGTATACCCACTGTCTTAGAGACTTTCTTCGTTATGTGTTGAATGTGGGTGCTGAAGTTGAGTCTCTTGTCTAGGAATAGGCCAGAAACTTGCCATCATTTTTATTACTGATGTTAATATTGTCTATCTGTAGCTGAATTGCATTTGATGATTTGCTTCCAAATAAGATGTAGTAAGTCTTTTCGATGTTTAATGTTAGTTTGTTCGTTGACATCCAGAAGTGGACTTTTTTTAATTCATTATTCACAACATTATTTAGTGTATGTGGGTTGAGGTCTGAATAGATAAGGGTAGTATCATCAGCAAACAATATAGGTTTGAGAATATTAGAGACATTAGGCAGATCATTTATATATATAAGAAATAGAAGAGGTCCTAAGATACTGCCCTGTGGCACTCCAACGGTATTGGTAGAGTGGAAGAAGTTGTATCAATGATGGTTACATATTGGTGTCTGTTACTAAGATAGGATCGGATGTAGTCAAGGGCAAGGCCACGGATTCCATAATGCTGAAGTTTAAGTAAGAGGTAGTTGTGATTAACAGTATCAAAGGCTTTTCTTAGGTCAATGAAGAGTCAATTGGAAACTCATTTTTGTCAAGGGCTGAGTAGATTACGTCAAGGAGACTAATGATTGATATGCAAATGATATTCCTTCTTCCAGTACTGAGGTTAAGGACTACCTTTCAGGTAACTATCCACAGTCTCTGTACCTAAAGCCTACTAATTCCACTGATGTCAATGAGATAATCCTTTCCCTTAAAACCAAGTCTAGTGCCCTTGAGGAGATTCCGACATTAATTTACAAAAAAGCCTCCAGATCCTTAGCCCATGCAATTACATTGCTCTTCAACAAGTCACTTGAACTCCAAACCTTCCCAGATATTCTAAAAAAAGCGAGAGTAACCCCTGTCCACAAATGTGGTGATCTCACTGATGTTAACAACTACAGACCTATTTCAATCCTGCCTAACTTATCAAAATTTTTGAAAAACTAATCTACAAGCAGCTTTACTCTTATCTAGCCAAGCACAATATACTTAGCTCTTGCCAATATGGCTTCAGACCTAAAAAAAGCACTAACGATGCACTTATTAGTATGATTAACTTAATTCATGCAGCTCTTGATAAAAATGAGTTCCCTGTTGGGTTATTTGTGGACCTGCGTAAGGCTTTTGACACTGTGAACCACCAAAACCTTCTTCTTAAATTACATCATTATGGAGTCAGAGGACTCTCCCTGCAATACCTCAAATCTTACCTTACTGACAGACTCCAGTATGTTTCTGTGAACAATTCAATTTCTCCTACCCTACCCATCAACATTGGTGTTCCTCAGGGCAGTATACTTGGCCCTCTCCTCTTTCTCATCTACATTAATGACCTTCCAAATGCCTCGCAACACCTTAGACCAATTCTATTTGCTGATGACACAACCTTCATTTACTCCAGTCCTGACCCCCTTGCTCTAAATGCCACAGTAAATACCGAGCTTAATAAAGTCCATCTTTGGCTAACTGCCAACAAACTCACCCTTAACATTGACAAAACTTTCTATATTCTGTTTGGCAACAAATCCTCTAACCAAATAAATCTCGAGATTAACAATACCCAAATTTGTAACAAATTAGATGGCAAATTCCTTGGCGTTCTCATTGATCACAAGCTTAATTTCCAGGGACACATTCTAAATATATCAAAAAAGTTTCAAAAACTGTTGGCATTCTTTCTAAGATCAGATATTATGTACCCCGCCCTGCCCTGGTGACTCTCTATTACTCCCTCATCTATCATATCTCAACTATGGTATTTATGCTTGGGGTTCTACTACCAAAATCATTTACGTCCTCTAATTACTCAACACAAAGCTGCTATTAGGACAATATCCAACTCTGGCCCCAGACATCACTCGGTACCCCTACTCAAATCTCTCAATATGTTAGATATTAAGTCACTGCACATTCTCTCATGTGTATTATACATATATAAAACGCTGAACTGTAATGCCAATCCTGACCTCAAAAGCTACATTGAAAGCTGTAACAGAACCCATGAGCACCACACCAGAAATAAATACAGTTTTGATATTCCAAGAGTACGACTTAACCAAACTAGAAATGCTCTACAAATCAAGGGACCCAGAATGTGGAATGACCTTCCCAACCATGTTAAAGACTGTACCTCTCTCAACCAGTTTAAGATTAAAACTAAACACTACCTGATAAACTCCCTGTAACCTACCTTACCCCTCTATTGTCAACCCATGTCTTATTTTTTTTTATTCAACGCTGTTTGTCTACATATTGTATTTGTGCTGCTTTTCAGTCATGTTCCCCCTTTTTTTTGTACCTTTATTTGTATCTGTTCTCAAAACCATTTTATTCTTTTTGTCAATTAGTATTAAGTTTTAGATATTAATGTTTTCTTGCCCGAAACGCATTGCGTAATAGTGGCTTTAGGCATTGTATGTACTAGCTCTATCTATAAATTGATCCACTTATGTAAAATCTCTCTATGTATGTACCTTTCCTGAATAAACATATTTATTTATTTATTATATTTATTTATTTATTTATTTATGCATCGTTGGTGCTCTTTGGGACCGGAAGCCAAACTGGCAGGGGCTGAGTATGTCGAATTTTACGAGGTAGGAATAGAGCTGTTTGTAAATAATTTTTTCAAATATTTTGATAGAATGGGTAGATTTGATATTGGTCTATAATTATTTATGTCCGCCGGATTGCCTCCTTTATGGACTGGCGTTACTCTTGCTTTTTTGAGGATATCAGGGAAGGTGTGACACTCTATAGATTTGTTGAACAGTAGGGCTATGGGTGAGGCAAGGGCATGGGAGGCTCTCTTGTATACAATGGACGGAATTTCACTGGTGTTCCCTGCCTTGGTTTTTAGAGAGTGTATGATGGACACAACATCTGCCGGGCTGATTGGTGAAAGGAGAAGAGAGTTTGGATAGCTGCCTGAGAGATATGTGTTAATATGTGTCTGAGACTGTGGGATTTTACTGGCAAGATTAGCACCAACCGATGAAAAGAAACTATTAAATTCATTTGCCATTTCTAAATCAGTTGACAGTATATCCCCATCCTTGTAGAGCTTTATTTGGTTATGTGAGTGTTGCTTAGTTCCTAGGATACTAGAGATTGTTTTCCAAGTGCTTTTCATGTTACCTTTTGCTTCATTGAATCTATTCACATAATATGCTAGTTTTGCCTTTCTTATGATACTGGTAAGCATTGATGAGTACCTTTTAGCCACTTCCTTTGAAGTGGCTATCATCGAAGTGTTTACCTAGGGATCTAACATTTAAGTTGATTACAGAGATATTGTGATTATGTGATAATACATTGTTTACATCATTTGCTGTAAAATATCTGCAGTTCAGATCATTAAAGTGATGATTGTCATAGATAGTGGATAAGAGGTTTAGTTCTGGGTCTATACTTGTCTGCATAAAAAGGCTGGTTATTAACCAGAAATAGTATGAACTTATTTAAGAGAACAAAATGTGATCAATAATTACTTTTCAATAGAAAAGTTAATTATAGCAAAACACAACAATACAATAATATAACAATACAATAAAAGCTTACAAAGTACTAAGTCTACTAAAATTAAAGAATAATTATAGCAAAACACAACAATAAATGCAAGATCATTACACTTACTGTACAGCTCGCGACCTTGTTATTGAATGGATTATTTTAGTCTTATTGAACGGAACGGGGGAGGCTCTCGCTTTACTTTATTATTCCTAAGAATGGAGAAACACAGGGAAGTTCTAACACAGCACATGAAAATCGCATGAATACCATATATTAACACAAGGGGACAGATAACTCACCAAAATGACATTAACAATTATTTTATTATTGTAACTGTATATTTAAATCACAATTGACATATAGCCTACTCTAACAACATCTACCAAAATAAAAGAGGCAATGGAAAAGGCAATCACCAATATGCAAGAAACGTAGGAGCACACTACCTTCAATCGCACACTGCGGCCAAGATGTTGATGGCGGCCCTCAGCCCCGTTGGGTGCGGGCTGGCTTGCCCTCCAGTCCCGAAAAACTCCCAAGACACACTAAATGAAATTTTGTTTTACCAGCTTATTGCTGGGAAGGATTACATCTCCCACCATCTAATCCAGCTCCAGGGCTCCACCCATTATTTTGGCAATGGCCAACCATTTTACACTTAGGCCTGAGGTCTGGCTCTCTAGGGCCAATAAGGACTTGGCTCTTATCTTCCGCCAATCATCTTCCCTGAGGTGCCGTGGAAGGCTACATGAATTCCTGAAGATTGAGTCAGTACTCCCCGGCTGTGCGATGGGAACAAGGTACCACTGTATTAGATTCCCGCAACTAGTGCACCTCCCAGCAATGTTTACCAAAACTGATTATTTATGTTCCAGCCCGTCTCCAGCAAGATAAAGGGTAGGGACACTTGACTCGCCTGGTATGGGTAAGGGACCGTTGAGAGGGGAAAGAGAGGGAATGAGAGGGGGAATGAGAGGGGGGAGAGGGAGGATGGAGAGGGGAAACGAGTGGGGAGGATTGCGTGGAGACGCAAGGTATCACAGAGGTTGGCTGCACAACCCCTCAGGTCAACTCCTTGGACCTCGACAAATGGGCTACAGGGGGGGGGGGTGTGAAGGGGGAAGACGAATGACGGGTAAGGGGAGGGGAGAAAGGGGGAAGGAAAAAAGGAAGGAGGGGAGAAGGAAGGAGGGGAGAGGGGGAAGGGAGAACCAATGATCTGAGCACCAGATCATTACACTCTCATTCCTCTTAAAAAATGCTATTTGGGCAAAGAATGATGTTACCATGTTGGTCACGTTACGATACTTGGTTACACATATGATCAGAAATAATACTAAAGGCTTTGCACAGAACAATCGGTCTGTGGAGGGTGGGGCGATGGTTGATGGTAAGGGGGAGGAGAGGCAGGGGTGGGGGCCTCATGGAGCATGGGTTAGGTGAGCGGTGCTGCCTCATTTACCCAAGTTATGTGTCAGATTCCCAAGAGGGGAGCCGCCCACAAAGGCTCTCTCCCACCCAGGCCTGCATTTGGAATTTGTATGTTGAGGTCATGGCTCACCTTTGAAAAAGAACAATGATACACTCAATGATATGTGCCGGAGTGAGCTGTGTCAGGAGAGAGTATGGTATGCCGTATTGCTGTCACTCCCAGCAGTGTGGTGGTGGTGTAGGTATGTGGTATGTCCTGCTATGTGGATGGAGGGGGGAGGGGTGGGCATGACCGACTATGGTAGAGGTTGATGATGACTTTCGCAACAGTTAGGCCTCAACCTTTGAAGAGGTAACCCCATGTGGTCATGTGGTGTCACTCCTCAGAGCTATGTGGTAGGTATGGCCCGCATATCCTTAGTGCTTTGGAAGCAGCGAGGGTACATAAAACAGTCATTCTTTAAGAAAAATAATGACTCCACTTACACACAAACCCACTGCCAGCTGTTACCTCCCTTTCCCCTCCTTCTCCCCTCCCATCTTAAGAGCCTGCTCTCCTCCCCTCTCAGGTAGGGCTCCCCCGTCCCTCCTTAACATAACCTACATACTCCCATACCTATCTTAAGACTCTGCTCTCATTCCCTCAACATACTCTCATCTATCTACACACACACACAGGATTAACTCTATGGCACATATTCATCTTCTCCTATTGAGGTGGGAGCAACGTATATATGTGTGAAGAGAGTCAAGTGTTGTTGTTGTTGCCACATTGCCGGCTAGTGGAGGGTGTTGCAGGTATTGGCAGGTGTTATTGTAACTTGCTTAGCTAAATGAATTGTGGGGTTCAGTCCCTGAGCCCATTATGTGCCTCTGTAACCCTTTCCACTACCGCCCACAAGATGGGTATGGGGTGCATAATAAATGAACTAAACTAAAAAAACTCCTCTCCTCCTCCTCCTCCTCCTCTTCCTTCTCCCTACATGACCACATACCAACCACATAGCTTCCTCCCCCTACCCAACATGACCCTCTCTCAAGTGACGCCTGACCGGACGCCCAGCGCCGCGACGTGCCAAAACACTCGGGGAATCCCCCAGATCCCATTGTGACTATGCACCTGTGCTCACCTGAGCAAGGGGGCTTAGTGAGCTCACCTGCCCAGGTGCTGTGCATGGTCGTAGTCGCACTTTACACTACTGACCTCCTCCTTCTCATGTTCTTCAATGACCTTCTCCTTCTCATATTCATCAATGATCTCCTCCATCTCATGTTCATCAGTGACCTCCTTCTTTTCATGTACATGAATGATCTCCTCCTTCTCATGTACATCAATGATCTCCTCCATCTCATGTACATCAATGATCTCCTCCTTCTCATGTACATCAATGATCTCCTCCTTCTCATGTACATCAATGATCTCCTCCTTCTCATGTACTTCACTGGCCTTCCAACACCTGAAACAATGCTATTTGCTGATGACAACTTTCATTTCCTCAAATGCTAACCCACTTATTCTGACACAGTGAAGGTCGAACTAAAAAGTCCACGTGCGGTTGACTGCTAACAAACTCACACATAACATTATAAAAAGACTTATTTCTTATTCTTTGAAAGCAAGTTAACTAATCAAATTGATCTAAGAATAAACTACAACCATAATGCAAACAGAACATTAGGAAATTCCTCGGTGTTCACAGTGACAAGAAACAAAATTAAATTTTTCATATTCAAAATATAACAAATTTGTTTTGCTATATAGCCATCATTTAAAAATTACTTTACCTAAATTTCCTCAACAGTTCGTATATGTTATTTTTCTTCTTGTATAGCAATGGATGCTACCACAATATACTTAAAAGTAAATCTACTAAGTAATTTGAAATTTTGCCCTAAATGTTGAGCATAATTAGTGACTTTATTTTAACACCCAATCACTGTACCCATTATGTAATCTCTGGTTGCTGGAGTTCCCATCCCAAATCCTTATCCTGATCCCTTCCAAGTGCTATTTAGTCGTAATGGCTTAACGCTTTCCCCCTGATAGTTCCCTTCCCATCCCAATAAGTGTAAGGCAATGAGGATGGTGGAAGGGAGAAAAGGGACCAGAAAGTGCTGACACCACAAATGGAAAGCTGCTGCAAGACTCGGAGAAAGAACGAGATTTGGGAGTGCAAATAATTGCAGAGGCACACATAGGTGGGGTGACATTGGCAGCATATGATTCACTGGCGAAAGTCTTTCAGAAATCTAAGTCAGAACTCTTTCAAGACAATCTTCGCAGCTTTGTTAAGCCAAATCTATAATATTTAGCTCTGTTCTGGAATCCATGCTCTGTGAAGCATAAAACTAAAATTGAAAGAGTGCAAAGATTTGTGACTAGATTAGTCCCAGAGCTAAGAGTGGTTAAGCTATGAGGATTGGTTGAAGAAACTGGCCCTCACGATCCTAGAAGACAAACAAAACAGAAAAGATATGATCGATTTGAGATATTGAGAGAAATAGACAAGGTGGACAAGGACAGCCTCTTTAAATTGAGAGAAGATACGACAAGTTGACACAAATGGACGCTCGAAACACAAATAAGTCAAAGAAATGTAAGGAAATACTTGTACCCCGTACGGGTGGTCAACAAGTGGAATGCACTAGGAGAAGAAGTTATGGAAGTAAGTAATTACCAAAAGAAGGCACCAAGCTGGGGAGGCTTTGTAGAACCATTAAATGTGAAAGATATTAAAAAATAGCCAAATATCACCAAGGATGCCAATATTACCCCTCCTAAAAAGCCTTATGGCTTTTATCGTTCTTATGGCTAATATCGTTCGCCTTATGCGCAAAAGCGCATAAGGCGAACGATATTAAAGGTATCCGAGTCACCAAGGATTCTATCGCGGGACAAATGACCGCGAGGGACAGTCGGGAAGCAAGACACACGCTCGTCCTGGAAGTCAGGACATTCAAGAAGGATATGCACGACCGTAAGAGAGACAATGCAGTTTGGACAATAAGGAGCAGGGGTGGCGCTCCATTAAGTGCCCACGAGTTAAATGTGTATGCCCAATACGTAACATCGTCAGAGCCGTTTCCCACTGCCGGTTACGGTGGTAGGAGGAAGGCCATGTGGACACATTACTCTTAAGAGCACGCAGTTTGTTACCAGTTACAGACGACCAACGACCCTGCCAACGGGTCTGGATTGAGGAATGAATAACTGGGTAGAAGTCGGAATAAGGAACACCTTTACGGGAGATGGGACAAGTAAGGATAGCCTCTTTAAGGGCAGCATCCACACGCTCATTTAAGGAAACACCAATATGGTTGGGAACCCACCAAAATTCGACTGTCTTAATTCTGCTGGAGATAAGAAACGAAACAGCCAATATTGAATTTCTACAGCCAGAGGATGGACAAGATTATGGCTCCNTTGGGCCAGTGTGTGCTCACTGCAGCTACCCAGGGCTCACAGCACCGGGGGAGGCCGGAGCCTCCCTAATGGACGCCTCCCCGAGCGGGGGCGCCATGGATGTTGACAGCAAGTCCCAGAGAGGAAAACTCTGCTGGAAAATGAGTCGGCTGATGCTGCCCCAGAGCGAGATGCCAAAAGGATTTCTTTCCCCTTCAGAAGACCTTAGTCTTGTGGTACCCCTTCCTCGTTTGTGGTAGTCCTAATCAGTCAGAATCAGGTCAGTGCGTGTTTGCAATCCTCGTACCTTAGGTGCAGCAATTGAGGCTTCGGTATTGTGGCCACATTGCCTGCCTGAGACCATACGTACCCTGGGTAGGGGTGCAGCACTGAAGCTACATATCAGAAAGGAGGAGCTCTATCGCACATCCGTGTATCCGACATTATTAGGGGGACTGGCCCGTCAGGTGCCGGCAGGTATTGTCGCAGGAGGAGGAGTCTCGGGCCCGGTATGGAAGATTGGCCCAATTGACCAGAGTGTAGATGTGGATGACATCCAGGCCGCTCTGCGGGTGTTAGGGGGTGCATCAGCGAGATTACTGGAAGTTACCAGGATTCGCAGAGCAGCAGAGCCGACATCCATGGTCCGTGTAAAGTTCGATGGGGCCCTCCCTGACCGAGTGGCACTACACAGGACCTCGTATCAGGTTCAGCCTACAACTTCCCTGTTTTACGATGTTACGCTTGTCATCTATTGGGCCACAGTCGCGCTCACTGCCGTAATGCAGCACGTTGTGCAAACTGCGGCAAAACAGGCCATACAGACAGAGATAACGGTGGGTGCTTGCTGGCACCTCGCTGCTTTTTATGCCATGGCCATCATAAGGTTACGTCCAAGAGTTGCCCGGTATATCTTGAGGCCCTCCAGTTGGACATCGATCATAAAACAGCGGGGACACCTCGACATGAGCTGTTCCAGAAGTGCGCACCCTCAATCAGCCTATCGCTTCTTCTCGCCTCCAGGTTCCCTGGTCCAGTCACAGTCTCATACATGGCATAAGGTTGCTAATCGATTTTCCCTCCTGGGTAGCCTTGACATTGACGGAAACTCATCCATGATACAGACATGGACGCTCAGTCTCGGCCGGAGCCTGGCACTCGTCACCCTCCTGCCTCTCCCCAAAGAAGCCAACACCGGCGTCGTCGACACACCCATCGATCAGGAGGTACTGCTCCAACAGACAGTCCTGATGATCCTCTGGTCCCCCAGGCACCTTCCCAGGGATTGTGACACGGTGGAACATGAGGCCCAGAGTGAAGCACCCACCAGTCACAGGCGCCGTCAAGAGAGTTCGCGAGCCGATCACCGCTTCCGTCAGGCAAGAGAAGCGGATCAACATCCTCTGGACTGGCTGTCATTGATACCACATATTTTACTTACTTGTATGAGGGTTTTATGGCTTTTCTAGTGGTTCCCCCTTTGGAGACGTCTGTGCACTGTGGTCAAAAAGTTAGCTGTTGTAATTCAGGGATAATGGCGCCCCATCCTGAAAATACTGTGTGGTGTTTGGAATGCCCGCTCCCTGTTTAAAAAGACGCAATTTCTACGCAATTTTATCGCCAGCGCACCACCGTTGATTGTGGGACTCTGTGAGACTTGGCTTACTGACGATCTTTCCTTCACGGTGCGGGTATTCGGTCTATAGACAAGATCGGCCAGTACAGGGTGGAGGGGGACTTGCCCCTTGGTCAGGGACTCAGTTCCGAGCTCCATGCTCCGGATCACTCCTTCCCGGGTGGACATTTAGAATTCATGGCAGTGAAGGTGGCCCTCTCCCATGGGTGGGGCACCTTTGGAGTTCTGTATAACCCCTGTCTACGGTAACGAAGAAGGAACTAGAAACACTATTTTGGTCAGATCACAGACACCTGCCTCGTCATGGGTGACTTTAACGCTCGGCACTCATCATGGCAACCTATGCTATCGGGTCGCCACCACAACATGGCTGGCCGAGCCCTATTTCAGTTTCTCCTTGACTCCCCAGACCTCTCCTTACTGACGCCGCCAGGTTTGGGAACTCGGATAGACCCGCTAAATGGACATACTTCAACGCTCGATCTTTGCATTGGAAGAGGCCCCTTCACGATGGCGCAGATATGGATCGGGCCGTACCTGGGTAGTGATCACCTGCCCATCGTCATCTCCTTCGGGGGTACTGTTCGTCCTGCTCTGACCTCCCGAAGATCCAAATGGATCTTCTCGGAAGAGGGGTGGCATGGCTATGAGGCGGATGACTGGTCGACCCTTCCCACAGTTACTGCAGATCTGCATGGGTCAGCGAATGCTCTCTCCGAGTCCCTCTTCAGTGTAGGCTCTCGGCATTTCAGGAGGACTAATGGCCAGACAACCAATCCTTCCCGCCATGGGGCACCGTGGTGGAATCCTGAATGTCGCAGGCAGTACTGGACCGGCGACGTGCGTGGAATTCGTGGCGGCGCCACCCTACTCCACTGCAGCGGCAGACCTTCCGCAGGGCGGACGCCAGGTGTAGACGAACAGTCCTCCTTGCCAAACGCAAGGCCTGGGCTGATTACTGTGCCTCTCTCCGATTCGACTCCTCCTCTGCGGGAGCCTGGGCCTTTGTTCGCAAGATGACAGGTAGGTACTCCCAGCCTTCCATCCCACTCAGAGAACCCAGTTGTAATGGGGGCCTGGGGAAGTACAAATAGCCAAACTCTTGGCTGACCACTTTGAAGATGTTTACCGTTCCCCGCTCCTTTCTGTGAGTTCTATAGGATGGGACTCCCGACAGGGTATAGGACTAGCTCAGGACCTGGATCGTCCATTTACATCTGTTGAGCTGAAGGACGCTCTGTCACTCTCTAGTTCGGGCACTATGCCAGGGATAGCCAACGTCCCATATGAATTTGTTCGGAGGGCACCCAAGATCCTTCAGTCCCACCTCCTTCACTTCTACAACGCCTGCTGGTCCTCTGGTGTCTTCCCTGCCCCGTGGAAACACGCCATTCTTCTACCATTGGCCAAGTCAGGGAAGGATCCGTCTGTCCCGAGTTCATATCGGCCCATAAGTCTGCTTCCATGTCTCGGGAAACTGATGGAACGTCTTGTTCACACCGGCTACAATGGGTGGTGGAAACCTCAGGTCTTCTACCAGAGGTATCAGTGGATTTCGACCGGGAAGAAGCACAATGGACTGCCTCCTCTCCTTGGAACATCGAATAATGGACACTTATCGCCGGAGAAGTGCTCCTTGCAGCATTCTTCGACATCAAGAGTGCATTTGACTCTGCGTCTCATTCTGCTGTCCTTCAGAGTCTGGCTCGACTAGGTCTCTCAGGTCCGGCGTTGAGGTGGTTCCAAAACTATCTACAGGGCCGCTCATTCAAAGTGGCGGTTGGTGGAGTCGTCTCTACGTCCCGCCCTGTCTCGCGTGGTGTACCCCAGGGAGCGATTCTGAGCCCACTATTATTCTCTATTCTTCTGTCTGATCTCCCTGTATTCCGGGGGGTCCAGGTTTTAGCCTATGCCGACGATGTAACCCTCGTGGCGGATGGTGCCACTCTCCTAGAGGCACAAGGCTTCCTGCAAAATGCCGTGACTGTGTTCTCAGCAACTGTGCTGGGGGAAGGGGCTCTCCATTAAACCTGCGAAAAGTTGCGTCATGAGTTTCACCTGGACCCGCTTACCAGACCAGCCAGTGGTGACCGTCGGGGGCTGTCGTCTCCCGATCGCTACGGAACACAGGTGGCTGGGGGGGGGGGTCGTTCTAGATAGCCCTCGGCTGACGTAGAGGCATCATGTGGACTACCTTCGGGCCTCATGCCTTCGTCGCGTGAACATCATGAAACGGCTCTCTGGTGCGGCATGGGGGGCTTCATGGGAGTCGCTCCTAGCTCTCTATAAGGCGTTCATTCGTAACAAGATCATGTATGCGAGTGAAGTCTATGGCTCAGCAGCAGCATCTGTCTTGGCAAGGCTGGATCCCATTCAAAATGGTGCCCTTCGCTCAGCGCTAGGAGCTATGCCCTCCTCGCCAGTTCTTTCTCTCCATGCCGAGTCGGGGCTATGGCCCCTGAGCTTTGAACGTCTTCTCGCCCACTGCCGCCAGTTTCAACGGATAGTGCATCTCCCTGCTACCCATCCACTTACTCGCCTCCAGCTCGAGGCTAACTGGTGGAATGTGCCGGCTGGACACTCCAGACGTCGTCAGTTGCCTTTCGTCGTCCGGGCCTTGGATGCATATTCACAGTTTTCCCTTCCCGTCCCTGTACTCACCCCTGGCCCGATCATCTCATCGGTGCCTCTGTGGGCAGAAGAGCTCATTCGGGTTTCTGTCGACTTTTCCAAGCTTCCTCGTTGGAAGAGAAATTTAGAGGGTTTGGCCCCTTTAATTTTTGCAGACCTACGAGCCTCCTTATACTCTGGATACTTGGAGGTTTACACGGATGGGTCCCACAAAGATCAGCCACCATCTACATCTGCGGCAGCATACTTTGCTTTTTCCTTCTGTCAGACGTGGAAAAACTCCCCTGCTCATTCGTGCCTGGCTGGGGAACTGTTTGCAATCTTACTAGCCTTACGACTCCTTCGACAAGTTTCAGAGCCCTCTGCAGTCGTTTTCTACGTGGACTCAGTTACAGCCCTACATCTCATATCATCTCGGCGTCCACGAGTCCATCGTCATACTGTGTCACAGATCCGTGGAGAACTGCTGTCATACTCTGGTACTCCGGGTTGGTCCATCTATCTCAAATGGGTTCCGTCACATGTCGGTATTAATGGCAATGAGGTGGCCGACGCAGCAGCAGGGATGGCGCATGCTCTACATGACTCTACAAATGTGCCTCTAGACCTTTCCGAAATTCTCCCGCAACTTCGGGAGGCTTGCCTCGCGAGTTGGGAGGCAATGATGGAGCCAGCACTCAGGTCCTCGTCTCTGGCAGGTCTCCGGGAGGACTCCTCCCCGCGTCCATGGACTCATCATCATTCTCGACTCCTCGACACTGCTATCACTCGTCTCCGGATTGGGCACACCTGCCTGGCTGCACATCTCCATCGTCTACGGCTGGTAGATTCCCCATACTGCCAGTGGTGTCCGACCCAGGAGGATACAGTGGAGCACCTTCTTCTTCACTGCCCTCGATTTCATAGCGCTCGCGTCAGACTACAGAGTGCCGTTCGTAGGCTGAATATTCCCCGCCTCACAGTTCCTGTTCTCCTTGACGGGGCAGGTGCGAGAGACGAAGACGCCCGTCATGACATCCTTCGCCATACCTTCCGCTGCATCCGTCATGTCCGTGGCCTGAAGAGACTGTAAAATTTGTAGCCTGAGGAGTTTGTAGGGTCTATGGCCTGAAGAGACTATAGGGTCCCCTTATTTCCCTCTCCTATTTCCCGGTATCGGGCAGCCGGGGCGCATCCGATCCCACGATAGTCGTCGCCCCTAAATCAACACAACAACAACATCTGCCACCATCTTAGATCACTTATGGACTAATATAACAGCTTCCCTTACATCTGGTATAATCTATGATAGAACAACTGACCACTATCCTACCTTCCTCATAGCAAACATGAGCATAACACCACCAGAAAGCAAGAATCTCTCATTCAGGCTACACATATATTGTTACACATATATTGTTACACTTGTATTGCTACACATATTGTGACCTATATTGTTTGCTGATGATTCCT
This sequence comes from Procambarus virginalis, assembly GCA_020271785.1. NCBI lineage: Eukaryota > Metazoa > Arthropoda > Malacostraca > Decapoda > Cambaridae > Procambarus > Procambarus virginalis. Next base: position 14,325,365 of record WNGS01000337.1, on the reverse strand, counting down.
TGGCCTATTCCTAGACAAGAGACTCAACTTCAGCACCCACATTCAACACATAACTAAGAAAGTCTCTAAAACAGTTGGAATACTCTAAAAAATAAGATATTATGTTCCTAACTCTGCTCTCCTCTCACTATATTATGCACTAATCTATCCCTATTTTAATTATGGTATCTGTGCATAGGGGTCTACCACTGCAAACCACCTTAAGCCCATGATCACCTAGCAAAAATCTGCTATCAGAATAATAACAAACTGCTTTTAGACAACACTCAGCTCCCTTGTTTAAATCCCTAAACTTGCTAAATATTAACTCCCTCCACACATTCTCTTGTGTCAACTACATTTACAAAACCCTGCTCTTAAATGCAAACCATGCTCTGAAACTCTCCCTGGACAGATGTAATAGGACCCATTATCACAACACCAGAAATAAATATCTCTTTGATATCCCCAGGGTCAAACTTAATCTGTGTGAACACTCTATGCAAATTAAGGGATCTAGTCTATGGAACTCACTCCCTAATGAATGGAAAAGCTGTCAAACTTTTGCGTCACTTAAAAACAAAACAAAAAGTACCTAATTCCATCTTCGTAGTTTCCTACACTGAGCTTTAAATTTGCTCTGTATCTAGTGTTACCCAATCTCCCAATCTTTATGTACCTAATCCAAACAACTTTATCATTGTGTTCATTGCTGTCTTCTTTTATGTGCTAGCCATATGCTGTATTGTGCCTACTTATTTTTGTTAACTACCATTCAAGCTGTCATTGCAATCAATCTGCGCTACCTATGTGTTTTAATATACCTACAAATTTCTCTCATCTTTTATTTTTTTTCTTGCTATGTAACTTTTATCATTTTTATAAATTTTGCAAGTATTTACCTACTTGAAATTTTCTTAGATTAAGGACCTGCCCGAAACGCTGTGCGTACTAGTGGCTTTACAAGAATGTAATTACTATGCTATGTATCCTCACAATCCCAATGTAACTTCTTGTATATATATATAAATAAAATAAATAAAATAATAAAATAAACAAAATAAAATACTGTACACTATAGTAAATTTTTAAATTTACACTATAACAAAATGAGGTAGATTACTTTGAGGCTCCGAATGCATGATAGAGCTGATAAGTTAGCCAAAGAATCTGCATTTAAAGGAGCCGTTGAGTGTAACCTTGGATTGTCAATGAGCAATCTGAGAGCAGCAGTACACCGAGAACTTCAACATGATCTTGTAAATCTGAGGCAAAGTGAAATTGACACCAGTAATTCCATCTATCATCATACTGTCATGCAAGTGTTCTTAGATTAAGGACCTGCCCGAAACGCTGCGCGTACTAGTGGCTTTACAAGATTGTAATTACCATATTATATATTCTCACATTCCCAATGTACCTTCTTGTATATGAATAAATAAATAATAAATAAATAAATAAATAAAAGAGGAGCCACACATCTATGGATCATCCAATAAAATCAGCAGACTTCTAGATGTTACTATGCTCGGCTAGCTTAGACTCGGTTACAAGTATCTCTGGGAATTCTCATTATCTGCCGATGTAGACCTGACCAAATGTAAACTGTGCCAACAAAATTTTTCGCACACCCTCCGTCACTATGTGATGGAGTGCGAAAAGATACGTGAATTTAGAGACAATTCTATAACCAATGTTCCAGCGATGTATAAATTTTCATTCAAAATGATCTGCTACCAGAAATTTTAGCCAAATATCCCCAGTTCGCTAAATGTAGGTAGTAACTAAGTGATTGTAACCTATCCACCGCTGCCCACTGGATGGGGGGCGGTGTGCAGGACAAAACATATAAATTGTGAACTAGCTCTCCACATATGTCAGTTGCTTAATTTAGAAACTGTACTTGAGGTCGATCTCGAACCCATTGTTGATGTGACGACTTATATTGAATTTTGTAACCAGCTCATCAAGATTGTAACTTGCTTAGCTAAATGAATTGTGGGGTCAGTCCTGAGCCCATTATGTGCCTCTGTAACCCTTTCACTACCGCCCACGGGATGGGTATGGGGTGCATAATAAATGAACTAAACTAAACTAAGGTACATGGTACACTGAAAGGAATGGTTTACACTAGAGAACACAGGCAATGCTAAGATACAATGGAGCATGGGGAGGCTAGTCAACCTAGGTAACAATGAAGTATATATAGGTTACCTAGCCTGCACTTGGTGACAAGGGGATTGAAAAAAAAGAGGCACAGGTGAAGGGGTTATGTCAGGCCGGTCTGGCCTGACTAACTGATTGGGTCAGTCAGGTCAGTCAAACCACACTGGTGAGAAATGTGTCTAAGGTATTCTTATTTGAGATTGTAAACATTTTGCCTGAAGAAGCTTTTCTCACTGTGAGTGTAGCGGGAACACTGTGAGTGTAGCGGGAACACTGTTAGTGTAGCGGGGGCACTGTGAGTGTAGCGGGGACACTGTGAGTGTAGCGGGAACACTGTGAGTGTAGCGGGAACACTGTGAGTGTAGCGGGAACACTGTGAGTGTAGCGGGAACACTGTGAGTGTAGCGGGAACACTGTGAGTGTAGCGGGAACACTGTGAGTGTAGCAGGAACACTGTGAGTGTAGCAGGAACACTGTGAGTGTAGCGGGAACACTGTGAGTGTAGCGGAACACTGTGAGTGTAGCAGGAACACTGTGAGTGTAGCGGGAACACTGTGAGTGTAGCGGGAACACTGTGAGTGTAGCAGGAACACTGTGAGTGTAGCAGGAACACTGTGAGTGTAGCGGGAACACTGTGAGTGTAGCGGGGGCACTGTGAGTGTAGCGGGGGCACTGTGAGTGTAGCGGGGGCACTGTGGGTGTAGCGGAAACGCTGTGAGTGTAGCAGGAACACTGTGAGTGTAGCGGGAACACTGTGAGTGTAGCTGGAACACTGTGAGTGTAGCGGGAACACTGTGAGTGTAGCTGGAACACTGTGAGTGTAGCTGGAACACTGTGAGTGTAGCGGGAACACTGTGAGTGTAGCGGAAACACTGTGAGTGTAGCAGGAACACTGTGAGTGTAGCAGGAACACTGTGAGTGTAACGGGAACACTGTGAGTGTAGCGGGAACACTGTGAGTGTAGCTGGAACACTGTGAGCGTAGCTGGAACACTGTGAGTGTAGCAGGAACACTGTGAGTGTAGCGGGAACACTGTGAGTGTAGCTGGAACACTGTGAGTGTAGCGGGAACACTGTGAGTGTAGCTGGAACACTGTGAGTGTAGCGGGAACACTGTGAGTGTAGCGGGGGCACTGTGAGTGTAGCGGGAACACTGTGAGTGTAGCGGGGGCACTGTGAGTGTAGCGGGAACACTGTGAGTGTAGCAGGAACACTGTGAGTGTAGCGGGGCACTGTGAGTGTAGCGGGAACACTGTGAGTGTAGCGGGAACACTGTGAGTGTAGCAGGAACACTGTGAGTGTAGCGGGAACACTGTGAGTGTAGCAGGAACACTGTGAGTGTAGCGGGAACACTGTGAGTGTAGCTGGAACATTGTGAGTGTAGTAGGAACACTGTGAGTGTAGCAGGAACACTGTGAGTGTAGCCGGAACACTGTGAGTGTAGCTGGAACACTGTGAGTGTAGCGGGAACACTGTGAGTGTAGCTGGAACATTGTGAGTGTAGTAGGAACACTGTGAGTGTAGCAGGAACACTGTGAGTGTAGCGGGAACACTGTGAGTGTAGCTGGAACACTGTGAGTGTAGCGGGAACACTGTGAATGTAGCGGGGGCACTGTGAGTGTAGCAGGAACACTGTGAGTGTAGCAGGAACACTGTGAGTGTAGCAGGAACACTGTGAGTGTAGCGGGGGCACTGTGAGTGTAGCGGGGGCACTGTGAGTGTAGCGGGAACACTGTGAGTGTAGCGGGAACACTGTGAGTGTAGCGGGAACACTGTGAGTGTAGCGGGGGCACTGTGAGTGTAGCGGGGGCACTGTGAGTGTAGCGGGGGCACTGTGAGTGTAGCTGGAACACTGTGAGTGTAGCGGGAACACTGTGAGTGTAGCAGGAACACTGTGAGTGTAGCGGGAACACTGTGAGTGTAGCGGGAACACTGTGAGTGTAACGGGAACACTGTGAATGTAGCGGGGGCACTGTGAGTGTAGCAGGAACACTGTGAGTGTAGCAGGAACACTGTGAGTGTAGCAGGAACACTGTGAGTGTAGCGGGAACACTGTGAGTGTAGCGGGAACACTGTGAGTGTAGCAGGAACACTGTGAGTGTAGCGGGAACACTGTGAGTGTAGCGGGAACACTGTGAGTGTAGCAGGAACACTGTGAGTGTAGCAGGAACACTGTGAGTGTAGCGGGAACACTGTGAGTGTAGCGGGGGCACTGTGAGTGTAGCGGGGGCACTGTGAGTGTAGCGGGGGCACTGTGGGTGTAGCGGGAACGCTGTGAGTGTAGCAGGAACACTGTGAGTGTAGCGGGAACACTGTGAGTGTAGCTGGAACACTAGCTGTGAGTGTAGCGGGAACACTGTGAGTGTAGCTGGAACACTGTGAGTGTAGCTGGAACACTGTGAGTGTAGCGGGAACACTGTGAGTGTAGCGGAAACACTGTGAGTGTAGCGGAAACACTGTGAGTGTAGCAGGAACACTGTGAGTGTAGCAGGAACACTGTGAGTGTAGCGGGAACACTGTGAGTGTAGCGGGAACACTGTGAGTGTAGCTGGAACACTGTGAGCGTAGCTGGAACACTGTGAGTGTAGCAGGAACACTGTGAGTGTAGCGGGAACACTGTGAGTGTAGCTGGAACACTGTGAGTGTAGCGGGAACACTGTGAGTGTAGCTGGAACACTGTGAGTGTAGCGGGAACACTGTGAGTGTAGCGGGGGCACTGTGAGTGTAGCGGGAACACTGTGAGTGTAGCGGGGGCACTGTGAGTGTAGCGGGAACACTGTGAGTGTAGCAGGAACACTGTGAGTGTAGCGAGGGCACTGTGAGTGTAGCGGGAACACTGTGAGTGTAGCGGGAACACTGTGAGTGTAGCGGGGGCACTGTGAGTGTAGCGAGAACACTGTGAGTGTAGCAGGAACACTGTGAGTGTAGCGGGGGCACTGTGAGTGTAGCGGGAACACTGTGAGTGTAGCGGGAACACTGTGAGTGTAGCAGGAACACTGTGAGTGTAGCGGGAACACTGTGAGTGTAGCAGGAACACTGTGAGTGTAGCGGGAGCACTGTGAGTGTAGCAGGAACACTGTGAGTGTAGCAGGAACACTGTGAGTGTAGCCGGAACACTGTGAGTGTAGCTGGAACACTGTGAGTGTAGCGGGAACACTGTGAGTGTAGCTGGAACATTGTGAGTGTAGTAGGAAAACTGTGAGTGTAGCAGGAACACTGTGAGTGTAGCGGGAACACTGTGAGTGTAGCTGGAACACTGTGAGTGTAGCGGGAACACTGTGAATGTAGCGGGGGCACTGTGAGTGTAGCAGGAGCACTGTGAGTGTAGCAGGAACACTGTGAGTGTAGCAGGAACACTGTGAGTGTAGCGGGGGCACTGTGAGTGTAGCGGGGGCACTGTGAGTGTAGCGGGAACACTGTGAGTGTAGCGGGAACACTGTGAGTGTAGCGGGAACACTGTGAGTGTAGCGGGGGCACTGTGAGTGTAGCGGGGGCACTGTGAGTGTAGCGGGGGCACTGTGAGTGTAGCTGGAACACTGTGAGTGTAGCGGGAACACTGTGAGTGTAGCAGGAACACTGTGAGTGTAGCGGGAACACTGTGAGTGTAGCGGGAACACTGTGAGTGTAGCGGGAACACTGTGAGTGTAGCGGGGGCACTGTGAGTGTAGCAGGAACACTGTGAGTGTAGCAGGAACACTGTGAGTGTAGCAGGAACACTGTGAGTGTAGCGGGAACACTGTGAGTGTAGCGGGAACACTGTGAGTGTAGCAGGAACACTGTGAGTGTAGCGGGAACACTGTGAGTGTAGCGGGAACACTGTGAGTGTAGCAGGAACACTGTGAGTGTAGCAGGAACACTGTGAGTGTAGCGGGAACACTGTGAGTGTAGCGGGGGCACTGTGAGTGTAGCGGGGGCACTGTGAGTGTAGCGGGGGCACTGTGGGTGTAGCGGGAACGCTGTGAGTGTAGCAGGAACACTGTGAGTGTAGCGGGAACACTGTGAGTGTAGCTGGAACACTGTGAGTGTAGCGGGAACACTGTGAGTGTAGCTGGAACACTGTGAGTGTAGCTGGAACACTGTGAGTGTAGCGGGAACACTGTGAGTGTAGCGGAAACACTGTGAGTGTAGCAGGAACACTGTGAGTGTAGCAGGAACACTGTGAGTGTAGCGGGAACACTGTGAGTGTAGCGGGAACACTGTGAGTGTAGCTGGAACACTGTGAGCGTAGCTGGAACACTGTGAGTGTAGCAGGAACACTGTGAGTGTAGCGGGAACACTGTGAGTGTAGCTGGAACACTGTGAGTGTAGCGGGAACACTGTGAGTGTAGCTGGAACACTGTGAGTGTAGCGGGAACACTGTGAGTGTAGCGGGGGCACTGTGAGTGTAGCGGGAACACTGTGAGTGTAGCGGGGGCACTGTGAGTGTAGCGGGAACACTGTGAGTGTAGCAGGAACACTGTGAGTGTAGCGGGGGCACTGTGAGTGTAGTGGGAACACTGTGAGTGTAGCGGGAACACTGTGAGTGTAGCAGGAACACTGTGAGTGTAGCGGGAACACTGTGAGTGTAGCAGGAACACTGTGAGTGTAGCGGGAACACTGTGAGTGTAGCAGGAACACTGTGAGTGTAGCAGGAACACTGTGAGTGTAGCCGGAACACTGTGAGTGTAGCTGGAACACTGTGAGTGTAGCGGGAACACTGTGAGTGTAGCTGGAACATTGTGAGTGTAGTAGGAACACTGTGAGTGTAGCAGGAACACTGTGAGTGTAGCGGGAACACTGTGAGTGTAGCTGGAACACTGTGAGTGTAGCGGGAACACTGTGAATGTAGCGGGGGCACTGTGAGTGTAGCAGGAACACTGTGAGTGTAACAGGAACACTGTGAGTGTAGCAGGAACACTGTGAGTGTAGCGGGGGTACTGTGAGTGTAGCGGGGGCACTGTGAGTGTAGCGGGAACACTGTGAGTGTAGCGGGAACACTGTGAGTGTAGCGGGAACACTGTGAGTGTAGCGGGGGCACTGTGAGTGTAGCGGGGGCACTGTGAGTGTAGCGGGGGCACTGTGAGTGTAGCTGGAACACTGTGAGTGTAGCGGGAACACTGTGAGTGTAGCAGGAACACTGTGAGTGTAGCGGGAACACTGTGAGTGTAGCGGGAACACTGTGAGTGTAGCGGGAACACTGTGAATGTAGCGGGGGCACTGTGAGTGTAGCAAGAACACTGTGAGTGTAGCAGGAACACTGTGAGTGTAGCGGGGGCACTGTGAGTATAGCGGGGGCACTGTGAGTGTAGCGGGAACACTGTGAGTGTAGCGGGAACACTGTGAGTGTAGCGGGAACACTGTGAGTGTAGCGGGGGCACTGTGAGTGTAGCGGGGGCACTGTGAGTGTAGCGGGGGCACTGTGAGTGTAGCAGGAACACTGTGAGTGTAGCGGGAACACTGTGAGTGTAGCAGGAACACTGTGAGTGTAGCGGGAACACTGTGAGTGTAGCGGGAACACTGTGAGTGTAGCAGGAACACTGTGTACATGAGAGAAACACCGCAACGTATTATTCATGTTAGCTGATGCTTTATAAAAGTTGTTCTGACATTTATATGTCAGAACAGAACCTACAGAATCATCTCTTCCGTAATAGTCCAACATGGCGGATTTACACGTCTCTTAAGACATCAACACAAGACTCACGACTCCAAACTGTTGAGCACAATAAGGGTAACTTCTATCTCACATGACTAACATAAATAAGCAATAATAACGTTGCGTGTTTATTGTGAAGAAATATTCAGCAGGTGTGCGTTGTTTAGCAGGCAGGTGCGTGAGGCGTTATCCTGGCGGCATCATACTGGTGGAGGCAATCCAATGTGGCCCTTTCTCACACGCACACACACACACACACACACACACACACACACACACACACACACACACACACACACACACACACACACACACACACACATACACACACACACACACACACACACACACACACACACACACACACACACGCGCGCGCGCGCACGCACACGCACGCACACACGCGCACACATGGAGAGCTAAGCTGCTGGATGTGGCATCAAGAAACTTTCTAAGTCAACACGTCAAGGGACCGACAAGAATGAGAGGAGGGGATGAACCAGCCTTGCTTGATCTGATATTTACCCTAAATGAGTCGGATATGAGGGAAGTTAAGTTGGAAGCCCCCTTGGGAATGAGTGATCATAGTGTATTGAGTTTTGAGTACCTGGTTGAGCTATGAATTATCACCCCCAAAAAGAACTGGAAAACAAAGGGCTGGCGTACCGAAAGGGAAACTATGAGGAGATGAATAAATTCCTATGGGATATACATTGGGACACAGAACTCGGAACCAATTAAGTCCGTACAAGACATGATGGACTATGTCACCCAAAAATGTCAGGAGGCTGTAAGCAGGTTTGTCCCAGCCCGAAAGGAAAAAACAGAGAAGCAAAGGAAGAATCCATGGTTTAATAGGGAATGTATGAAAGCAAAGGAGCTGAACAAAAGGGCATGGAGGAACTTCCGTAATAACAGAACACCAGAAAGTAGAGAAAGATACCAGAGAACCAGGAACGAATATGTTAGTGTGAGAAGAGCAGCTGAGAAAAGGTATGAAAATGATATAGCTAATAAAGCCAAGACCGAACCAAAGCTACTACACAGTCACGCCAGGAGGAAGACAACAGTGAAGGAACAGGTGATGAAACTTAGGGTGGGCGAGGACAGGTACACAGAGAATGACAAAGAGGTGTGTGAAGAACTCAATAAAAGGTTCCAGGAGGTCTTTACAATAGAACAGGGAGAAGTCATGGCACTAGGAGAGGTGGCAGCAAACCAGGTGACCTTGGAAAGGTTCGAAATTACAAGAGATGAGGTCAAGAAGCACCTATTGGAGCTGGATGTGAGAAAAGCTGTTGTGCCGGACGGAATCTCACCATGGGTACTGAAAGAGTGTGCAGGAGCACTTTGCTTATGCTTACCCCCCCAACACTTTGTAATGTAACGTGGAAATCAACTTTCTGTCTGATGACCAAATAACATTATTGAAAATGTGAACCATGTTTAGCCATTACATCAAAACACAAATAAAATATTACCGCAGGCCTGTTTAGTTCTTGTAACACATTATATCATTATGTAACATAACGTGGAAATCATCTTTCTGTCTGATGACCAAATAACATTTTTTTTTTGTAATTGTGAAGCTTTGTAGATTTAATTTTAAACAAAGATGGGCCACTAGTCCACGAACTAAGAGTGGTGAGTTAGGAAGAAAGACTTTGTGAAAAATGTACAGAAGAGTTTGGAGAGATATGATCACTACCTACAAATTCTAATATTTTTTGTTAACTGTGTGATCACGACATATACCTCATGGTCTCTTGTTCTGCCTCTCACTAGTCAATAAACACAATTTTGTATCATTTCTTGAGAAAAATCGCACTCCGAAACATCTTTGCACTTTATATGGAATAACCAAGTTATGTTTGCCTTCTCTCTCTCAGTATGGATGTGGGTTGATGTGGGTTATTTGTGTGGACTCGGGAGATGTGATCACATATAAGTTTCTCAAAGAAAATGATAAGCTAGGTAAGGTCTGTTTATTTAACACGCAAGACATCCATGCATTAGTGAGATTCCCTTTGATGGCTGTGCACGTGCCAATGAAAAAATAAAAAGTGCAAAGATGTTTCGGAGTGCTATTTTATTAGAATTTGTAGGTAGTGATCACGTCTCCCCAAACTCTTCTGTGCATATTTCACAAAGTCTTTCTTCCTTACTCAACACGAAGCTGCTATTAGGACAATATCCAACTCTCGCCCCAGACATCACTCGGTACCCCTACTCAAATCTCTGAATATGTTAGATACTAAGTCACTGCACATCCTCTCATGTGTATTATATATATATAAAACGCTGAACTTTAATGCCAATCCTGACCTCAAAAGCTTCATTGAAGGTTGTAACAGAACCCATGAGCACCACACCAGAAACAAATACCATTTTGATATTCCAAGAGTACGACTTAATCAAACTAGAAAGCTCTACAAATCAAGGGACCCAGAATGTGGAATGACCTTCCCAATCATGTTAAAGACTGTACCTCTCTCAACCAGTTTAAAATAAAAACTAAGCACTACCTAATAAATTCCCTGTAACCTACCTTACCCCTATTGTTCAACCCATGTCTGTTATTTTTAAACAATGCTGTTTGTCGACCTAATTGTATTTTTTGCTGTTTTTCTGCCATGTCCCCCCTTTTTTATTTTTATTTTTTCTCAACACATTTTATACTTTAATCTCAATTAGTATTAAGTTTTAGTCTTTAATGTTTTTCCGGCCCGAAACGCTTTGCATAATAGTGGCTTTAGGCATTGTATGTACTAGCTCTATCTATAAATCTATAAATTTTTGTATCACCTCTTGTATGTATGTACTTTACCTGAATAAACATTTGAATTTGAAATATTTGAACTCACCCCCTAAGTTTGTGAACTAATGGCCCACCTTTGTTTTAAAATTAAATCTACAAAGCTTCACATTTACAAAAAATGTTATTTGGTCATCAGACAGAAAGATGATTTCCACGTTACATTACATAACGATATAATGTGTTACAAGAACTAAACAGGCCTGTGGTAATATTTTATTTGTGTTTGGATGTAATGGCTAAACATGGTTCACATTTTCAATAATGTTATTTGGTCATCAAACAGAAAGTTGATTTCCACCTTACGTTACTAAGTATAGGGGGGTAAGCAGGAGCAAGTATAGTGTGGGACAATGTGGTCATGCGATAGACAGACATTGAGAGGTACACCGCTCGAATGCTCGCTCCCTCAGTCATGTGGTATATTTTGGACAGCAGCAGAAAGATGATTTCCGCATTACATTACGTTACATTGTGTTACAGAGGGCTAAAACTAGCAGACAGTAATATTTATATGGTAAGAGATGTAATGGAGATGGACTAAGTCATACTTTTTATTTCAAAATGTTATTTTGGACTGCAGAAAGTTGATTTCTGCGTTACATTACAATGTGTTACAGAGGGCTAAAACTGGTAGACACTAATATTTATATGGTACGAGATGTAATGGAGATGGACTAAGTCTCACTTTTCATTTCAAAATGTTATTTTGGACTGCAAAAAGTTGATGGATTCCATTTTACGTTACAAGTGTTACAGGGGCTAAAACTGGTAGACAGTAATATTTATATGGTAAGAGATGCAATGGAGATATTGTATTTGGCTAAATGTGGTTCACATTTCAATAATGATATTCGGACATCGGGCAGAAAGTTGATTTCCACGTTACGTTACTAAGTGTCTCACTCACTCCTTCAGTATAAGAGCGTTGAACATTCTGTGACATTGTCTTGCTATGATATTACAAGTCTACTGTTGCGCGCAGTGCAATACAGTCCTAATGGCATAAGACCTAGCTGATGTCATTTTTTCAAATGCTATTTGGTCCTCAGACAGAAAGAAGTTTTCCACGTTACTTTACATTACGTGATACAAGAACTAAACAAGCGTGTGCTAATATTTTATTTGTGTTTAGAATGTAAGGGCTATAGGAGATTGTCTAGACTTGCATACATTTTCAAATGTTATTTATTTGGGCCGCAGAAAGTTTATTTTCCCGCATTATGTTGCATTGACTGTGTTACAAGAACTGAGCGCTAATGCAGTTTGTTGTGTGTGTGTGTGTGTGTGTGTGTGTGTGTGTGGTGTGTGTGTGTGTGTGTGTGTGTGTGGTTGTGTGTGTGTGTGTGTGTGTGTGTGTGTGTGTGTGTGTGTGTACTTACCTATTTGTACTTACCTATTTGTGCTTGCAGGATCGAGCATTGACTCTTGGATCCCGCCTTTCCAGCTATCGGTTGTTTACAGCAATGACTCCTGTCCCATTTCCCTATCATACCTAGTCTTAAAAGTATGAATAGTATTTGCTTCCACAACCTGTTCCCCAAGTGCATTCCATTTTTCCACTACTCTCACGCTAAAAGAAAACTTCCTAACATCTCTGTGACTCATCTGAGTTTCCAGTTTCCACCCATGTCCCCTCGTTCTGTTATTATTACGTGTGAACATTTCATCTATTTCCACTTTGTCAATTCCCCTGAGTATTTTATATGTCCCTATCATATCTCCTCTCTCCCTTCTTTTCTCTAGTGTCGTAAGGTTCAGTTCCTTCAGTCGCTCTTCATATCCCTTCCCTCGTAACTCTGGGACAAGCCTCGTCGCAAACCTCTGAACCTTCTCCAGTTTCCTTATGTGTTTCTTCAGGTGGGGGCTCCATGATGGCGCGGCATACTCTAAGACGGGTCTCACGTATGCAGTGTAAAGCGCCCTAAAAGCCTCCTCATTTAGGTTTCTGAATGAAGTTCTAATTTTCGCCAGTGTAGAGTACGCTGCTGTCGTTATCCTATTTATATGTGCCTCAGGAGTTAGATTAGGTGTCACATCCACTCCCAGATCTCTTTCTCGAATCGTTACAGGTAGGCTGTTCCCCTTCATTGTGTACTGTCCCTTTGGTCTCCTATCACCTGATCCCATTTCCATAACTTTACATTTACTGGTGTTAAACTCCAGTAGCCATTTCCCTGACCATCTCTGCAACCTGTTTAAGTCCTCTTGGAGGATCCTACAATCCTCGTCTGTCACAACTCTTCTCATTAATTTTGCGTCATCCGCAAACATTGACATGTATGACTCCACTCCTGTAAACATGTCATTTACGTAAATTAGAAAGAGGATTGGTCCCAGCACCGATCCTTGAGGTACTCCACTTGTTACTGTTCTCCAGTCCGACTTCTCGCCCCTTACCATTACCCTCTGGCTCCTTCCTGTTAGGTAGTTCTTCACCCATTCTAGGGCCTTTCCGCTTACTCCTGCCTGCCTCTCAAGTTTGTATAGCAGTCTCATGTGCGGTACTGTATCAAAGGCCTTTTGGCAGTCAAGAAATATGCAGTCTGCCCAGCCTTCTCTGTCCTGCCTTATCCTTGTTACTTTATCATAGAATTCTAAAAGGTTTGTTAGGCATGATTTCCCTGTCCAGAAACCATGTTGGTGCTTGTTTACAAACCCAATGCTCTCCAGGTGCTCAACAAGTCTTAGCCTAATTATTCTTTCAAGTATTTTGCAGGGGATGCTTGTCAATGATACGGGTCTGTAGTTAAGTGCCTCCTCCCTGTCACCTTTCTTGAAAATCGGTACGACATTTGCCTCCTTCCAGCAACTGGGCAATTCTCCCGACATAAGTGACTCATTAAAGATCATTGCCAGAGGCACACTGAGAGCCTGCGCTGCCTCTTTAAGTATCCACGGTGATACTTTGTCTGGTCCAACAGCTTTGTTTGCATCCAGTGTTGTCAACTGTTTCATTACCTCCTCTGCTGTCACCTCTATGTCTGATAGTCTGTCATTTAGGGTAATCGCTTCTAACAATGGGAGCTGCTCAGGCTCGGTTGTGAACACTCCATGGAAATTTGCATTCAGTACCTCGCAGATTTCCTTGTCGCTTTCTGTATATGCCCCTTCTGTTTTCCTCAGTCTTGTCACTTGGTCATTTACCGACATCTTCCTTCTTATATGGCTATGTAGTAATTTAGGTTGCTTTTTTCGCTTTGACTGCAATATCATTCTCATAATTTCTTTCCGACATTCGTCTTATGTTAATGTAATCATTCCTAGCTCTGTTACATCTAATCCTGTTGTCCTCTGTCCTTTGTCTTCTGTACTTCCTCCACTCCCTCCTGCTTCTCACCTTTGCTTCCTTACATTGTCTATCAAACCATGGGTTATTATATTCCCTCCTGCTTTTTTCCTTTATTGTTGGAATAAATCTCTCTTCAGCCTCTTTGCATTTCAATATGACTTGGTTCATCATACCTTGCACTGTTTTTCCTATAAGCTCTTCCTCCCACTGCACTTCTCCCAGGTAGTCCCTTATCCTTCTGTAGTCCCCTTTTCTGTAATCAATTCTCCTTCCCCGTACCTCTTGACCGTTGGTCACAATTTTAAGCTCCATCATGTAGTCAAAGACTAGGACACAATGGTCACTGGCTCCTAGTGGTATTTCATGTTCCAACTGCTCGATGTCTTCTACATGTCTTCTACGATGTCTTCTTCTAATTCTGTGTGTGTGTGTGTGTGTGTGTGTGTGTGGTGTGTGTGTGTGTGTGTGTGTGTGTGTGTGTGTGTGTGTGTGTGTGTGTGTGTTACAAGGACTGCACAGCAATATTTGGTGTTGGATGAAGAGGGGGATGGAGATTGAGTAGACACATACATTTTCAAATGCTATTTATTTGGACAACAGAAAGTTTATTTTCCTGCACTACGCTACATTGACTGTGTTACAAGAGCTGAGAAATAGTCATAACTCACATAACCCTGAGCTAACTATTTCACTATCAACTCATCCTGTCTTATTCTTATCAATTGGTGTTTACATTTGGATAATGTAGGTCTTAGAGACAGCCTTGAACTCGGGGATAATGAACAAGTCAATTTAAAATATAATAATAATAATAATAATAATAATAATAATAATAATAGTATCAAGACTAAGTTTTTTCCACATTAGTCTTATATATGTCTACTTTGCTTGGAATTTGTATGTGGGGAACATTGCTCACCTAAGGGAGAGAGAGAATGAATGGCGCTTTTGAGGTATAGCGAAGACTGACCGCGATGTGTATGTATGTTTGTTTGTTTATTTTACCACGATAAATATGAGCTACATTATGTATGTCTACCAGTTATTGAATAAACGCAACGTTACGTTATGTGATACAAGAACTAGACAAGCTTGTGCTAATATTTTATTGTGTTTGGAATGTAAGGGCTAAACACGGTTCACATTTCAATATTGTTATTCAGACATTGGACAGAAAGTTGCTCGTTACTCTTAAAGTGATATTTGGGCAAAGAACGATGTTACTATGTTGGTCACGTTACGTTACAAGGTTATGAAGGGTAAGAGTTTTTTTTTTTTTTATTGTTTTCTACCACAGACGTGGCCACACATAACAATGCTAACCAGCATATATACATTTTCTTCTGTCCTCCATAGACAGGGTTAGAGATGTGTTAAACATATATTTGAAGGGTTATTGAACAATCAACCACTGAAGGTGAGTCGGTGCTTAAAAATGCTAAGCAAACCTATATACGTAAATACATAGATACACAGATTTATGTATGCCTTACATAAAGTGTTCGATGTGTCATCTACACAGTGTCATTAATGTACATTTACAAAGGTGAAATGTAATTCTGATCAGCTTCCATATATACTTTATACCCATACATACACATACACACACATATACATATATACACACATGCATTCACAGACATTTATCTCATTTACTCTGACAGGGTGAGATAGCTGATAAAGAAACTAGTGTGCAATTAAGCACTTAATCACTGAAGGTGATTAAGGTGCTTTTACAAGCTTCAGGTATAAGGGTAAGAGTGATGGGGGCCGAAAATTGAATTAGTCTTCCATCCTCTGGTGAGCTGTCAGTCTAAGTGAAAGGAAAAAAAAATACGTGAACAGCGGCATCAGGAGAAAGGAATTGATGTTACTTTTCCCCAAACTATTTAATGATCTGAATAGTGTGAGAGAGAGAGAGAGAGAGAGAGAGAGAGAGAGAGAGAGAGAGAGAGAGAGAGAGAGAGAGAGAGAGA
>WNGS01000337.1:14282921-14306081 GCA_020271785.1 Procambarus virginalis | reverse complement strand
AATGTAAACTGTGCCAACAAATTTTTCGCACACCCTCCGTCACTATGTGATGGAGTGCGAAAGATACGTGAATTTAGAGACAATTCTATAACCAATGTTCCAGCGATGTATAAAATATTTCATTCAAAATGATCTGCTACCAGAAATTTTAGCCAAATATCCCCAGTTCGCTAACTGTAGGTAGTAACTGAGTGATTGTAACCTATCCACCGCTGCCCACTGGATGGGGGGCGGTGTGCAGGAAAACATATAAATTGTGACACTAGCTCTCCACATATGTCAGTTGCTTAATTTAGAACCTGTACTTGAGGTCGATCTCGAACCATTGTTGATGTGACGACTTATATTGAATTTTGTAACCAGCTCATCAAGATTGTAACTTGCTTAGCTAAATGAATTGTGGGGTTCAGTCCTGAGCCCATATGTGCCTCTGTAACCCTTTCCACTACCGCCCACGGGATGGGTATGGGTGCATATAAATGAACTAAACTACTAAGGGTACACTGAAAGGAATGGTTTACACTAGAGAACACAGGCAATGCTAAGATACAATGGAGCATGGGGAGGCTAGGCAACCTAGGTAACAAGAAGTATATAGGTTACCTAGCCTGCACTTGGTGACAAGGGGATTGAAAAAAAAGAGGCACAGGTGAAGGGGTTATGTAGGCCGGTCTGGCCTGACTAACTGATAGGGTCATCCAGGTCAGTCAAACACACTGGTTGAGAATGTGTCTAAGGTATTCTTATTTGAGATTGTAAACATTTTGCCTGAAGAAGCTTTTCTCACTGTGAGTGTAGCGGGAACACTGTGAGTGTAGCGGGAACACTGTTAGTGTAGCGGGGGCACTGTGAGTGTAGCGGGGCACTGTGAGTGTAGCGGGAACACTGTGAGTGTAGCGGGACACTGTGAGTGTAGCAGGAACACTGTGAGTGTAGCAGGACACTGTGAGTGTAGCGGGAACACTGTGAGTGTAGCTGGAACACTGTGAGTGTAGCTGGAACACTGGAGTGTAGCGGGAACACTGTGAGTGTAGCGGGGGCACTGTGAGCGTAGCGGGAACACTGTGAGTGTAGCGGGGCACTGTGAGTGTAGCGGGAACACTGTGAGTGTAGCAGGAACACTGTGAGTGTAGCGGGGGCACTGTGAGTGTAGCGGAACACTGTGAGTGTAGCGGAACACTGTGAGTGTAGCAGGAACACTGTGAGTGTAGCGGGGAACACTGTGAGTGTAGCGGGAACACTGTGAGGTGTAGCGGGGACACTGTGTGTAGCGGGGGCACTGTGAGTGTAGCGGGAACGCTGTGAGTGTAGCAGAACTGTGAGTGTAGCGGGAACACTGTGAGTGTAGC
This sequence comes from Procambarus virginalis, assembly GCA_020271785.1. Lineage (NCBI taxonomy): Eukaryota > Metazoa > Arthropoda > Malacostraca > Decapoda > Cambaridae > Procambarus > Procambarus virginalis. The sequence goes on along the minus strand of WNGS01000337.1, from coordinate 14,304,732 downwards.
TGGAACACTGTGAGTGTAGCGGGAACACTGTGAGAGTAGCTGGAACACTGTGAGTGTAGCTGGAACACTGTGAGTGTAGCGGAACACTGTGAGTGTAGCGGAAAACACTGTGAGTGTAGCAGGAACACTGTGAGTGTAGCAGCAGAACACTGTGAGTGTAGCGGGAACACTGTGATTGTAGCGGGAACACTGTGAGTGTAGCTGGAACACTGTGGCATAGCTGGAACACTGTGAGTGTAGCAGAACACTGTGAGTGTAGCAGGAACACTGTGAGTGTAGCGGGAACACTGTGAGTGTAGCTGGAACACTGTGAGTGTAGCTGGAACACTGTGAGTGTAGCGGGAACACTGTGAGTGTAGCGGGGCACTGTGAGTGTAGCGGGAACACTGTGAGTGTAGCGGGGGCACTGTGAGTGTAGCGGGAACACTGTGAGTGTAGCGGGGGCACTGTGAGTGTAGCGGAACACTGTGAGTGTAGCGGGAACACTGTGAGTGTAGCAGAACACTGTGAGTGTAGCGGGAACACTGTGAGTGTAGCAGGAACACTGTGAGTGTAGCGGGAACACTGTGAGTGTAGCAGGAACACTGTGAGTGTAGCAGGAACACTGTGAGTGTAGCGGGGGCACTGTGAGTGTAGCGGGGGCACTGTGAGTGTAGCAGGAACACTGTGAGTGTAGCGGGAACACTGTGAGTGTAGCCGGATCACTGTGAGTGTAGCTGGAACACTGTGAGTGTAGCGGGAACACTGTGAGTGTAGCTGGAACACTGTGAGTGTAGTGGACACTGTGAGTGTAGCAGGAACACGGTGAGTGTAGCGGGAACACTGTGAGTGTAGCTGGAACACTGTGAGTGTAGCGGGAACACTGTGAATGTAGCGGGGCACTGTGAGTGTAGCAGGAACACTGTGAGTGTAGCAACACTGTGAGTGTAGCAGGAACACTGTGAGTGTAGCGGGGGCACTGTGAGTGTAGCGGGGGCACTGTGAGTGTAGCGGGAACACTGTGAGTGTAGCGGGAGCACTGTGAGTGTAGCGGGAACACTGTGAGTGTAGCGGGGGCACTGTGAGTGTAGCGGGGGCACGGTGAGTGTAGCGGGGGCACTGTGAGTGTAGCTGGAACACTGTGAGTGTAGCGGGAACACTGTGAGTGTAGCAGGAACACTGTGAGTGTAGCGGGAACACTGTGAGTGTAGCGGGAACACTGTGAGTGTAGCGGGAACACTGTGAATGTAGCGGGGGCACTGTGAGTGTAGCAGGAACACTGTGAGTGTAGCCGGAACACTGTGAGTGTAGCTGGAACACTGTGAGTGTAGCGGGAACACTGTGAGTGTAGCTGGAACACTGTGAGTGTAGCGGGAACACTGTGAGTGTAGCGGGAACACTGTGAGTGTAGCAGGAACACTGTGAGTGTAGCAGGAACACTGTGAGTGTAGCGGGGGCACTGTGAGTGTAGCGGGAACACTGTGAGTGTAGCGGGGGCACTGTGAGTGTAGCGGGAACACTGTGAGTGTAGCGGGAACACTGTGAGTGTAGTTGTAGCGGGAACACTGTGAGTGTAGCGGGAACACTGTGAGTGTAGCGGGAACACTGTGAGTGTAGCGGGAACACTGTGAGTGTAGCGGGAACACTGTGAGTGTAGCGGGAACACTGTGAGTGTAGCGGAACACTGTGAGTGTAGCGGGAACACTGTGAGTGTAGCGGGAACACTGTGAGTGTAGCGAGGGCACTGTGAGTGTAGCGGGGGCACTGTGAGTGTAGCGGGAACACTGTGAGTGTAGCGGGAACACTGTGAGTGTAGCGGGGGCACTGTGAGTGTAGCGGGAACACTGTGAGTGTAGCGGGAACACTGTACGTGAGTGTAGCGGGAACACTGTGAGTGTAGCGGGAACACTGTGAGTGTAGCGGGAACACTGTACGTGAGTGTAGCGGGAACACCGTGAGTGTAGCGGGAACACTGTGAGTGTAGCGGGAACACTGTGAGTGTAGCGGGGGCACTGTGAGTGTAGCGGGAACACTGTGAGTGTAGCGGGAACACTGTACGTGAGTGTAGCGGGAACACTGTGAGTGTAGCGGGGGCACTGTGAGTGTAGCGGGAACACTGTGAGTGTAGCGGGAACACTGTACGTGAGTGTAGCGGGAACACTGTGAGTGTAGCAGAACACTGTGAGTGTAGCAGGAACACTGTGAGTGTAGCGATAGCGAGAACACTGTGAGTGTAGCGGGAACACTGTGAGTGTAGCAGGAACACTGTGAGTGTAGCAGGAACTCTGTGAGTGTAGCGGGAACACTGTGAGTGTAGCAGGAACACTGTGAGTGTAGCGGGAACACTGTGAGTGTAGCGGGAACACTGTGAGTGTAGCAGGAACACTGTGAGTGTAGCAGGAACACTGTGAGTGTAGCGGGAACACTGTGAGTGTAGCGGGAACACTGTGAGTGTAGCGGGAACACTGTGAGTGTAGCAGGAACACTGTGAGTGTAGCGGGAACACTGTGAGTGTAGCAGGAACACTGTGNCTACGATCAGTGTTTTTGCTGTTATTACAGTACAGTATATACACATATTGTCTATACCTATCTACATATGTGTTCACCATAACAAACCACTATATACACATATTGTATATACCTATCTACATATGTGTTCACCATAACAAACCACTAAGTTGGTATAGTGGACCCAAAACAACAAAAGTGGGTGCGACACAGCAGCCAGCAGTCTGCTGGCTGACTCCCTCCCACCTTCAACACCCACTGACCAGCATTCTGCCTCCCACCATATTATTGTTGTTTTTACTACACTATTTACATACGTTATATATATGTATCTACATGTTTTATTCACCATAACTGTACAACTAAGCTGGTATGACAAGTTCAGGCAATAAGAAAGGTCGCACCACACACACACACACACAGAGCTGATTGCTGCCTCCCTCACTGGTTCAAGGCCAGACGCACTAACATTCCACCCACAACAATACTGTTTGAGGTGTTTTTGCACTATATACACACAATATATACAGTGGCACCTCGACATACGATTGCCCCTACTTACGATAATTTCGAGTTACGATATACAGTAAATTTCATCGAAAAATGCGACTCGACATCCGATGGTGTCGTCGACATCCGAAATTTGTTGGAACACGTTCGGGTCGGCCGAGCGTGTGGTTCCCGGTCACGCGGTCCGACCTGCCTCAGTTTACTACAGCTACCCGCTTAGTGACGATTGTGCCTATAAGAAATTCCGCTTTTGTAGTGATTTTTGCATTTTGAACATTAAAGTAATTATAATATAATACGCCATGAGTCCCAGGAAAGTCAGTGGTAAGGCTCAACATATGAGATCCCATGTAAGAATGACCGTAGAGCAGCAACAAGAGATCATTCGTAAATATGAAGATGGTGTGCAGGTCGGTGAACTGGCTAGGCAGTACAATAAATCTCAGTCAACGATATCCACCATACTAGCTAAGAAAAAGGACATTATGGGTGCTAAAGTGATGCATCATTACAGGCAAATGTTGAAACGAATGGAAAAACAAATGTCTCTTGACAAATTTGTAGTGAGACAAACAAGCACTGAACCACAACCAGGTCCTAGTGGTATTCAGGCAAAACGTAGGAGAGAGAGTACCCCAGAGAAAACATCACTGCCTGATGTGATAACGGAAGGGGACTTCCCTTCCAAACAGTAACAACTCTCCTCCTCCCCCATCACCATCTTCCATACGCCATCAAGAGCCCTCCATAAAGGTAAGAGTAACTTTGGTACTGTATTGTAGTTAGAAAAAACATTGTATTCAGTATGAAATGTATTTTTATGTTAATATTTTGGAGGGTGGGGAACGGATTAATTCAAATCCCTTTATTTCTTATGGGAAAATTCGCTTCAACTTCCGATATTTCGACTTCCGATCTGTTTCTGGGAACGGATTAGCATCGGAAGTCGAGGCCCCATTGTATAAGTATTTACATGTTTTATTCAGCATAACTGTACAACTAAGCTGGTATGATGTCCAAACAGCATAGTGGCCACTGCATGACAAGTCACACAGTAGGTAGCAGACGACAGCCTTACTCACTCCCTCACCAAAATGGTTCCTCCAAACAAACTCCTTTATATTTGGACATTTTTAGGCGATGCTGTGGTCACTAGCTGAACTGCAATGCTGTTAGCTCATGTTGAGTGATCCAGCCTTGGTTAATCACTCAGTACTGAGACCTTCACACCCGGGAATGTTGCCCACGATTTTTTTTTTAGTGGCAACTATTTAGGAGAGCCCTGAGGAAGCTGATGTGAACCCCCTGTAGCCGCGAGGATCCCCTGTAGTCCTCTATGAATGATACAAAATACCTATGAAATCCATGAGGCGCGTTGTGAACCACCCGTCTAGAGCCTCAAGGCGCGTTATGCAGTGCAGTGGTTAACCCTTTAGTTGTGCAAGACATCATATGATGCATTGAGTGACTTGCAGTAACTTGAGCTTGGCATCATATGATGTTTTGGAGTACCGCGCAAGATTTAAACGGCCCACGGATACACGGGATTCACCATACCTTCATCAGGGCTCTTGTAAACAGACGCCATTTTTTTTTTTAAATCGTGGGCCAAATTCCTGGGTGAGAGGGGCCTCAGTATCGAGTGAGCTACCAAGCCTGACGCACGCAGCATGAGCTCACAGCACTGCTGTTCAGCTTGTGACCACAGCATTGCCTAAAAAAGCCTTAATATACATGTTTTTGTTATTATTTAGCAATGATATTATTACAGAAGACCCCCTGACTGTGATAAAACTGACCAGGGTTCTGATAATAGCAGGATTGTGGTGATATTTAGAGTTGTGCTCCATGGAGGGAGGATTAATGCTGTGGGAGGGAGGATGGTGGCGTTGTCTTCTGACTGTGTGTGGCCATCTTATATTGACTGCACTCACCATACCAGCTTAGTGGTTCGCTATGGTGAACACAAATGTAGATACTTATATATAATGTGTGTATAGATGAAATAACAGCAATAGGAGTAGGTTGAGAGCCGCCATTTGGTGAGGGAGGTGGCGTCTGCACGACTTATCATGTTGTTTACTGGTGACCACTATGGTCTTTGGGCACCATACCAGTTTACTTGTACAAGTATGGTGAATAAAACAGGTAGATACTTATATATGATGTGTGTATATAGCATAATACACCACAAACAGTATTGTTGGAGGAGAAAGATTAGTGCGTCTGGCCGTGAGGGCGGCCACCACAGCTGTGCGAGTAGCTGCGTCTTTGTGCCTTTACTCACCATACAAGCTTAGATGTACAGTTATGGTGAACAAAACATGTAATACTTATATATAACGTCTGTATATAAAAGCAAAAACAGTATGGTGGGAGGAGAATGGTGGCAAGACAGGTGAGGTGAGGGAGGGAAGGCGTGGCAGCCAGTGGCGGGCTGCCACTGGTTGCCACTGACACTCAGCATACCAACTTAGTGGTTCGTTATGGTGAACACGAATGTAGATACTTATATATAACATCTGTATATAGTGAATAAAAGCAAAAACAGTATGGTTGGAGGAAAATGTGGGCAAGTGAGGTTTGAGGGAGTGAGTGGCAGCGAGTGGCTGGCTGGCTGGTGTGTGGCAGTCATTCCTCATTACTTTTTGACTCATAATAGCAACTTAGTGGTTCGTTATGGTGAACAAAACAGGCAGATACTTATATATAATCTGTGTATATAGTGTAATATCCGACAAAGTATTTGTTCACTGTTTGATGAACATAACTGAATCAACAATATGCACACCATATTTTTAGTACAGCGATGATTCACTCATTTTATTATATAAATATATCACACTACACACTATTGAATAATATTACAGCAAAATAACTACGAAAAATCAATCAAAGACATTGAAATAATTTGGTAATTATCTCTTTGTGGCAACTCCGGCCTGACAGACCGTCTGGGACGCACGCTGAGTCAGCGTCTGTTTTTTGCCAGACTTCCCCACCATATACAGTACTGTATTGCCCTATAACGGGCAATATATGCCACTTACAATTTTTTTATTATTTTTCCCATGATCAGTGAACACAAATTAACAGGTTTAGAAGAAAAAATATATATTTTTTTTTTGGTATGCGCCTGTGGGTGACACATGCTAAATAGCCAGGCACCATACAAGGGTTAAAATATGACATTCCTGCTGTGCGCCAAAAATAAATTTTTTGCAAGGAATAATTTTTCCTTCTAAAAGTGTTAAATATCACGGCTTGGTGGTCACCTGTGCCATTGACTCTCAGAGGCAATACAGTGGGGCCTCGATTTACGATAGTAATCCGTTCCCAGAGACGGATTGTAAGTCGAAATATCGTAAGTCAAAGCGATTTTTCCCATAAGAAATAAAGAGAATTGAATTAATCCGTTCCCCACCCTCCAAAATATTAACTTACAAATGCATATTATACTGAATACAATTTTTTTTTTCTAACTACAACACAGTACATATGTTTATCTTACCTTTATGGAGGACTCTTGATGGCTTATGGAAGATGGTGATGAGGAATGGGGGGGGGGAGGAGAGGTGTTACTATTTGGAAGGGGAGTCCCTTTCCAATATCACATCAGGTGTAATTACCTAAGTGTAATTACCTAAGTGTAGTTACAGGATGAGAGCTACGCTCGTGGTGTCCCGTCTTCCCAGCACTCTTTGTCATATAACGCTTTGAAACTACTGACGGTCTTGGCCTCCACCACCTTCTCCCCCAACTTGTTCCAACCGTCTACCACTCTGTTTGCGAAAGTGAATTTTCTTATATTTCTTCGGCATCTGTGTTTAGCCAGTTTATATCTATGACCTCTTGTTCTTGAAGTTCCAGGTCTCAGGAAATCTTTCCTGTCGATTTTTTCAATTCCTGTTACTATTTTGTATGTAGTGATCATATCACCTCTTTTTCTTCTGTCTTCTAGTTTTGGCATATTTAATGCTTCTAACCTTTCCTCGTAGCTCTTACCCTTCAGTTCTGGGAGCCACTTAGTAGCATGTCTTTGCACCTTTTCCAGTTTGTTGATGTGCTTCTTAAGATATGGGCACCAAACAACAGCTGCATATTCTAGCTTTGGCCTAACAAAAGTCATGAACAATTTCTTTAGTATATCCCCATCCATGTATTTAAAAGCAATTCTGAAGTTAGAAAGCATAGCATAGGCTCCTTGCACAATATTCTTTATGTGGTCTTCAGGTGATAGTTTTCTATCTAGAACCACCCCTAGATCTCTTTCTTTATCAGAGTTCTTTAAAGATTTCTCACATAATATATAGGTTGTGTGGGGTCTATGTTCTCCTATTCCACATTCCATAACATGACATTTATTAACATTAAATTCCATTTGCCAAGTGGTGCTCCATATACTTATTTTATCCAGGTCTTCTTGAAGGGCATGACAATCATCTAAATTTCTTATCCTTCCTATTATCTTAGCATCATCAGCAAACATGTTCATATAATTCTGTATACCAACTGGTAGATCATTTATGTAGACAATAAACATCACTGGTGCAAGAACTGAACCCTGTGGTACTCCACTTGTGACATTTCTCCAGTCCGATACATTGCCTCTGATCACAGCCCTCATTTTTCTATCAGTCAGAAAGTTTTTCATCCATGTTAGAAGCGTACCTGTCACTCCTCCAATATTTTCCAGTTTCCAGAACAACCTCTTATGTGGAACTCTGTCGAAAGCCTTTTTTAGGTCCAGATAGATGCAGTCAGCCCAACCATCTCTTTCCTGTAATATCTCTGTTGCTCGATCATAAAAACTGAGTAAATTCGATACACAGGATCTACCAGATCGAAAACCATACTGTCTGTCTGATATTATATCATTTCTCTCCAGGTGTGCTACCCATTTAGTTTTAATTATTTTTTCCAATATTTTGACTATTACACTTGTCAATGATACCGGTCTATAATTAAGGGGGTCTTCCCTGCTTCCACTCTTGTAAATTGGAACTATGTTAGCCTTTTTCCACACATCAGCTACAACTCCTGTAAACAGGGATGCCTGAAAGATCAGTTGAAGAGGGATGCTGAGCTCAGGTGCACATTCTCTCAGAACCCATGGTGAAACTCCATCTGGACCAACTGCTTTGTTCTTATTTAGCTCTTGAGCATTTTTTCCACTTCGTCTCTAGACACCTCTATGTGCTCTATGTTGTTCTCTGGAATTCTTATTGTATCTGGTTCCCTGAAGATTTCATTTTGTACAAACACACTTTGGAACTTTTCGTTTAATGTTTCACACATTTCCTTTTCATTTTCCGTGAATCTATTTCCCATTTTCAACCTCTGAATATTATCCTTTACCTGCAATTTGTTGTTTATGAATTTATAGAATAGACCTGGTTCTGTTTTACATTTGTCTGCAATCCCTTTTTCAAAATTTCTTTCTGCCTCTCTCCTCACTGCCGTGTAGTTGTTTCTCGCATCTTTGTATCGCTGGTATGATTGGGGGTTTGGCCTCTTCCTGTATTGATTCCATTTTTGTGTCTTTTGGTCTCTGGCCCTCTCGCACTTTCTGTCGAACCAATCCTGTTTCCTAGTTCTGCTTCTCTGTTTTGGTATAAATTTTTTTGTGCCTTTATCATATATTTCACAAAACTTGACATACATCTCATTCACTTCCTTGCCTAGCAACAAGTCTGTCCAATTATACTCCCTAAAAAATTTTCTAAGGTTGCCATAATGTCCTCTCCTAAAGTCAGGTTTTTCAATTGCATCGACCATCATATTTTCTTCCAGATTATAACGCATTGCATACTTTATCCCAAAAAGACATGGTCACTTTTACCCAAGGGAGGAAGGTACTGAATGTCAAATATTTCTTCCTCCTTCCTGGTAAATATCAAATCTAGCATGGAGGGAACGTCCCCTTCCCTCATCCTCGTAGCTTGTTTAATATGTTGATACAAGAATGTTTCCAGGATGAGGTCTACAAATTTACAGGTCCAGAAATCTTCTGTTTTAGCTTCATGTGCTTCCCAGTGATGTTTTCTCTGGGGTACTCTCTCTCCTATGTTTTGCCTGCATTCCACTAGGACCTGATTGTGTTTCACTGCTTGTTTGTCTCACTAAAAACTTGTCGAGACACTTGTTTTTCCCTTCGTTTTAACATTTGTTTGTAGTGATGCAACACAGTGTCATTGTAAAGGTTAAGGCAACGACCTACTGCAGCTTGATTTGGGTGAGTCGTTTCAGCAAAGGTTTGCAGTTCTTCTCATGCTGCACACATTTTCTTAATTGTTGAGGAAAAGACATGCTGTACTGGCACATCCTCCCCTGAAGAAATTTCCTCAGCTGCCTCTTTTTGCTGCTCCTTTTGAAGGGCTTGGAATTCTTCAGTGGTCAGTTCTTCGTTGTGTTCTTCCACCAACTCCTCCACATCAGCACTATCCAACTCCAAACCCAATTGCCAACCCAGAGAAACAATTTCCTCAACAAGAGGCACTTCAGGTTCAGGCTCAAACCCTCAAAGTCTCATTCTGCAACACATTCAAGCCACAATTTTCTCCAGCCAGAGATCATGGTTCTTACAGTTACATTTTGCCAGGCTTTGTCACTGAGTTTTAAAGCACTACAAATGTTAAAATGGTTTTTCCAGAACCCTTTGAAGGCGAGTTGTGTGGCATCCGTCACTTCGACACATCTCCGGAAAAGTGCTCTTTCATAAAGTTTCTTAAAATTGGCAATGATTTTTGATCCATGGGCTGAAGTAGAGGAGTAGTGTTGGGAAGAAAGAACTTTATTGTAACAAAACTAAAATCCTTCATCAATGAATCCTCCAAGCCTGGAGGATGGGCAGGAGCATTGTCGAGGAGAAGCAAGGCCTCGAGTGGCAAACTGTTCTCCTGCAAATATTTTTGATGGCAGGGCACACCACCTCATTCACCCACTCCGTAAAAATTTGCCTAGTCACCCATGCCTTAGCATTAACCGTCCACATCACACACATGTTGTGTTTCTGCACATTATATTTTTTGAAAACCCTTGGATTTTTTGGAATGATACACAAGCAAGGGTTTAATTTTCAAATCGCCACTCGCATTACCACACAACATAAGAGTAAACCGATCTTTCAAAGGCTTGTGTCCAGGCAATGACTTCTCCTCCTTGATAATGTATGTTTTCTTCTGCAATCTTTTCCAGAATAGCCCTGTCTCGTCACACACACTTGTTGTGGAAGGTATGCCTCACTCTGCACAAAATCTTTAAATTCGCCAATGAATCTTTCAGCCGCTGGTTTGTCTGAGCTGGCAGCCTCCCCATGCCTCACAACACTATGAATGCCACTTCTTTTTCTAAATTTCTCAAACCATCCCCTGCTTGCCTTAAACTCTTTCGCTTCTGCATCACTCGTTCCCAGGGTTTTCTTTAAAAGGTCTTCATACAATTTTCTTGCCTTTTCACAAATGATGGCCTTTGAAATGCTATCACCTGCTAACTCCTTGCTGTGTATCCAAATTAATAACAACTGTTCAACTTTATTTTTATTTCAAGTGTTTGTGTTCTATGTTTCGTGATTATTGATACGCCTTTTTGCCACTAGCACTCATAATGTCCTTTTCTTAGCAAGTATGGTGGATATCACTGACTGAGATTTGTTGTACTGCCTAGCTAGTTCATATTTGCAATCTTCATATTTGCGAATGATCTCTTGTTTTTGCTCTATGGTCATCCTTACATGGGTTTTCATACCTGGTTGATACCTGGTAGATGGGGTTCTGGGAGTTCTTCTACTCCCAAGCCCGACCCGAGGCCAGGCTTGACTTGTGAGAGTTTGGTCCACTAGGCTGTTGCTTGCAGCAGCCGACACAAAAGAAGGTCACCACCAAAGACACCTTACAAGCAGAACTTATTGCAGAAGGAGGAAATAATCGAGGCAACTACAGAAGCGCCATACTGTCCCCCGAGCTCAAAGCGGCAGCTAAGAGCCTTCGTGAGAACAAGGAGATAGTCGTCAGGAGAGGTAACAAGTCGCCAATATATGTCATTCTTAAAAAAGACGAATATCTGGCAAAAATGAACCTCATTCTCTCTGACCAAACTAAATTCAAAAGGGTAACGAAGGACACTACAGCCGAATTGAAAGCAAAGGTTAACAAATTGATCGAAACTGTGAACGCCAAGAAACCTGGACTCCACCTGCCAAAGATTATTGGGGAATATAAACCTGGATACGTGTATGGAAATGTCAAGACACATAAGCCTGGAAACCCACTTCGGCCAATCATCAGCCAGATACCCACACCCACGTACAGACTGGCAAAGCGACTCAACGACTTGATGACTCCTTATGTCCCTTGCGCCTTCAGCCTGAAGTCTCCAAAGGAATTTGTTGACTTACTGCAGGGAACACGGGCCACAGGGATAAGAGCCTCGTTGGACGTAGAATCACTGTTTACCAACGTACCTGTGGATGAAACAATCGGGATGATAGCGGACAGAGTGTATCGTGATCCGGCCTGTACTCCTCTTGACATACCAGAAAACATTCTAAGGAAACTACTCCAAGCTTGTACTAAAGAGGCACCCTTCCTGAGCCCGGATGGGCACATGTATAAGCAAGTAGATAGGGTCGCCATGGGTTCTCCCCAAGGTGTCCTGTTTGCGAACTTCTACATGGGTACCATCGAACAAAAGGTCTTAGTCAACATGAACTTGAAACCGGCCATATACTGCAGGTATGTTGACGACATTTTTACACAGGTACCTGATGTCGGACATCTGCAGGGGCTGGAGGAGGCATTTGAGCGGAATTCTGTGTTGCGTTTCACTTACGAGATGGAGAAGGATGGGAAGCTGCCCTTTCTAGATGTAACAGACATGGAAAGGAGCGGAGGTTTCCACACTGCAGTCTACACTAAGGAAACAAACATAGGAATGTGCCTCAATGCCAACAGTGACTGCCCAGACAGGTACAAGAGGAGTGTTGTTAACGCTTATGTCGACCGTGCTCTCAGCCACACCTCAGGATGGATGCAAGTCGATGAAGAACTCTGTAGGGTAAGGCAGGTCCTAGTCAACAACGGCCTCTCCAATGGTTTCGTTGAAGACATCATAAGAAGGAAGGTGAAACGCCATGCAACCTCTGAAGAGACAACTAACACAACACCTGTACCCCCTATTAGACTATTTTACAGGAATCTTTTCACAGCTCATAAAACAGAGGAAAGGATCCTGAAAGATATTGTTAATAGAAACGTTATCCCTACAGACAAAAATCAGAAGATACAATTGACGATTTACTATAAAACCAAAAAAACGGCCAACCTACTCATGAGAAACTCTCCAGACACAAAGCAGAACGCTTTAAAAGACACCAATATGTGCTCCAGAAAAGACACCAGAAATTGTGCTCCATGTTTTCTTAATATTGCCCTTTGTGTGGGTAAATTTGTCTTCGTAGTATTTAGCTTTGGCTCTCCTAATTATTTTAGATAGCAATGATGAGTAATTCTTTGAGAATTCTTTGGAGACAATTCCTAACCTATACGTCTTCTCAAGGTCATGTTTTTTATTAATGGATTTAAGTATCCCCTTTGTAAGCCAAGGATTGTTTAGCCTTTTAGTTGTGACTTGTTTCTTTAGCATAGGACAATGGGTGTTATAAAGGCTGAGAGTTTTTTGAAGACATGATTGAACTGCTAGGTTGATGTCCCCTATGTTCCCTAATTCAGATTCCCAGTTGATATTAGCAGCAGCAGCTATAAAATTGCCTATAGCAGTTTCATTGTGCAGCCTAAAGCTAATCTCCCTTGCCTCTAGAGGTGGTTTGTTAATGTTGGTTAGGAGAAATGTGGGGTAATGGTCTGTAGTGCTATCGAGGATTATCCCTGAAGTGGAGAGGTTATGTTGGTCCAGATGTGATCAAGAGCTGTGGCAGTACTGTCAGTGATTCTAGTAGGTCTAGTGATTACGGGTATGAGGAAGCAGGAATTCATACAGTTGAGGAAACTAGCAGCAGGAGAGTTATCAGGCTCGCAGAGGTCAATGTTAAAGTCACCAGAAATAATTAAGTGGTTTTTGTTCAGTCGGTTCTCTAGTATAAGATTTCTAAGGTTTGAGTTAAATGCAGTCACATCAGTGTTAGGAACCCTGTAGACTGCTCCCACAGTCAAGACAGCATCGTTACCCTTGACTCTGAAAGAGGCAAATATATACTCTCCATAAGGGTCTCTAGATTTAATTACTTTTAAGCAAGTCAGTGCATGGTGGTAGTAAAGCGAAGTACCACCACCTCTTTGTATAGGACGACAGTTGTGAATGGCTGAGTAGTTAGGTATGTTGTAGAGTTGAGAAATGTCCTCTTTCAACCACGTTTCAGTAAACACAATAAAAGAGAATTTGTTGTCAACTGTTTGAATCAGGGCATTAACATCAAAGTGCTTGCAAAGAGATCTTACATTCAAGTTAATTACTATTAATAATTTTTATTGAAAATCTTCTTTGATCCCAATATTTGTGAAATTGTGCTCCATGTTTTTTTAATGTTGCCCTTTGTTTGGGTAAATTTATCTTCGAAGTATTTAGTTTTGGCTCTTCTAATTATTTTAGATAGCAATAATGAGTAATTTTTTTAAAATTCTTTGGAGACGGTTCCTAACCTATACTTCTTCTCAAGGTCATGTTTTTTTATTAATGAATTTAAGTATTCCCTTTGTAAGCCAAGGATTGTTTAGCCTTTTGGTTGCGACTTGTTTCGTTAGCATAGGACAGTGGGTGTTATAAAGGCTGAGAATTTTTTGAAGAAAAGATTGCACTGCTAGGTTGATGTCCCCTATGTTACCTAATTCGGACTCCCAGTTGACATTAACAGCAGCAGCTATAAAATTACCTATAGCAGTTTCATTATGCAGCCTAAAGCTTAACTCCCTTGTCTCTAGAGGCGGTTTGTTAATGTTAGCTAAGAGAAATGTGGGGTAATGGTCTGTAGTGCTATCGATGATTATACCTGAAGTAAGCGGAGAGGTTATGTTGGTCCAGATGTGATCTAGAGTCGTGGCAGTACTATCAGTGATTCTAGTAGGTCTAGTGATTAAGGGTACGAGGAAGCAGGAATTCATACAGTTGAGGAAACTGGCAGCAGTAGGGTTTTCATGCACGCAGAAGTCAATATTAAAGTCCCCTGCAATAATTAGATGGTTTTTGTTGTCTCTTATCTAGTATTAGATTTCTAAGGTTTGAGTTGAATTCGAACGCATCAGTGTTAGGAATTCTATAGACTGCACCCAGACTCAGCACCCTTGACTCTGAAACTGGCGAAGATATACTCCCCACAGTAGTCTCTAGTTCTAATTACTTTTAAGCATGTTAGTTCTTGGTGGTAGTAAAGAGCAGTACCACCACCTGTCTGAATTTGACGACAGTTGTGAATTGCTGAGTAGTTAGGCATGTTAAAGAGTTGAGTAGTATCCTCTTTCAACCACATTTCAGTAAGTATAATAAAAGAGAATTTGTTGTCAATAGTTTCAATCAAGGCACTAACATCATCAAAGTGTTTACTTAGAGATCTAACGTTCAAGTTAATTACAGAGATATTGTGATTATGTGTTAATACATTGTTTACAACATGTGCTGTAAAATATCTGCAATTTTGATCATTAAAGTGATGATTGTCATAGATAGTGGATAAGAGGTTAAGTTCTGGGTCTATACTTGTCTGCATAAAAAGGCTGGTTGTAGGAAAACAAGGCAAGAATGACAATTACAAAATAAAATTTTGATATAAAAGGGGAAAAAAATATAAACAAGACTATACAATACAAACACAAAATGAACAAAAAAAGAAAAATGAGGTAGATTGCTTATAAGTACTGTACTCTCAGGTACACTGTAAGTAATAATTTGCATTTTGAGACACAGGCAAAGCCAGGGGTACAATGGAGTAAGGAAGTATGGCGAGGCTAGGCAACCTAGGTAATAAATGAAATCAAAGAAAAAAGTTGAATAATAAACATAGGCAAATTTAAGCTAAATGATTATTAACTATAAATAGTTTAGTTATGATCCTCGACCTCTCCCTCGACCTATAATTAATAAGAACTAAAGAAATATTAATGCACTCAATTAAGTCCGATAAATGACTAGTAAAAATTAAATTAAAAGTTAAATTAAAAGTGTAACAAAGAGACTTAGGATACCTAGCTCGCACTAGGTGACAAGGGGGTTAATTATAAATAAATAAATAAATATGTTTATTCAGGTAAGGTATATACATACAAGTGAGGTTACATTAATGGATCGAATTATAGGTAGAGCTAGTACATACAATGCCTAAAGCCACTATTACGCAATGCGTTTCGGGCAGGAAGAACATTAATATCTAGAACTTAATATTAATAGAGCATAAAGAATAAAATGTGTTGAGAACAAATACAAATAAAGATAAAAAAAAAAAAGGGGGAACATGACTGAAAAAGCAGCACAAATACAAAAGGTTGACAAACAGTGTTGATTAAAAAATAACAGACATGGGTTGAACTAGAGGGGTAAGGTAGGTTACAGGGAATTTATTAGGTAGTGTTTAGTTTTATTCTTAAACTGGTTGAGAGAGGTACAGTCTTTAACATGGTTGGAGAGGGGAGGTTATGTTGACTCATTGACAATGAGTCAATGACAATGTGAGACAATGTGTAGCCATCGATGATATAACCTCTCCCACTCTACCAATAACCGTTGGAGTGCCACAGGGCAGCATTTTGGGATCTCTCCTATTTCTTATATACATCAATGACCTGCCCAATGTCACTAACATTCTGAAACCTATATTGTTTACTGATGATACTACCCTCATCTACTCTAACCCCAACCCACATATACTAAATAATGTTGTTAATAATGAACTTAAAAAAAGTCCACTTATGGATGTCAACCAACAAACTAACACTTAACATAGAAAAGACCTACTACATCTTATTTGGAAGCAAATCAACAAATGCAATTCAGCTTCAGATGGACAATGTTAACATTAGTAGTATAAATGATGGAAAGTTTCTTGGCCTATTCCTAGACAAGAGACTAAACTTCAGCACCCACATACAACACATAAGTAAGAAAGTCTCTACAACAGTTGGTATACTCTCAAAAATCAGATATTCTGTACCTAACTCTGCTCTCATCTCACTATATTATGCACTAATCAATCCCTATCTTAATTATGGTATCTGTGCATAGGGTTCAACCACTGCAAACCACCTCAGGTCCATCATCACCCAGCAAAAATCTGCTATCAGTATTGTATCCAAGCATGAAGACCTCATTTTCAGAAAGACTTACTGTATGTGCTTTGAAGAAAGTTCAATGTTGACTTGTTAAAATAATTCCTGAACTAAGTCAATTCTCAAACCTGAAACGGTTAAAGGCCAGAGGGTTAACAAAACTGCAAATCAGGGCTAACCTCATCAAAACTTATAAAATACTGAACTACAGTATTTGGAGGATATTGATCCAGACCACTTCTTCAAAAGCCCAGATGTAACACAAACAAGGAGCAATGGTTACACGCTCAACAAGCCACAATGCAGGTTGGAAAACAGAAAATGCCTTTAGACCCATAGGGTTATAAGCCCAATGGAACCACCTACATGCCAAAATCATTAATAATGCCGATTTTCAAAATCCAGCTTGATAAAATCACAAGAACATCTGGCAGGACCTTTGATAAGTCGCCGGCTTCCTGTCCTTGTCAAGGCCACTAGTGTGTTAGTGGCTCTCGGGTAAATTTTGATAATTTTGTATGGGACCTGTGCAAGCACAGAACATTCCAACATGTTCCACTCTCCAACTGTGTGGTGTTGAGGAGGCAAGCACCTTGCTACAGTGCTGGCCCATTCTGAGGCATCAGTCTTTTTCCCTAACCCTCTTATATAAGAGGATGAAACCTTTTAAGATTAGTAAATATAGCAACTCGGCCCATTTAAGCTTCGAAGATTGGTCTGAAATGGGTTACGTGATAAGCTTTGTGGGTGTCGAGAGCTGCAAAAGCTTAACACAGTAATCTCATGCAGCCCTCACTATCACATCAACTTATCTTCTACTATCACTCCCCTTTGACGAATTTTTACAACACAATGATTTCTTGATAGTTGTACCTTGATTGATGAAGAGCACCATGTATGCGACAAAGATCACAAAACTCCATGGTGTGGGGAAGAGTTTTCCCGAAGTCCCGTCTTGGCGAGTCATAGTGCAGTTCTGGAGCGTAGCGTGCACCCACACCAGCGTCTCTCACAACACTGCTTGTGTTTCCCTTGTGGCCCCGCGACCCACCCCTCAAAACATCCCCCACTTGTACGTTTAAAGCTGAAACGTTATTTATTTATTTATTATATTTATTATATTTATTTATTTATTTATTTATTTATTTATTTATTTATTTATTTATTTATTTATTTATTTATTTATTTATTTATTTATTATTTATTTATTTATTTATTTACTTTGTAGCGAGTTAATCTTATACTCGCTCCATTTCTCAGTCTCCGTGGTGTAGTGGTAAGACATTCGCCTGGCGTTCCGCGAGCGCTATGTCATGGGTTCGTATCCTGGCCGGGGAGGATTTACTGGGCGCAATTCCTTAACTGTAGCCTCTGTTTAACGCAACAGTAAAATGTGTACTTGGATGAAAAAACGATTCTTCGCGGCAGGGGATCGTATTCCAGGGACCTGCCCGAAACGCTACACGTACTAGTGGCTGTACAAGAATGTAACAACTCTTGTATATATCTCAAAAAAAAAAAAAAAAAAAAAAAAAAAAAATTATCTCATTATCTTCATAGCATAACTAATTACAGAAGCTACAATCCTTTCCCCAATACTCTCCTCACCTTGTTGGAGGGAGCTGAGGTGTAATCACCATATAACCCAGCGATGTGACAACAGCAGGACGGACAGTACTCGGTTTGAAGAACACAGGCAGAGCACTCACGGGAGACATCTCCCGTCCCGCAGGGTGCAGTTGCACCTCCACAGATAATGCTCAAAAAGGCCACAACTTACGGGCCATTCATGCCCGTGCCACTTTTTGGAAGGCTTAATCTTCATCTTGGACACATTCATGGGAGTCATCTCCCGTCACGCAGGGTGCAGTTGCACCTCCACAGATCTCCAGTATCATCT
This sequence comes from Procambarus virginalis, assembly GCA_020271785.1. Taxonomy (NCBI): domain Eukaryota; kingdom Metazoa; phylum Arthropoda; class Malacostraca; order Decapoda; family Cambaridae; genus Procambarus; species Procambarus virginalis. The sequence continues at coordinate 14,286,565 of WNGS01000337.1, read as the reverse complement.
ATTGATACTGGTAATGGCTCAAAAGAGCCACCACTTACGAGCTATTCATGCCCGTGCCACCTTTTGGGGTGGCTTCATCTTCATCTTAACACATTAACAAGGGAGACATCTCCTGTCACGCATGGTGCAGTCGCACCTCCACAGATCTCCAGTATCATCTATTGATACTGGTAATGGCTCAAAAGAGCCACCACTTACGAGCTATTCATGCCCGTGCCATCTTTTGGGGTGGCTTCATCTTCATCTTAACACATTAACAAGGGAGACATCTCCCGTCATGCAGGGTGCAGTCGCACCTCCACAGATCTCCAGTATCATCTATTGATACTGGAAATGGCTCAAAAGGGCCACCACTTACGGGCTATTCATGCCCGTGCCACCTTTAGGGTGGCTTAATCTTCATCAATCAATCTTATCTCTATCGCAGGGTGCAGTCGCACCTCCACAGATCTCCAGTATCAGCTCTTGATACTGTTGATGGCTCAAAAGGGCCACCACTTACGGGCTATTCATGCCCGTGCCACCTCTTGGGTGGCTTAATCTTTATCAATCAATCAACAGCAGGACAGTACAGTCTCCAGTCAGGAATGTAGTACTCGGCTTGGGCAGTTCTAGTCGACCCAAGACGCTACAGCTTCGACACAGAGCAGACAGCAGACTACGACCGCATCGAGCCGCCACGCTCTCGCTCCCCGAGTTCAGACACTCACAATTCTCAATCGAGCCGCCACGCTCTCCCACATAGAGCTCCACGACTCCGGCCTCACTCAGCTCTCTGCTCTTCTCCAGGCTTCGTCTCAACGTCTACGACACTGCTGTATCCAGGACTACTAAATAAATATGAAACTCACTAAATACTGTGTATCTAATCAACCCAACAACGTAACATAATCGTACGTTACATTGGTGACCCCAGAGAGTTTCGGCGATACCCAGCCACGATGGACTACAACATGGATTCTCACTGGACCTTCACTCCTGCTGTTGCTTGCTGTGGACCGCTGCCACCTGTCACGGAACGCTGCCAACACCCTCGCCACAGCTATGATTTTCACCGCGATCGTCTCTGCATTTTCATCAACTACAGCTTCCTGCACAGCGAGCGTTACTTACTCATCTAACAGTTTCATCAGCAACTACATCATGTGGGATCTACAGCCTGTCCTGCCGACTCTCCGTCGCTGCCAGGGCACTGCTTGTTCTACAGGGACACCCACGACAGCTGCTCTTTCGTCAGATTCATCTACACGTTCACTGCATTCTGATACTCTGCCGACTCAAGCATCTTCGACCTACAGCTTGCGTTTCCGACTCTTCGTCGCCTCCAGGACAATTCAGCTCTAGCAGTGATTCCCCTCGTTGTCCTATCCACGTGCCTACATTACCTCCTATTGTCCTGGTGACCGAGCCCATCCGCCCCGGATCTAAATGCTCCACCAGCGACCCAAGGACGCAACAATCATGCACATTCTTCTCTCCTGCAACACCGAGCTTGTCCACACACTGCCTGCATCTTTTGGTACCGGACTACATGTTCCACAACGACCACGTATTTTTTGTTATATTGTTTTCTTCCATTCCCTGGCAGGGGGAGTCCTGTAGCGAGTTAATCTTATACTCGCTCCATTATCTCATTATCTTCATAGCATAACTAATTACAGAGCTACAATCCTTTCCCCAATACTCTCCTCACCTTGTTGGAGGGAGCTGAGGTGTAATCACCATATAACCCAGCGATGTGACAACAGCAGGAGCCACCACTTACGGGCTATTCATGCCCGTGCCACCTCTTGGGTGGCTTAATCTTTATCAATCATCAATCAATCAACAGCAGGACAGACGGGAGACATATCCCGTCACGCAGGGTGCAGTCGCACCTCCACAGATCTCCAGTATCATCTATTGATACTGGTAATGGCTCAACAGGGCCACCACTTACGGGCTATTCATGCCCGTGCCACCTTTTGGGTGGCTTAATCTTCATCAATCAATCAATCAACAGCAGGACAGTACAGTCTCCAGTCAGGAATGTAGTACTCGGCTTGGGCAGTTCTAGTCGACCCAAGACGCAACAGCTTCGACACAGAGCAGACAGCAGACTACGACCGCATCGAGCCGCCACGCTCTCGCTCCCCAAGTTCAGACACTCACATTCTCAATCGAGCCGCCACGCTCTCCCACATAGAGCTCCACGACTCCGGCCTCACTCAGCTCTCTGCTCTGCTCCAGGCTTCGTCTCAACGTCTACGACACTGCTGTATCCAGGACTACTAAATAAATATGAAACTCACTAAACACTGTGTATCTAATCAACCCAACAACGTAACATAACCGTACGTTACAACTTATTTATTTATTTATTTATTTATATTTTTTTCCATTATTTATTTATTTTCCATTATTTATTTATATTTATTAATTTTTTCATTTATTTCACTTTTTTATTTATTCATTTATTTATCTATTTTTTGTATTTATTTTTTCCATTATTTATTATTTATTTATTCACTTTTTCATTTATTTCTTCATTTATATATTCATTTTTATTTCCTTATTTTCTTATTTCTTATTTATTTATTTATTTATTTTCTTATTTTTTGTTTTATTTATTTATTTATACAAAGGTACATTTTGGTTTGTCAGTATATGTTATTTATTTATTTATTTATCTACAGGAGGTCAAACATCTGCCACGCATCTTGGCGTGCGGATTGAACGCCTGGATGGACTTTCTTTCCACACCTTTCCGGAGCACCATCTTTGAATTCAGCTGGCTTCATTGGGCCAGTGTGTGCTCACTGCAGCTACCCAGGGGCTCACAGCACCGGGGGAGGCCGGAGCCTCCCTAATGGACGCCTCCCCGAGCGGGGGCGCCATGGATGTTGACAGCAAGTCCCAAAGAGGAAAACATCTGCTGGAAAATGAGTCGGCTGATGCTGCCCCAGAGCGAGATGCCAAAAGGATTTCTTCCCCTTCAGAAGACCTTAGTCTTGTGGTACCCCGTTCCTCGTTTGTGGTAGTCCTAATCCAGTCAGAATCAGGTCAGTGCGTGTTTGCAAATCCTCGTACCTTAGGTGCAGCAATTGAGGCTTCGGTATTGTGGCCACATTGCCTGCCTGAGACCATACGTACCCTGGGTACGTATGTGCAGCACTGAAGCTACATATCAGAAAGGAGGCTCTATCGCACATCCGTGTATCCGACATTATTAAGTTGGGGGACTGGCCCGTCAGGTGCCGGCAGGTATTGTCGCAGGAGGAGGAGTCTCGGGCCCGGTATGGGAAGATTGGCCCAATTGACCAGAGTGTAGATGTGGATGACATCCAGGCCGCTCTGCGGGTGTTAGGGGGTGCATCAGCGAGATTACTGGAAGTTACCAGGATTCGCAGAGCAGCAGAGCCGACATCCATGGTCCATGTAAAGTTCGATGGGGCCCTCCCTGACCGAGTGGCACTAACAGGACCTCGTATCAGGTTCAGCCTACAACTTCCCTGTTTTACGATGTTACGCTTGTCATCTATGGGCCACAGTCGCCTCACCTGCCGTAATGCAGCACGTTGTGCAAACTGCGGCCAAAACAGGCCATACAGACAGAGATAACGGTGGGTGCTCTGCTGCACCTCGCTGCTTTTATGCCATGGCCA
>WNGS01000337.1:14256499-14277141 GCA_020271785.1 Procambarus virginalis | reverse complement strand
TTTTGGGATGAGCGTTTCATCAGTTTCCCGAGACATGGAAGCAGACTATGGCCGATATGAACTCGGGACAGACAGATCCTTCCCTGCTTGGCCAATGGTAGAAGAATGGCGTGTTTCCACGGGGCAGGAAAGACACCAGAGGACCAGCAAGCGTTGTAGAAGTGAAGGAGGTAGGACTGAAGGATCTTGGGTGCCCTCCGAACAAACTTCATATGGGACGTTGGCTATCCCTGGCTTAGTGCCCGAACTAGAGAGTGACGAGAGCGTCCTTCAGCTCAACAGATGTAAATGGACGATCCAGGTCCTGAGCTAAGTCCTATACCCTGTCGGGAGTCCCATCCTATAGAACTCACAGAAGGAAGGGGGAACGGTAAACATCTTCAAAGTGGTCAGCCAAGAGTTTGGCTATTTCTACTTCCCCCAGGCCCCCATTACAACTGGGTTCCCTGAGTGGGATGGAAGGCTGGGAGTACCTACCGGTCATCTTGCGAACAAAGTGGCCCAGGCTCCGCAGAGGAGGAGTCGAATCGGAGAGGAGGCACAGTATCAGCCCAGGCCTTGCGTTTGGCAAGGAAGACTGTTCGTCTACACCTGGCGTCCGCCTGCGGAAGGCTCTGCCGCTGCCGTGGAGTAGGGTGGCGCCGCCCCGAATTCCACGCACGTCGCCGGTTCAGTACTGCCTGCTGACATTCAGGATTCCACCACGGTCCCCCATGGCTGGGAAGGATTGGTTGTCTGGCCATTAGTCCTCCTGAAATGCCGACAGCCTATACACGAAGAGGGACTCGGAGAGAGCATTCGCTGACCCATGCAGATCGCAGTAACTGTGGGAAGGGTCGACCAGTCATCCGCCTCATAGCCATGCCACCCCCTCTTCCGAGAAGATCCATTGGATCTTCGGAGGTCAGAGCAGGACGAACAGTACCCCCGAAGGAGATGACAATGCGCAGGTGATCACTACCCAGGTACGGCCCGATCCATATCGTGCGCCATCGTGAAGGGGGCCTCTTCCAATGCAAAGATCGAGCGTTGAAGTATGTGTCCATTTAGCGGGTCTATCCGAGTTCCCAAACCTGGCGGCTGTCAATAAGGAGAGGTCTGAGGGAGTTAAGAAGAAATTGAAATAGGGCTCGGCCAGCCATGGTTGTGGTGGCGACCCATAGCATAGGTTGCCATGATGAGTGCCGAGCGTTAAAGTCACTCATGACGAGACAGGTGTCTGTGATCTGACCAAAATAGTGTTCTAGTTCCTTCTTCGTTACCGGTAGACAAGGGTTATACAGAACTCCAAAGGTGCCCCACCCATGGGAGAGGGCCACCTTCACTGCCATGAATTCTAAATGTCCACCCGGAAGGAGTGAATCCGGAGCATGGAGCTCGGAACTGAGTCTCTGACCAAGAGGCAAGTCCCCCTCCACCCTGTACTGGCCCCGATCTGTCTATAGACAGAATACCCCGGCACCGTGAATGAAAGATCGTCAGTAAGCCAAGTCTCACAGAGTCCCACAATCAACGGTGGTGCGCTGGCGATAAAATTGCGTAGAAATTGCGTCTTTTTAAACAGGGAGCTGGCATTCCAAAACACCACAGTATTTTCAGGATGGGGGCGCCATTATCCCTGAATTACAACAGCTAACTTTTTGACCAACAGTGCACAGACGTCTCCAAAGGGGGAACCACTAGAAAAAGCCATAAAACCCTCATACAAGTAAGTAAAATATGCATGGTATCAATGACAGCCAGTCCAGAGGATGTTGATCAACGCTTCTCTTAGACTGACGGAAGCGGTGATCGGCTCGCGAACTCTCTTGACGCGCCTGTGACTGGTGGGTGCTTCACTCTGGGCCTCATGTTCCACCGGTGTCACAATCCCTTGGGAAGGTGCCTGGGGGACCAGAGATCATCAGGACTGTCTGTTGGAGCAGTACCTCCTGATCGAGGGTGTGTCGACGACGTCGGTGTTGGTTTCTTGGAGAGAGGCAGGAGGAGTGACGAGTGCCAGGCTCCGGCCGAACTGAGCGTCCATGTCTGTATCCATGGATGAGTTTCCGTCAATGTCAAGGCTACCCAGGAGGGAAAATCGATTAGCAACCTGGGCATATGAGGCATGTGACTGGGACCAGGGGGAACCTGGAGGCGAGAAGAAGCGATAGGCTGATTGAGGGTGCGCAACTCTGGAACAGCTCATGTCGAGGTGTTCCACCGCTGTTTTATGATCGATGTCCAACTGGAGGGCCTCAAAATATACCGGGCAACTCTTGGACGTAACCTTATGATTATCTTGAGATTATCTTGAGATGGTTTTGGGGCTTTTTTTTTAGTGTCCCCCGCGGCCCGGTCCTCGACAGGTTCCACCCCCAGGAAGCAGCCCGTGACAGGACTAACACCAAGGTACCTATTTTACTGCTAGGTAACAGGGGCATAGGGTGAAAGAAAAACTCTGCCCATTGCTTCTCGCCGCGCCTAGGATCGAACCCAGGACCACGGATCACAAGTCCAGCGTGCTGTCCGCTCGGCCGACCGGCTCCCTTGACATTAACCCTTAAAGTGCGCATCACGTCATATGATGTGCTAGGCGTTTTACCAGTAAACTGCGCTTCACGTCAAATGACGTGTATGGGTACCGCGCACGATTTGAATGTCCCGCGGGTATCTGGGGTCCCATACGCTGCCCACGGGCTATAGTAAACAGCGGCCATTTTGAAAAAAATTCCCGCTCACGCTCCGAAGGCGTGGGAGGCCTCAGTTTAGCGACAGTCACCATGGCGAGCGCACGGTCAAACGCCTCACGGGCACGCACCACTCAATCCCTCACCCCAGAGCAAATAGCCCACGAATTATTTTCTGAAGGTGAGGAAAGTGTGTTTGATGATTCAGACAACGACGAGGATTATACACAGTTGTCGGGTGATAGTAGCAGCAGCAGTGAGAGTGAGAATTCTCGCCATGCCAAGGCGAGGCCTCTACACTCACCCATGCCTCCTCGCCCAGTTTCTACCCCAGTTCTACCACGACCTCACAGTTCCTGTGGATATTATCTGTTTGAGGTGACGAGTCAGAGGGAGGTGACTCCTTTTCTGGGTTTAGTGACTCAGATCACAGTTTTATTGAGCCTGTGGCTGGTACCAGTGGTGTAACTGGGCGAGAAATTGTCGCGTCAGCAGCATCTCGCCCAGCCAAGCGCTACCGCATGGCACCACATGAGGGACCAAGACCCTCGTGTTCACGTGCATCCACCTCACGTGCATCCACCTCACGTGCACCCACCTCACGTGCATCCACCTCACGTGCATCCACCTCACGTGCACCCACCTCACGTGCACCCACCTCACGTGCACCCACCTCACCTGCATCCACCTCACGTGCATCCACCTCACCAGAACCCACCTTACGTGCACCCACCTCACGTGCACGTAGCCGCCGTGCTTCTCGCAGACGGTATTCAGCTCCTGGTCGCCGGTATGCATCGCTTCCTCGCCGTCTTTCATCTGCATCTCGCAGGACGCCTGGTGTACTTGAGTGGAGTGATGGTGACGATTTTATTCCTAATATTCCTCACTTTGACGATAAAGATGTAGGGATTACAAACCTTTTCCCTAATCAAGGTGAGGACATGGCTGAGATGGAATATTTTACAGCATTCTATGATGAACCACTCATGGAATACATTGTACACCAAACGAACCTGCATGCTGCTTACCTGATTGAGAGGGAAATCACAGAATTTTCACGACTGCAGCGTTGGAAAAATACCACAGTTGCGGAAATGTATGTGTTTTGGCACTCTGTTTGTTGATGAAGCACTGTCACAAACATGCAATAAGTGACTATTGGAGCAAGGACCATACAGTGCCAACACCTTTATTCGGTAAATATATGTCACGAGACAGGTTTCAGATACTCCTCAGGTGTCTACATTTTGGAAGTGTTCAGGACCGAACACCTGATGATAGACTGTGGCGAGTGAGGCACTACATGAACGATGTTATTGGAAAATTCAGAGATTTTTACGTACCAGCACAGAAGTTGGTGGTTGATGAATCTCTCGTACTTTTCAAGGGACGTGTTCCATTCAAACAGTACATTCCCTCAAAACGAAACCGATTTGGCCTGAAATTTTTTGTTCTTTGTGATTGTGAGACAGGATACGTGTTACACATGATTTTGTACTCGGCTAGTGATGTAGACATTCCCGGTAACGACGAACATGGATTCTCGGGTAGTGTAGTGAAGACCATCATGGCTCCGTGGATGAACAAGGGACACATTTTATACACGGATAATTACTATACAAGTCCCTTGCTAGCTCGGTTCTTGCTAGAAAATAGAACCGGATTGGTTGGTACAGTAAAGCCACAACGAAGGGAAATGCCTGTGTTTGACACCGACATTGCAGTTGGTGAGTGTCAGAGAAGGAAAAGTGATAACATTCTGTCAGTTCGGTGGAAAGACAAACGAGAGGTGAACTTGTTGACAACAATTCATGATGGAACAATGGTGAACAGTGGGAAAGTGAGCCATAAAACAAACGCACCACTATATAAGCCAGACTGTGTTTTAGACTATAATATCAACATGCGGTTGATTGATAAATCAGACATGATGATTGGCACTGCAGAGTGTGTGCGGAAGACATGTAGGTGGACGAAAAAAGTGTTCTTCCATCTTGTGGACATGAGCATGCTGAACTGTTTCAACATGTACCTTGTGAGGACTGGACGTAAGCCCACTTTCCGTGACTTTGTATTTGATGCTGCAATACAGTTATTAGGAAAGTTTGCAAAAGATGTCCCAGGGATTCAGCGGCCCATCATAAACCCACTGTTGCAGCATGCTGGTACTCCACGCCTCGCTCACACTGAAGGCTTCCTAGCACACAGACTCAAGTATTTGCCACCAGCTGGGAAGCGTGCAATAGGCCAACGTGATTGCTTGGTGTGTAAAACAACGACACGTAGAGACCAGAAACGGAAGCTTGTACAAACATGGTGTGAAACGTGTGGTATCCCATTATGTGCTGTCGACTGCTTCAATGACTACCACAGTCTAGAAAACTTCTAAGTGTGCTGCAAAGTGTGTACAGCGTGTGCGAGTGTGTAAATATGTAAACATATAAGCAGTTAGCGTGTGCATGTGTGTAAATATATACAAATATAAGCAGAACATACAATATAATAGACTGTAATGACATATTATATTGCCGTAATTGAAAACAGATGTGTGCGCCTGTGTATACTCAAATATGCAACAATTATTGATACAAAATATGTTCAAACATTATTTGAAACAAATTTAGTGCAAAATAAATGGATAAAATGCGCGTAGACATTGTAAATAAATAGCGCGAAAATATATTTGTGGCAACTCTGGCTGTTGCGGGACGCCGCGCAACGCCTCCGGGGCGTGTACTGCATGAGCGAACATGCAGAGTGTGACGTCATAGATCAACTTTACGACTCTATTGCAACAAAAGTACAATAGAATTTTTTTTTATTTTTCCCGTGATCAGTGAACGAAACTTAACAGATTAGCAAAAAAAAAAAAAATTTTTTTTTTTCAAAATGACATGCGCCTGTGCGGATAGCAGTATATTAGACCCCGAGCATGTTAAGGGTTAATGAACGGTTTGTAACAGTGTACACTCACAGGGACCTAGCAAGGGAAACCACTGGAAGAAGGAAGAATGCTCAATACACAGGGGACACAGGGGGCAAGAACGAAGGCAGACCCCTCCCCCCCACCTCACCAGGCAAACAAAAAGAAAAAGAAATCTCCTGCAAGAGGACAGCGTACCCAGGCAAAACAGAGCCGGCCGCCACGATTGGTGAAAACAAGCTGCACAGTACCCTGCGCCCCACCTATGCAAACTGCTCCTTACCCCTAAGGCGAACAAGGGAGACAGAACACCCAAGCACGGCCGAAAACCAAGCAGTAAACAGCCTAGCAGGGGCAGAACCCAAGGAACTTGTGGAAGATGGCCCCAAGCCCCAAGGGCAGTACTTACAGGGCACCTAAGGAAGGTAACCCTAGGCACATGCAGCCCGAGTACTGGAGAATCGTCACTCCCTGCTCACGCACCACCTAGAAGACAGTCACCACACTCTAGGTACAGTGCTGAAACAACCACTGGAGTCGGAGCACATGACCTCAGCCTCTAGCATCAGCCGAAGAACTGGGATGTGGATAGCTGGGGTGGGGATCTGGGGCTCCCCCTTCCCCCTCCCTGGGAGTGGGGAGCTGCGCAGACAGCTGCGTGGCGACATGTGCCGTCATACTAGTTTGCTCGTTTTTGTTTGGAGAGTTCTATCCACTAATTCGGTTTTTGATAGCAATTTTAACCAGAACGGAGGTTTGTTTTGGGACGCTTACTTTTCTGGGTGCCTGACCCGGTCGATGGTAGACATAGAATGCTTCCAACCACACGGGGGTTTCTATAGGCCATTGCTCCCCTTGCCTCTCTGAGGGGGAGCCAGGTTCTGGCTTGTGGTCCCCGGCAGGCCCACAGAACTCCATACACATAACTGATGCCAAAGTCTGACATTAGCATATCAGCTTGGATAAGCTCCGGGGAGTCGACAGGGCTCCCCCCAGAGGCTCCCCAGAGCCAAACCAGGCTGATGTGAATACAGTGGAGTCTTGATTAATGAATTTAGTCAGATCCGGCACCAAGCTTGTCATGTGAAACCCTCGTCATGCGAAACAAATTTCCTTATATAAAATAATGGAAATAAAATTAATCCGTTCATCCCTCGAAAAACATCAATATGCCATTTTATAATGTAATTATAAAACTGTACATGTAATTATTATAAATGTTGTGTTTTACTGTTTTCAATTGAACTTTAAAAGTACAATTAAATTTGTCCAAGAATTTGCGAGAACTGTACTACGTGGTTTGCGCGTTAATTGAGCAGAAGCTCGCCAGTCGAGATAAATTGTCCGCAAGTGACTCGCTCATTACCTGAAATGCTTGTAGATGGAGCCGCTTGTCACTCGAAGTTCCTCTGTATATTAGAAGAGGGCAACAGTCAATTGATGGAGCTCTATGCCTATTGAGAACCAGCGCTAAAACCTGGCTCCTTCAGAGAGGCACGAGAAGCAATGGCCTATAGAACCCCCCCTTTCCATGTAGTTGGAAGCAGTCTATATCTGCCATCTACCAAGTCAGGCACCCAGAAAGGTAGGAATCCCAAAACAAACTACAGTTAGTTAAAAATAGCAAACCAAAAGCCAAACGAGCAAGCAGAACTCCCTAATCACAAAACAAGCAAATAAACATGACGTCACAACAGCCTCCGCACTGCTGTCTGCGCAGCTCCCCATCCCAGAAGGGGAAAGGGGGCCCCAAGATTTAACCATGCCGGCTACCCAGCCCCCATTCAGAGGCTGGATATAAAATATGCGAAAATTCGCCGACCAGAGGGAGAGGGGGATGCAGGGGAGCCTCCGGGTCTCGCCCAGAAAATGGCGTCTCGACGCTGGTTTTCTGTGAAGAGCCCCTTCGACTTCCTGGAGCTACCTAACCGAAGATAAAGAAAAAGAGGGACTTACCCGTGAGGTGGCTGCCACTCTCTCCTCAACTAGAAATCGAGACAAATGGCTGCAACTTGCAACCCAAGGCAACACACGCCCGAGAAGGGCCAGAAGTGTTAACGAGGTACCGTGCTGCTAGGACCCTGTTCGACCTCCAAAAGCCCCGTGCCCGAATGTAAACCCAAGACATATTACAAAAAACAACAGCCAAAGCCACGAACTTACAAAGGTCGTGGACAAGGGAATAGACTTGAGGTTATCTTGAGATGATTTCGGGGCTTTTAGTGTCCCCGCGGCCCGGTCCTCGACCAGGTCTCCACCCCCAGGAAGCAGCCCGTGACAGCTGACTAACACCCAGGTACCTATTTTACTGCTAGGTAACAGGGGCATAGGGTGAAAGAAACTCTGCCCATTGTTTCTCGCCGGCGCCTGGGATCGAACCCTGGACCACAGGATCACAAGTCCCACGTGCTGTCTGCTCGGCCGACCGGCTCCGTAGGTTGGATGGACCAAATAATCCTGCGTATGACTTTGGAGACCCATGCCCTGGAACAGGGAAGAAGGGTAACTGGGTCAACCCAAAATATGTCCCCCCCCCTCCCTGCCACGGAGGCCATGGTATGCAAGTAATGGCGACGAGCCACAACCGGACACTAAACATAATGCACCCCCGGGTGAACCAACCAAGCACCAACAACCCCTCCGGAAAGCAGCAGTCTCATTCCTCACCAGAAAAGAAGAAGACAGCTGCAAATGAACAAAACAACCACCAGAACCAAAAGAGCGGAAACCCCTGTGCCGTAGGAGAGCATGAAGTTCCCCGATCCGATCCCCAGAGATCAATGCCAACGAGAAAAGAGCCTTAGAAAAACAGTCTTGAACCGAAAGGGCCACAACAGAAGAGAGTAAAGAGAGCACCCAGTCCAACAACCAGGACGGCTCAGGTAATGCATGAGCAGGCCGGAGGTGAAACAAAGCCCAAGAAAGCTTGCGGAACGGAGCAGAAATTACATCCACCCCAAAAGCAAGCTGAAGCAGCTCCGCGAGCGCCACCCCGATACAAGGCAACAGTATTTGGCTTAAGATGACGGTCCTGAAACAACAAAGAGAGAGGACAAAGCAACCAGATCATATATCGAAGACAACCTACGAAGAGACAAAAAGTGCCAGACGGACCACCAGGAAACTTCATACTGCCGTGGAGATGAAACTCTCAGGTGGGACACCATCAACAAAGCCAACTGATCACCATATAAATGGTGACAAACCCACATCAAAAAGACCAGAAGCAAAAAGCGGAGGAGAAGATTTAACCAGTCACGTACTGGACCAGACCGATTTACTGAAAGAGGCGGAGCCAAGAGGTCCACCTCCAGCAGAGCCAAAGGAACGAGTCGTCGTTGACCGTCCATTTCGTGGACAGGGGAATGAAACTGGACAGGGGATTGAAACGGGACAGGCCGTCTGCCAAGACGTTGGACACCCCCCCTGGATATGAACCGCCAGGAGAGCCAAACCCCGAGAACTTAGCAGATGAGTCACCCGAAGCGACCAGCCCCAAAGATCCAAGGACTGCATCGAACCCCCTCGGTTCAGGCAATGAACCACCGGGGAGCAGTCCGAGCAGTTCAAAGCATGCATTGAGGTGCTCCAATTCACCCCCCTATAGGTAAACCTGAACGACCGTAGTCAACTCCCACTACTCAAGCATGCAGGTCTGACAGAACACATCCCATGCCCTCAATGAAAAGAAAGGGCAGTCTGCCAGCCAGAAGACTCTGGCACCTTGTTATGCACTCAGTAAGGAAAAGCGGAGCTAAACTCAAAAGAAGAAGGATCCATTATCGAGGCATAATCTGGGTCTTGCAGGAGGTAAGCTGCAATGGCCTCTCACATCTCCCTAGGTGGGATGCAGAAAGCTAAAAACCTCCAGAAAGAGGGAACTGAGGAACCTAAGAGAACCCGGAACAGAACCTGGGGAGGAGCCAAACTTAAACTTGTTCAGGGAGGGGGGGGGTTTATAGGAAAACCCCTCTCCCTGTAACAACAAGCCCCGTGCCAAGGGTACCAACACCCAAGCGGGGTGAAATGGGAACCAAGCCCTCCAAGTCAACCCCTCCCCAGCCTTGGGATCCTCTACATCAGAACCCAGGGCAGAGCCGTCTTCCGAACCCCCTGCCTGGGAGGAAAGGCAGAGTCCACCAGAAAAGCAGGGAAGAAGGGGGTCCACTGACCTGACCCAGAAGCCCAAGCAGGAGGAACAGGCTCAAATGCCTCCACCGCCGATCCGGAAAGGGCAGTCCCCGAAGCCGCCCGAGAAAGTCCTGCCCCAACTCCTAAACCCTCAGACGTCTGGGAGCAGGGGATGGGGGGGGGGAAGGACAGGATGAACTACAGTAGGGTAAGGACCAGGGGGCGTGGACGAAACCAAAGTCGAGGAGACTAACACCCCAAAGTCTGGGTCCCTATAACCAAAACGGGGCAGCCTTGGGGCATTCGGAAAGGCAACCAACCTAGCACATTGCAGCAACCTAAACTCGCATGCAATGCCAAAGCTGCCTGCACCCGAATATCAATAGCAGTGGACTGGGTTAACTGGAGTACAAGTAAGGAACATAACTCGCAGGACTCCGGGTCAAAGGTGTCATTGACCCAACAGGCAGCATGGCAGGGGCAGACAAGGGGACAGAGCAACCTTCAAGCTTGCACGAAGCGAGATGGGACTCAGAGGACTCATCCACTAGACCTATGTGCCTCAATGGGGGTTTCCAGGGCCCTTAGGCTGACTGCTAAGAGAAGCCCAGGCAAGGTACTGCTAACCGGTTATCCCAAAACGAGCATTAAAATATGACAAACCCATGATGTGTCAAAAATAAATTCTTTCCAAAAAATTATTTTCTCTTCTTATATTGTTAAAATGCACTCTCTGATTATGGGAAACTAAAAAAAAATGTATGTGACATACTTTAGCTGCAATGGAGCTAGGAAGTTGAGCATATTATGGGCACTGAGCAATGGATTGCTCAAGGTCACTAGGCCCCGCCACCCTGTGGGGAGGCAGTTGCCGCGAATATAACGTTTCACAATTATTTTGATGCTTCTCTTTTTTTTTTTTGAGATATATACAAGAGTTGTTACATTCTTGTACAGCCACTAGTACGCGTAGCGTTTTGGGCAGGTCCCTGAAATACGATCCCCGCCGCGAAGAATCGTTTTTTCATCCAAGTACACATTTTACTGTTGCGTTAAACAGAGGCTACAGTTAAGGAATTGCGCCCAGTAAATCCTCCCCGGCCAGGATACGAACCCATGACATAGCGCTCGCGGAACGCCAGGCGAGTGTCTTACCACTACACCACGGAGACTGTGAAAACTCATCTGTTTCTTCTCTGGTTTTTGCTGTAATATTATTCAAAAGTGTGGAATTTGTGGAATTTATAAAGCTCAATGAATGGAATATCACTATGCTGAAAATTATGGGGCTCATATGCGACATGTATATTATATTCTACGATCAGTGTTTTTGCTGTATTACAGTACAGTATATACACATATTGTATATACCTATCTACATAAGTGTTCACCATAACAAACCACTATATACACATATTGATATACCTATCTACATATGTGTTCACCATAACAAACCACTAAGTTGGTATAGTGGACCCAAAAACAACAAAAGTGGGTGCGACACAGCAGCCAGCAGTCTGCTGGCTGACTCCCTCCCACCTTCAACACCCACTGACCAGCATTCTGCCTCCCACCATATTATTGTTGTTTTACTACACTATTTACATATGTTATATATATGTATCTACATGTTTTATTCACCATAACTGTACAACTAAGCTGGTATGACAAGTTCAGGCAAGAAAGGTCGCACCACACATACACACACAGCTGATTGCTGCCTCCCTCACTGGTTCAAGGCCAGACGCACTAACATTCCACCCACAACAATACTGTTTGAGGTGTTTTTACACTATATACACCAAATATACAGTGGCACCTCGACGTACGATTGCCCCTACTTACGATAATTTCGAGTTACGATATACATAAATTTCATCGAACAATGCGAATCGACATCCGATGGTGTCGTCGACATCCGAAATTTGTGGAACACGTTCGGGCGGCCGAGCGTTGGGTTCCCGGTCAACGCGGTCCGGACCTGCTCAGTTTACTACAGCTGACAGCCTTAGTGACGATTGGCCTATAAGAAATTCAGCTTTTGTAGTGATTGTTTGCATTTTGCTTTAACCCTTCAATTGCGCATCGCATCATATGATGCGTTGACCGACTTGCAGAAAATTGCGCGTCGCATCATATGATGCGTTGGAGTACTACGCAAGATTTAAACGGCCCGCGGATACACGGGGTTCACCACACCTTCATCAGGGCTCTTGTAAACAGACGCCATTTTTAAAAAAAATCGTGGGCCAAACTCCCGGGTGTTAGGGGCCTCAGTATCGAGTAAGCTACCAAGCCTGACGCACGCAGCATGAGCTCACAGCACTGCTGTTCAGCTTGTGACCACAGCATCGCCTAAAAATGCCATAATATACTTGTTCATGCTATTATGTAGCGATAATATTATTACAGAAGACCCCTGACTGTGATAAAACTGACCATGGGTCTGATAATAAGAGGATTGTGATGATATTTAGCGCTGTGCTCCATGGAGGGAGGAGTAATGCTGTGGGAGGGAGGGTGGTGGCGTTGTTATCTGACTGTGTGTGGCCACCTTTTATTGACTGCACTCACCATACCAGCTTAGCGGTTCGTTATGGTGAACACAAATGTAGCTACTTATATATAACGTGTGTATAGAGAGTATAAACAGCAAGAGTAGGAGGTTGGGAGCCGCCATTTTGGTGAGAGGAGCGTCGTCTGCAGGAATTATCGTGTTGTTTACTGGTGATCACGTCTTTGGGCACCATACCAGTTTACTTGTACAAGTTTGGTGAATAAAACCGGTAGATATTTATATATAATGTGTGTATATAGCGTAATAACACCACAAGCAGTATTGTTGGAGGAGAAATAGTGCGTGTGGCCTTGAGGGCGGCAGCCATCAGCTGACTGTGAGGTCCATCAGTGGCAGTGGCAGCCAGTGGCGGGCTGCCACTGCCACTCAGCATACCAACTTAGTGGTTCGTTATGGTGAACACGAATGTAGATACTTATATATAGCGTCTGTATATAGTGAATAAAAGCAAAAACAGTATTGTGGGAGGAGAATGTGGGCGAGTCAGATGACTTGAGGGAGGGCGTGAGTGGCTGGCTGGTACACGGCGGTCACTCCTCGTTACTTTTTGACTCATAATAGCAACTTAGTGGTTCGTTATGGTGAACAAAACATGCAGATACTTATATATAACCTGTGTATATAGTGTAACAACCGACAAAGTATTTGTTCACTGTTTGATGAACATAATTGAATCAACAATATGCACACCATATTTTTGAGTACAGCGATGATTCACCCATTTCATTATATAAATATATCACACTACACACTATTGAATAATATTACAGCAAAAAAACTACGAAAAATCAATCAGAGACATTGAAATAATTAGGCAATTATCTCTTTGTGGCAACTCCGGCCTGACAGCTGGCGATCAACAGACCGCCTGGGACGCATGCTGAGTGAGCGCCTGTTTTGTGCCAGACTTCCCTGCCCTATAGCGGCCAATATATTCAACTTACGATTTTTTTACTATTTTTCCCGTGATCAGTGAACACAAATTAACAGGTTAGGAAGAAAAAATAATTTTTTTTTTTTTTTTTTGTATGCGCCTGTGGGTGTCAAATGGTATATAGCTATGCGCCATTTAAGGGTTAAAGTAATATAATATCATACGCATGAGTCCCAGGAAAGTCAGTGGGAAGGCTCAACATATGAGATCCCATGTAAATGACCGTAGAGCAGCAAAGAGATCATTCGTAAAATGAAGATGGTGTGCAGGTCGGTGAACTGGCTAGGCAGTACATAATCTCAGTCACGATATCCACCATACTAGCTAAGAAAAAGGACATTATGGGTGCTAAAGTGATGCATCATTACAGGCAAATGTTGAAACGAATGGAAAAACAAAGTCTCTTGACAAATTTGTAGTGAGACAAACAAGCACTGAACCACAACCAGGTCCTAGTGGTATTCAGGCAAAATGTAGGAGAGAGAGTACCCCAGAGAAAACATCACTGCCTGATGTGATAACGGAAGGGGACTTCCCTTCCAAACAGTAACAACTCTCCTCCTCCCCCATCACCATCTTCCATACGCCATCAAGAGCCCTCCATAAAGGTAAGAGTAACTTTGGTACTGTATTGTAGTTAGAAAAAACATTGTATTCAGTATGAAATGTATTTTTATGTTAATATTTTGGAGGGTGGGGAACGGATTAATTCAAATCCCTTTATTTCTTATGGGAAAATTCGCTTCGACTTCCGATATTTCGACTTCCGATCTGTTTCTGGGAACGGATTAGCATCGGAAGTCGAGGCCCCATTGTATAAGTATTTACATGTTTTATTCAGCATAACTGTACAACTAAGCTGGTATGATGTCCAAACAGCATAGTGGCCACTGCATGACAAGTCACACAGTAGGTAGCAGACGACAGCCTTACACTCCCTCACCAAAATGGTCCTCCAAACAAACTCCTTTATATTTGGACATTTTTAGGCGATGCTGTGGTCACTAGCTGAACTGCAATGCTGTTAGCTCATGTTGAGTGATCCAGCCTTGGTTAATCACTCAGTACTGAGACCTTCACACCCGGGAATGTTGCCCACGATTTTTTTTTTTTTAGTGGCAACTGTTTAGGAGAGCCCTGAGGAAGCTGATGTGAACCCCCTCTAGCCGCGAGGATCCACTGTAGTCCTCTATGAATGATACACCATACCTATGAAATCCATGAGGCGCGTTGTGAACCACCCGTCTAGAGCCTCAAGGCGCGTTAAGCAGTGCAGTGGTTAACCCTTTAGTTGTGCAAGACATCATATGATGCGTTGAGTGACTTGCAGTAACTTGAGCTTGGCATCATATGATGTTTTGGAGTACCGCGCAAGATTTAAACGGCCCACGGATACACGGGGTTCACCATACCTTCATCAGGGCTCTTGTAAACAGACGCCATTTTTTTTTTTAAATCGTGAGCCAAATTCCTGGGTGAGAGGGGCCTCAGTATCGAGTGAGCTACCAAGCCTGACGCACGCAGCATGAGCTCACAGCACTGCTGTTCAGCTTGTGACCACAGCATTGCCTAAAAAAGCCTTAATATACATGTTTTTGTTATTATTTAGCAATGATATTATTACAGAAGACCCCCTGACTGTGATAAAACTGACCAGGGTTCTGATAATAGCAGGATTGTGGTGATATTTAGAGTTGTGCTCCATGGAGGGAGGATTAATGCTGTGGGAGGGAGGATGGTGGCGTTGTCTTCTGACTGTGTGTGGCCATCTTATATTGACTGCACTCACCATACCAGCTTAGTGGTTCGCTATGGTGAACACAAATGTAGATACTTATATATAATGTGTGTATAGAGTGAAATAACAGCAATAGGAGTAGGTTGAGAGCCGCCATTTTTGGTGAGGGAGGTGCGTCGTCTGCACGACTTATCATGTTGTTTACTGGTGACCACTATGGTCTTTGGGCACCATACCAGTTTACTTGTACAAGTATGGTGAATAAAACAGGTAGATACTTATATATGATGTGTGTATATAGCATAATAACACCACAAACAGTATTGTTGGAGGAGAAAGATTAGTGCGTCTGGCCGTGAGGGCGGCCACCACCAGCTGTGCGAGTAGCTGCGTCTTTGTGCCTTTACTCACCATACAAGCTTAGATGTACAGTTATGGTGAACAAAACATGTAAATACTTATATATAACGTCTGTATATAAAAGCAAAAACAGTATGGTGGGAGGAGAATGGTGGCAAGACAGGTGAGGTGAGGGAGGGAAGGCGTGGCAGCCAGTGGCGGGCTGCCACTGGTTGCCACTGCCACTCAGCATACCAACTTAGTGGTTCGTTATGGTGAACACGAATGTAGATACTTATATATAACGTCTGTATATAGTAAATAAAAGCAAAAACAGTATTGTGGGAGAAGAATGTGGGCGAGTCAGGTGACTTGAGGGAGGGAGGAAGTAGCAGCCAGTGGCGGGCTGCCACTGCCACTGAACATGCCAACTTTGTGGTTTGTTATGGTGAACACGAATGTAGATACTTATATATAACATCTGTATATAGTGAATAAAAGCAAAAACAGTATGGTTGGAGGAAAATGTGGGCAAGTGAGGTGTTGAGGAGTGAGTGGCAGCGAGGGCTGGCTGGCTGGTGTGTGTCAGTCATTCCTCATTACTTTTGACTCATAATAGCAACTTAGTGGTTCGTTATGGTGAACAAAAACAGGCAGATACTTATATATAATCTGTGTATATAGTGTAATATCCGACAAAGTATTTGTTCACTGTTTGATGAACATAACTGAATCAACAATATGCACACCATATTTTTAGTACAGCGATGATTCACTCATTTTATTATATAAATATATCACACTACACACTATTGAATAATATTACAGCAAAATAACTATGAAAATCAATCAAAGACATTGAAATAATTGGTAATTATCTCTTTGTGGCAACTCCGGCCTGACAGACCGTCTGGGACGCACGCTGAGTCAGCGTCTGTTTTTTGCCAGACTTCCCACCATATACAGTACTGTATTGCCCTATAACGGGCAATATATGCCACTTACAATTTTTTTATTATTTTCCCATGATCAGTGAACACAAATTAACAGGTTTAGAAGAAAAAATATATATTTTTTTTTTGGTATGCGCCTGTGGGTGACACATGCTAAATAGCCAGGCACCATACAAGGGTTAAAATATGACACTTCCTGCTGTGCGCCAAAAATAAATTTTTTGCAAGGATAATTTTCCTTCTAAAAGTGTTAAATATCACGGCTTGGTGGTCACCTGTGCCATTGACTCTCAGAGGCAATACAGTGGGGCCTCGATTTACGATAGTAATCCGTTCCCAGAGACGGATTGTAAGTCGAAATATCGTAAGTCAAAGCGATTTTTCCCATAAGAAATAAAGAGAATTGAATTAATCCGTTCCCCACCCTCCAAAATATTAACTTACAAATGCATATTATACTGAATACAATGTTTTTTTTTCTAACTACAACACAGTACATATGTTTATCTTACCTTTATGGAGGACTCTTGATGGCTTATGGAAGATGGTGATGAGGAATGGGGGGGGAGGAGAGGTGTTACTATTTGGAAGGGGAGTCCCTTTCCAATATCACATCAGGCAGTGATGTTTTCTCTGGGGTACTCTCTCTCCTATGTTTTGCCTGCATTCCACTAGGACCTGATTGTGTTTCACTGCTTGTTTGTCTCACTAAAAACTTGTCGAGACACTTGTTTTTCCCTTCGTTTTAACATTTGTTTGTAGTGATGCAACACAGTGTCATTGTAAAGGTTAAGGCAACGACCTACTGCAGCTTGATTTGGGTGAGTCGTTTCAGCAAAGGTTTGCAGTTCTTCTCATGCTGCACACATTTTCTTAATTGTTGAGGAAGAGACATGCTGTACTGGCACATCCTCCCCTGAAGAAATTTCCTCAGCTGCCTCTTCTTGCTGCTCCTTTTGAAGGGCTTGGAATTCTTCAGTGGTCAGTTCTTCGTTGTGTTCTTCCACCAACTCCTCCACATCAGCACTATCCAACTCCAAACCCAATTGCCAACCCAGAGAAACAATTTCCTCAACAAGAGGCACTTCAGGTTCAGGCTCAAACCCCTCAAAGTCTCATTCTGCAACACATTCAGGCCACAATTTTCTCCAGCCAGAGATCATGGTTCTTACAGTTACTTTTTGCCAGGCTTTGTCACTGAGTTTTAAAGCACTACAAATGTTAAAATGGTTTTTCCAGAACTCTTTGAAGGCGAGTTGTGTGGCATCCGTCACTTCGACACATCTCCGGAAAAGTGCTCTTTCATAAAGTTTCTTAAAATTGGCAATGATTTTCTGATCCATGGGCTGAAGTAGAGGAGTAGTGTTGGGAAGAAAGAACTTTATTGTAACAAAACTAAAATCCTTCATCAATGAATCCTCCAAGCCTGGAGGATGGGCAGGAGCATTGTCAAGGAGAAGCAAGGCCTCGAGTGGCAAACTGTTCTCCTGCAAATATTTTTTGATGGCAGGGCACACCACCTCATTCACCCACTCCGTAAAAATTGCCTAGTCACTCATGCCTTAGCATTAACCCTTAAAGTGCGCATCACATCATATGACGTGCTAGGCGTTTCACCAGTCAACTGCTCTTCACGTCATATGATGTGTTGGAGTACTACGCAAGATTTAAACGGCCCGCGGATACACGGGGTTCACCACACCTTCATCAGGGCTCTTGTAAACAGACGCCATTTAAAAAAAAAATCGTGGCCAAACTCCCGGGTGTTAGGGGCCTCAGTATCGCGTAAGCTACCAAGCCTGACGCACGCAGCATGAGCTCACAGCACTGCTGTTCAGCTTGTGACCACAGCATCGCCTAAAAATGCCAAAATATACTTGTTCATGCTATTATGTAGCGATGATATTATTACAGAGGACCCCTGACTGTGATAAAAGTGACCAGGGTTCTGATAATAGCAGGATTGCGATGATATTTAGCGCTGTGCGCCATGGAGGGAGGAGTAATGCTGTGGGAGGGAGGGTGGTGGCGATGTTTTCTGACTCTGTGTGGCCACCTTTTATTGACTGCACTCAGCATACCAGCTTAGTGGTTCGCTATAGTGAACACAAATGTAGATACTTATATATAACGTGTGTATAGAGGGTATAAACAGCAAGAGAAGGTTTGGAGCCGCCATTTTATTGAGGGCGGTGGCGTCGTCAGCACGACGCCACCGTGCAGACGATGGTGTTGTTTACTGGATACCACGATC
Organism: Procambarus virginalis; assembly: GCA_020271785.1. NCBI lineage: Eukaryota > Metazoa > Arthropoda > Malacostraca > Decapoda > Cambaridae > Procambarus > Procambarus virginalis. The sequence goes on along the minus strand of WNGS01000337.1, from coordinate 14,258,619 downwards.
GTCTTTGGGCACCATACCAGTTTATTTGTACAAGTATGGTGAATAAAACAGGTAGATATTTATTTATAATGTGTGTATATAGCGTAATAACATCACACAGTATTGTTGGAGGAGAAATATTAGTGTGTGTGGCCTTGAGGGAGGCAGCCATCAGCTGACTGTGTTAGGTCCTATGTCTTTGTGCATTTACTCACCATACAAGCTTAGATGTACAGTTATGGTGAACAAAACATGTAGATACTTATATATACCATCTGTATATAGTGAATTATAGCAAAAACAGTATTGTGGGAGGAGAATGTGGGCGAGTCAGATGACTGGAGTGAGGGCGGGAGTGGCTGGCTGGTACACGGCGGTCACTCCTCGTTACTTTTTGACTCATAATAGCTACTTAGTGGTTCGTTATAGTGAACAAAACATGCAGATACTTATATATAACCTGTGCTTATAGTGTAATAACCGACAAAGTATTTGTTCACTGATTGATGAACATAACTGAATCAACAATATGCACACCATATTTTTGAGTACAGCAATGATTCACTCATTTTATTATATAAATATATCAAACTACACACTATTGAATAATATTACAGCAAAAAAAACTATGAAACATCAATCAGAGACATTGAAATAATTAGGTAATTATCTCTTTGTGGCAACTCTGGCCTGACAGCTGGCGAGCAACAGACCGCCTGGGACGCATGCTGAGTCAGCGCCTATAATTTGCCAGACTTCCCCGCCCTATAGCGGGCAATATATGGCACTTACGATTTTTTTATTATTTTTCCCGTGATCAGTGAACACAAATTAACAGGTTAGGAAGAAAAAATAATTTTTTTTTTTTCAAAATGACATGCGCCTGTGCGGATAGCAGGATATTAGACCCCGAGCATGTTAAGGGTTAACCGTCCACATCACACACATGTTGTGTTTCTGCACATTATATTTTTTGAAAACCCTTGGATTTTTTGGAATGATACACAAGCAAGGGTTTAATTTTCAAATCGCCACTCGCATTACCACACAACATAAGAGTAAACCGATCTTTCAAAGGCTTGTGTCCAGGCAATGACTTCTCCTCCTTGATAATGTATGTTTTCTTCTGCAATCTTTTCCAGAATAGCCCTGTCTCGTCACACACACTTGTTGTGGAAGGTATGCCTCACTCTGCACAAAATCTTTAAATTTGCCAATGAATCTTTCAGCCGCTGGTTTGTCTGAGCTGGCAGCCTCCCCATGCCTCACAACACTATGAATGCCACTTCTTTTTCTAAATTTCTCAAACCATCCCCTGCTTGCCTTAAACTCTTTCGCTTCTGCATCACTCGTTCCCAGGGTTTTCTTTAAAAGGTCTTCATACAATTTCTTGCCTTTTCACAAATGATGGCCTTTGAAATGCTATCACCTGCTAACTCCTTGCTGTGTATCCAAATTAATAACAACTGTTCAACTTTATTTTTATTTCAAGTGTTTGTGTTCTATGTTTCATGATTATTGATACGCCTTTTGCCACTAGCACTCATAATGTCCTTTTCTTAGCAAGTATGGTGGATATCACTGACTGAGATTTGTTGTACTGCCTAGCTAGTTCATATTTGCAATCTTCATATTTGCGAATGATCTCTTGTTTTTGCTCTATGGTCATCCTTACATGGGTTTTCATACCTGGTTGATACCTGGTAGATGGGGTTCTGGGAGTTCTTCTACTCCCAAGCCCGACCCGAGGCCAGGCTTGACTTGTGAGAGTTTGGTCCACTAGGCTGTTGCTTGCAGCAGCCGACACAAAAGAAGGTCACCACCAAAGACACCTTACAAGCAGAACTTATTGCAGAAGGAGGAAATAATCGAGGCCACTACAGAAGCGCCATACTGTCCCCCGAGCTCAAAGCGGCAGCTAAGAGTCTTCGTGAGAACAAGGAGATAGTCGTCAGGGAGACATCTAGTTGTGCTCATCTAGTTGTGTTTGCGGGGTAGAGCTCTGGGTTTTTGGTCTCTCCTCTAGCCTGTCGTTCAACTAATGTACGACTTCCTGAGTCTACTGGGCTCTGTCGTGTCTCCTCTTGACGCTGTGTGTGTGGGGTCAGCCTCCACCACATCCCTTCCTTGTGCGTTCCATT
>WNGS01000337.1:14192296-14231037 GCA_020271785.1 Procambarus virginalis | reverse complement strand
ATTTATTATATTTATTTATTTATTTATTCATACAAGAAGGTACATTGGGAATGTGAGAATATATAATATGGTAATTACAATCTTGTAAAGCCACTAGTACGCGCAGCGTTTCGGGCAGGTCCTTAATCTAAGAAAATTTTTAGTAGGTAAATACTAGCAAAAATTATAAAAAGAAATGAACAACATGGCAGAAAAGAAAAAGAAAAAAAAAAAAAAGATAGAGAAAATTGTAGGTACAGTAATAAAGCACTTAGGTAGCTAAGATTGATTGCAATGAAAGCTTGAATGGTAGTTGACAAAATTTGGTAGGCACAATACAGCAAATGGCTAGCACATAAAGGAAGACAGCAATGAACACAATGATAAGGTTGTTTGGGTTAAATACATAAGAATTAGGAGATTGGGTAACACTAGATACAGAGCAAAAAATAAAGCTCAGTGTAGGAAACTAAGAAGATGAAATTAAGTACTTTTTGGTTTTGTTTTTAAATAAGGCAAAAGTTTTACAGTTTTTCAATTCACTAGGGAGTGAGTTCCATAGACTAGGTCCCTTAATTTGCATAGAGTGTTTACACAGATTAAGTTTGACCCTGGGGATATCAAAGAGATATTTATTTCTGGTGTGGTGATAATGGGTCCTATTACATCTGTCCAGAGAGAGTTTCAGAGCATGGTTTGCATTTAAACAGGGTTTTGTAGATGTAGTTGACACAAGAGAATGTGTGGAGGGAGTTAATATTTAGCAAGTTTAGGGATTTAAACAAGGGAGCTGAGTGTTGTCTGAAAGCAGAGTTAGTTATTATTCTGATAGCAGATTTTGCTGCTGGTGATGATGGGCTTAAGGTGGTTTGCAGTGGTAGACCCCCATGCACAGATACCATAATTAAGATAGGGGTAGATTAGAGCATAATAGAGAGAGAGGAGAGCAGAGTTAGGAACATAATATCTGATTTTGGAGAGTATACCAACTGTCTTAGAGACTTTCTTAGTTATGTGTTGAATGTGGGTGCTGAAGTTGAGTCTCTTGTCTAGGAATAGGCCAAGAAACTTGCCATCATTTTTATTACTGATGTTAATGTTGTCTATCTGTAGCTGAATTGCATTTGATGATTTGCTTCCAAATAAGATGTAGTAAGTCTTTTCGATGTTTAATGTTAGTTTGTTAGTTGACATCCATAAGTGGACTTTTTTTAATTCATTATTCACAACATTATTTAGTGTATGTGGGTTGAGGTCTGAATAGATAAGAGTAGTATCGTCAGCAAACAATATAGGTTTGAGAATATTAGAGACATTAGGCAGATCGTTTATATATATAAGAAATAGAAGAGGTCCTAAGATACTGCCCTGTGGCACTCCAACGGTAATTGGTAGAGTGGAAGAAGTTGTTTCATTGATAGTTACATATTGGTGTCTGTCACTAAGATAGGATCGGATGTAGTCAAGGGCAAGGCCTCGGATTCCATAATGCTGGAGTTTAAGTAAGAGGTAGTTGTGATTAACAGTATCAAAGGCTTTTCTTAGGTCAATGAAGAGTCCAATCGGAAACTCATTTTTGTCAAGTGCTGAGTAGATTACGTCAAGGAGACTAATGATTGCATCGTTGGTGCTCTTTTGGGACCTGAAGCCAAACTGGCAGGGCTGAGTATGTCGAATTTTACGAGGTAGGAATAGAGCTGTTTGTAAATAATTTTTTCAAATATTTTTGATAGAATGGGTAGATTTGATATTGGTCTATAATTGTTTATGTCCGCCGGATTGCCTCCTTTATGGACTGGCGTTACTCTTGCTTTTTTGAGGATATCAGGGAAGGTGTGACACTCTATAGATTTGTTGAACAGTAGGGCTATGGGTGGGGCAAGGGCATGGGAGGCTCTCTTGTATACAATGGACGGAATTTCACTGGTGTTCCCTGCCTTTGTTTTTAGAGAGTGTATGATGGACACAACATCTTCCGGGCTGATTGGTGAAAGGAGAAGAGAGTTTGGATAGCTGCCTGAGAGATATGTGTTAATATGTGTCTGAGTCTGTGGGATTTTACTGGCAAGATTAGCACCAACCGATGAAAAGAAACTATTAAATTCATTTGCCATTTCTAAATCAGTTGACGGTATATCCCCATCCTTGTAGAGTTTTATTTGGTTATGTGAGTGTTGTTTAGTTCCTAGGATACTAGAGATGGTTTTCCAAGTGCTTTTCATGTTGCCTTTTGCTTCATTGAATCTATTCACATAATATGCAAGTTTTGCCTTTCTTATGATACTGGTAAGCATTGATGAGTACCTTTTAGCTACTTCCTTTGAAACTAGGCCAATCCTAAGTTTCTTTTCATATTCATGTTTCTTGTTGATTGAATTGAGAATGCCGCTTGTGAGCCATGGATTGTTTAATCTTTTGTCAGTTACTTGCTTGGTAAGAAGGGGACAATGAAGGTTGTAGAGGCTTAGAGTTTTGGAGAGGAAGAGGTTAGCTAATGAATTTATATCCTGGGTATTATTGAATTCAGAATCCCAGTTAATATTGTGAAATGCATCTGTAAGATTGCCCAAAGCTGATTCACTGTGTAGCCTAAATGAAAGTTTCTTGCTTTTTGGTGGTGTTATGTCCATGTTCGCTATGAGAAAGGTAGGATAGTGGTCAGTTGTTCTGTCGTAGATTATACCAGATACAAGGGGAGCTGTTATGTTTGTCCATATGTGGTCCAAGGTAGTGGCTGATGTTTGAGTGACTCGGGTAGGTTTGGTGATTGTGGGGATTAGCATACAGGAGTTCATGCTGTTAAGGAAATAGTCAACTTGAGAGCAATTTTGTTGACCCAGGTCAATATTAAAGTCTCCTCCCAGAATGATGTGGTTTTTGTTGAGATTGTTGTTTATAATAAGATTACTTAGGTTGTCTGAGAAAGAAGCTATGTTAGTATTGGGAAATCTATAGATGGCTCCAATAGTCAATGAGGATTTAAGGGATTTAATTGTAAACTGAGCAAAAGTATATTCACAGTAGTCATCTCTGTCACTAATAATACTGTTGCAGATAAATGTATCTCGGTAATATATAGCTGTGCCACCACCTTTTTTATTTGGCCTACAGTTATGAATGGCTTTATAACCAGCTAAGTTGTAGAGTTGGGTATAGTCTTTATTTAGCCAAGTTTCTGTTAGAATAATGAACGATAAGTTAGTACCTAGTGCTGTGAGTAATGCATTTAAATCGTCAAAATGTTTACCAAGTGATCTAACATTTTGGTTGTAAACTGATAAACAGGTGTTATTTTGGAGTTTGTTTTTAGCCTGGTGTGCTGTGAAATACTTGCAATAATGATGATCAATGTGCTGGTTGGTGTAGATATGAGACAGAAGATTTTGATCAGGATCAATATCAGTGTGCATAGAGATGCAGAGGGATCACGATACAAGATACATGATATAGCAAAACACAAGAATAAAAGCAAATACAATAAAATAGTAACAATTTAGAAGTAAAATAGAGATCCAATAGATAGCCAGGAAGGACACAGAAGTTAGATAAAATAAAAAAAAAAAAAAAAAATCAGTAGAGACTGACAATATAAATGTAAAATAAAAAATAAGAAAAATAATAATCATAAAGTAAAATGAACTTGAGGATAATTAGCTTAGTAATGGTTAATTAAAATCCTATAGTTGGTATGAACCTAAGAAAACAAAGTGAGCTCAAATAGATAATTCCGAAAAAAAAGAAAAAAAAAAGATATATATTACTCAGATATATGTATATCTGAGTAAATCTTGAATTTTACTCTAATATAAATCTAAGTGTAAAAATAAACAGGGTGAGAGTATATTAATGTGGAAGATTTTACTATGATACTGTGGTAGATGATATAAACAATTATACTATTACTTAATTCCAATAAATGATTACAAGAAACAAATACCAAGTTACTTTAAATATAACAGGGTAATAAGATCCCTAGGTTTAGTGACAAGGGGATTAACTAAGAACAAATAATTAAGAGTAAAAAAACAGGCATAGATGACAAACAAAAAATAAAAATAAAATAAAAATAAAAAACCTTTGGAAAGGAAAGGCAGAGCTTAAGTACACTTTGGTTGTATGTGAGACTACAAATTATGATCTGGTTATTCAGCTGATATCCCACAGTCAGCCAGGAAGGAAGTGAGGTGAGCCTCAGTGGTTATGACATAAGTTTTTCCAGAGTCAGTCTTCCTAGCTATTATTTTACCATCGCGCACAAAACAATGTTTAATAGCAGGGGATTTTTTGCAGATTCCACGTAGTTTATATAAGAGATTTTGTCTGAATCTGGTTAGACATTCGTTCACATAAACATTGGATTTCCCACCGACTGCAGCAGTGATAAGGTCAGACTTGCGGGAGCAGCTATCTAACTTCACACGTATCTTCCTGTTATTTGTGCCAGATGATTTCGTACCCACTCTATAAGCTGACTTGATGTCACTTGCTTCGATTGAATAATTCAGCTTAGTACGCAATTCCTGGATCACGATGGCAGTACAGTTTTCCCTGTCAGTTTCATGGGGAAAATCAAGTGATGAGATGATAACAGAATCAAGGAGCTTAAGTTGATCTGATTCGTCTTGGGTTGTAGTGTGTTGCTGTTGTAGGGAGTTAAAATGGTTCTCTAACTTTTGTAACATCTCTTCTTGCTTCTTAGAGGTTTCTGCTGATTTAGAGTTAGTAACCGAGATCTGCAGAGAGCTTAATTCCTGTTCGAGGTGGCCGACTCTGGCAGACAGATCTTGGTTAATCTTGTGCATGGCCAAAGCATCACTCTGTAGCTTCATTATCAGGTCCGACTGCTCTCGGATTATAGACTTTTGGTCATCATGTATCTGAGTCAATAATTTGAACCATGGATTATCAGCGAGACGCTTAAAGTCAGAACATGGGGAGGCAGCTCGTTTAAGTTGCTCCATATGGTTACTTAACTGTTGCATGGCTCGAGTCGGTGACGACGCTTCACTCAGCTGGGAAGGTTTGTTATTGTTGACGCAGGGAGGGTCGGTACCCCCCCCGGTTGCCGCTAGGGGGAGACAGCCGCGTTATTCCTGTTGCTAGCTTGGCTGGTTGGGTTCATCCTGATAGGTGTGTTATCTTTCTTTGCAGCCTTACCGAGCTTAGAATTGTTTTGCATGATAGCAGCAGAGCTGTACGCAGGCAGATGGGGTAGACTTGTTGATGTGGCAGCAGCAAACGTCAGGTTAGCTTCCTCCAGGGAGCACCACTAATGAGGTCGAGATGAGCTAGTAGGTTAGGTTTTGTTGTATATTTCGGTCACATTTAGGTCACTGGGTACTTAGCTGCCTTCTGGGGTGATTACATCATGTTTGGGATGATGTGGGCTCAAGGAGCAGCGGATAAAGTTGGAGGGGCAGCAGGGTCGTCAGGAGCGGATGAGCGTTCCTTCCACTTCGTTCAGGTGGTAGAACCATCAGTACGTTTAGGCAGGTACGTCTGTCAAGTACAAGCCATTGTGGTGGACAAAATACCAGCAGACCTACAAGTACAAGGTCTGAGAGCAACAGCCAAATAACTGAGAAATAGAGGAATAAAATTGGCAGATAACATTAAGTCTGACCACCTCACTGACTTCGGTATCCTTGTAGGAACAGACTACTAACATCGATTCATCGGTAGCCCTACTAAATATCAGGGCATAACCATGTTAAATTCTACATGAGGCAAATTACTCTCAGGCCCAGTATTAAGCCTGAGGAGACCTATGCCTGCAGATAAACAATACCAGTAGAAATCTAAATTTGTCAGCTGATTATATATGTCCAGTAGCATTATACTAAGGAGATTACAGCTGACTATAGTGTGACGATAATCTCTTCCCAGAGATTTAGCCTGCTCTTCCTTTCCTTCGTCACGTTCTCAACAATATTCAAGATACGTTTTAAAGTGGCTTAAACGTATATATCAAGACAGCCACACGCACCTGCAACTCCCTCCTCCCCCCCACTCCTGCACACCTGGTCGCATGCCGACCACTTCAACTGCTACAGTCCCAGCCAAACTACCTGTTACTGGTCATCCTGCATTCTCATTGGCCGTTCGAGAACACACCACTTCAGTCCTAAGCCAACCACATTCCTCGCCAAGGCAATGTCAGGACCGCCCAGCAGTTCTCCAGCCAGAATATCTCGTGCTCTCACGCTATGAACACCTAGTTGACTCACCTCGTGTGATCAAATAGAGGTTTGTAGCTAGCACATATATTCCCAGCACTATTATTATTTTTACTTATTATTGTATGTCATTTCTCCTCCCTTTAACGTAATTCATTTTTATGTTCAGTTATTTTTCCACTTGTTGTCTTGCACCCTTAAGCCAAGGTATTGCCTTTATTTCAATTTGTTTTTTAGTGTTATTAAATATCATTGTTTATTATTGTGTTTCATGTCTCTTCCCTTACCTTACCACAGATTATCAAACAAGCAGTCATTCTTTTTTTTTCCTTTTTTTTTATTTTATGTGTGACCTGGCATTAATATCTGCCAGTGAAAGACTGCCGAACACCATACTCCACTACTTTACCGTCACAATAGCAACAGAGGTTGATGTTAATATCATCATTTAAAGCTGAAGATGAGTTCATGAGGCCTTCAGTGGCAAATCAGTGAACAGTAGCCTAAACAGCTACAAGTCACTGCGGCCAATGTCACTGAACCCACTGCAGTCTCAGAACCATACTTGACTTTAATGATGGACTATTCAATCCTCTGAATCAATTAACTAAATTAAACCCCAATAAATCTGACGACTGATTTTGATACATTTATTATTTAATCAAGATGAATTCCATGGGCCTCAGTGTTTATATATTAGTGACCAGTTACCTGAACAAGCTTCTAGTCATATCTGATGTCACTGATCTCACTGCAGTCCCTGAATCATACTTGACTGTAGTACTTGATCACATTCAGTCCTCTGGGTTGATATGTAATTAGGCTAGAATTTTAGCCTTTCAAGAGTTAACAGGGAAATGAAATTGCTTTAGACTTCTAACCACTGCAACTGCAACTCTAGTACGGGACATCCGTTCAGTACGAACAGATGCACAAATGTGTGATTACTAACTACTGACATCAAATTAATCTAATAATTCGAAGGAGGAGTATCAGTGTTCGTCTGTTCTAAATAGGACTTCGACCCGTGAGCAGCCCCCGGGGACTTTTGTCCGAAAACCCGACACCATTTCATAATATTATATGCAATAGGCAGATAATACTGCTGCTGTGTTGTATACACAAGTTACCCATAGAAAATGTAGCTCGTAGTGGAATTTTCCATCAATAGAAAACGGGATATCATTGCCACATAGTACTATAAATTTACCAGCTATTCAGTTGGGAATTATTCTTAAATACAGTAGTCTCTGGACTCTACCATCATAAAAACATCTCATTTGAATTAACTTAATTATCAGTATCAAAATAGAGTAAATGTGACCCTTCTATCACTTATTGACATTGGACAAGGAGAGCCAAGGCATCAGTAGGTGTGAAGAGGTCAGCCATTGTTTGTTAGACCAGAGTCGTGGGAGCAAGTTTCGCTCCTATAATTCTCTTGGACGAAGTGTTATGGAGATCAAAGTGTTCTACCATTATCAACACGCTGTCATCAACCACAAGGGAAGTGTCTTTCCGAAATCTTATATAAGTCATTATTGGCCAGTAATGTTAGGTAGATATGATTAATTCCGGTTAGAACACGAACGATCGACTCAACACAGGTAATTAAGCCTTAGTCCTTATCATATATAATATACAGTGTTTTCTCTGATATAGCTGTCATATATTAGGATTCCGGCTTACAGCTAGTGCCCTTTGACAGGAACAAGAAGAGGAAGCAAGAATTAATCTTGGTACATCTTGGTGCATCAGTTACTTGGGGTGTAGGAAGCTAGACTCACACGAGGATAATTTGGTGTCTACATCCCAGTTATACCTGGTGGACTAAGTCTGCTGTACAATAAGATAAGGAACCTCCTCAACTTTAATTTACTAATATATGTAGTTAATGCTGTAGTTTGATTGGCTGCATATATATAAATTTAATATAACCCCCCCCCTAATGTGTAAGGATCGATTTGTGAGATTATTGCAGAAAAACAGTCCACTTATCATCATACCAATTGCTATCAAAAGATATAAATTAACGTAAATATAAATTCTATATAAATTCATATAAATTAAATAAATATAAATCTCACAGGTCGGTTCCCACACAGGTTGACGTGACAGAGTTGTGTCTTGGGACGCCGGTCCGGAGTCTCTAGAATGTGGTTGTTGTTGTTCTTACATTCTTTGATGCGAAAAGGTCCTGAAAATTTACTTTTAAATGGAGAGGTTGGGATAGGAAAATAGACTAAAACGAAGTCTCCTACATTAAACTTTCTTACCTTAGTGTTCTTGTCAAAGTGTGCTTTTATCTTATACTGGGAAGTCAGTAAATTAGCACTAGCAAACTTATGTAATTGTTCAAGTTTATTTCTCAAGTTTTTAAGAAACTGAGGCACATTAAGGGAATCACTGAAGATGGTTGACGTCAAGGAATCTTTTAAAGCTTTACGAGGACCACGGCACTTACGACCGTAGAGCATCTCATAAGGAAATACTCCAAGGGACTCATTAGGAAGACTTCTGAAAATACACATAAGGAGATCTAACTGCTTATCCTTATCCTTATCAGTATAAATACAAAATTTCTTTAACAAAGACTTAATGGTTTGATGGCTACATTCCAGAGATCCCTGTGAAGCAGGATGATATGGACTAGACAAGACTTGGGTGATGTTAAATTCCTGAAGGGTTTTCTTAAACAACTCACTGGTGAAATTAGTTCCACAGTCACTTTGTATCTCCTTCGGGAAACCATACTGAGTGAAGATCTTCAACAGATGCTGGACAACTGTAGCAGCCGTAACATTCTTAACGGGAACTGCTATTGTGAACCTGGTTGTAGGACACATTATAGTGATGATGTACATGTTGCCTGCATGGGTTTTTGGTAAGGGCCCAATGCAGTCGATTACTAACATGGTAAAAGGTTCAGAAGGCACAGGAATAGGGATATGTGGTGCTTTGGGAATACCTTCATTTGGTTTTCCTGCCATTTGGCAAGAATGACAATTGGTAACATTGATCTTGACATCTCGTGCCATGCCTGGCCAAAAATAGTCCTGTAAAAGGGCATTATAAGTTTTATGGATCCCATAATGAGATATTGGGCCATGAGCTAAAAGATATGATATCTTTTCTTAATAATGTTGGAACCACTAGTTGATTCACGTCTGCCTAACTATCCTCTGCCTTAAGCTAAGTGGGTCTGTATCTACGATACAGTAATTGATTAGTGTCTATATAAAATCCTGGAATGGCATCGGTCTTAATCTGTGCTTGACAGAAAAGAGGAGTTAGTGACAAATCTGCTTGTTGTAACTTACGGAACTCCAACTGGTTGAGATTAGGAGGGAGGCCTCGCACATCTTGAGGGACAGCTGCTGCTACTTGTTGTGGTTGAACGGCTTGAGCACGGGTAGTCACTAGAACAGGCTGGGAGATGTCTGCTGATTCTTCTGTCACGGTTACCTCTTCCTCAGCTGCAAAAGTCATAGCGGGATCTTCTTCTGTGGCTGAGTCACATACCTGGGGTTTGTCGCAGATGATCAAATTGGTGTTATCTTGCTGGTTGGCCAAGTCGTTGCCCAGGGAAGTTGAATTCCTGGCATGGGGAAAGATTTTTCCCGAATAGCAACTTGGATCTTTCCACGAAGGAATGGACACTCCAGGTAGACTGTGGCGAGCGGGTATGGTGTAGTTGTAGTGAGGTCAGTGATCAGGACAGTTTCGCCAGTGTAGGTGACTTGAGGTGCAGCGGCTTTTAGTAGAATAGACTGCAGCGAATCTGTGTCCCTCAAGATGCGTATTGGGCTCTTACCCTCTAAATCTTCACCATTGGCTGACACAGTTCCTGGATACACATGTCTGTCAAATAAAGCAAGATCACTAACAGCAACATTTACATGTAGTACAGGCTTGGTAGGCTTAGTGGGTGGATGCTTTGGCTTAGGGGAAAGTGTACTAGTGGTTTTACACTTAGGATTTGGACACTGGTCAATAAGGTGTCCATATGTTTTGCAGTAACGACAGTAAAGTGCATAGTTAGTGTCTTTGCGACTTACTTTAGGTGAAGCTTGACTGGGCCAAGATGGTTTACTGTAACCTGAGTCAAAAGATTTATGAATTAAACTAAGTATCAGCAAACTGTGCACATTTACTGAGGTTCGTCTCTTCCTTATCTGCAAGTTATAGGCGTATGGGGTTTGGTACTCTGCGGGTAAACTCTTCCATCTCTATTAAATTGATATGTTCTTGGAATGTGGTCACCTGAGCTGAGTCTAACCATTTAATTAAAAAAATACCTGGTTTTGGTCTGCACATACTCCACATGGGTTTGAGCCTGAGTTTTTATATAGTCCCTGAAGCATCGTCGGTAGCTCTCAGTGGAAAGCAGATAGACGTCAAGGACTGCTTGCTTGAGTACATCGTAGTCAGTCTCGTTTGCAAGAGTACTGAGGGTTAAGGCAGCTCTTCCTGTAAGGTGTGACCTAAGAAGTATAGACCATTGATTCCTAGGCCATTGTAACTGGGTGGCCAAGGCCTCGAATGACACAACAAATTAATCTACTTCTGCCTCTACAAAAGGTGGCATCATTTTAATACAATCTGTAGGCTTAAACCATATCGGTAAGTTGGCTTCTGCTTCACGGCGCTGAGAGAGGTGGGTACTTTCAAGTTCTAACTCCTGGCGCCGGAACTCGAGTGCGGTGTCTGATCTACCTTGTTCCAAGCGTAATGTGATGCCAACTCTATCCTCCTCTTGTTGTCTCTTGAGTTGAAGCTCTTGAGCTAGGCTTTGCAGTCGTTCTACTTCTCTTCGACGTTGTATGTCAGCTTCTTGTTCTTGACGTTGACGTTGCAGGATCTGGAGTCGTTCTTGTTCATGTGCTCGTTCTAATTCAGCTTTTTGTTCGTAGAGCCGAAATTGTTCTTGTGGACGTGCACGTTGTATTTCAGCTTCTTGTTGCCCGAAACGTTTTGCGTAATAGTGGCTTTAGGCATTGTATGTACTATTTCTATCTATAAATACATCAACGTTTTGTATATCACCTTGTATGTATGTACTTTACCTGAATAAACATTTGTATTTTATTTGTTGTAGCTGGCGTAGTTCTCGTTCACGTTCACGGGCTAATTCAGCCTGTTGTCGTCTCATCTCCCGTTTGCGTTCATCGGCACCAGCTTCTAGTTGTGCTAACTCGATTTTTAGTTTCATGTGTGTGAGTGTGATTTTACCAGCAACTCTATGTTGGTCCTGCTGCTCTGGAGTAATAAGATCATTGTCTGCAAGATGATCTATAATCAGGTTATGAAGCTCAGCTTTGATGACCCCATGGAGAGGAGTGATGTGGTATTCAGTAGTATGGGTGATTAATTCTGCTCCAGTATGCATAACATACTGGAGCAGTATGTTATAACGTCCCGAATGTATAACACAGTTCAGGATGCGAAAGGATCTCCAGTCCAATACTTCCTCCTCAGTTCGTAATACAAAGTAGAACATAATAGTTCGAAAACAAATCAGAGTACCAGATAAGTACCCGAGGGGGTGATCTGCCTGAGTGAGTCCTCTCTGTCGAGATAAAATTAATGTGGACAAAAAGATATAGCAATAGCTTAGAAGACTAACCATTACGAGCATGAATTTGCGCATAAAACATCACGTAATCAATGTCAATCTAATAAACAGATCACAAATTGCTACACCTGTAAAGTAGATGTGTTCAGTTACCAGTATGTAAATCTCAAAATGAATTCTGAAAAAAATGCAAAGTATAAAAGCCAAGTATAACAACTAAACACAACATTAAGCAAGGGTTACTAGGAACAGCTCCTCAGACCAGCTCCTAGAGCAGCTCCTGGGACAGCTCCTAGGACAGGCCCCCAAATTTATGTGACGGGTTGTGGTATCGCAGCTGTACTGAACCAAGATGGTGTGGCTCTCCCACACACAAATAAAAAAAATGCTGCTATTGGCCTTGCAGTGTGTAAGTCGCAGATGGAAACAAATGAAAATCATCAAATAAATAATTAAAACAATTTACTGAAACAGTAATGAACAAAATGACACATGGCAATACTTGGCTACTATGTAATGCAAAGGTGAACTAGATAATATGACATTAATACAAAAATAAACTGTAAGCAATGAATACAAAGCATAAAGATATACTGGTGTACTGAAGACAGCTACCATACCATCATGGCATCAGACACACGGCGTTGGCTGAAGGCAAACGGTGGGTGAGAGAGACCAAGGTGTTCCAAGAGCACTAAGAGAGAGACTGACTCTCCAGGGTTGTTGTTGTTTCAGAATTAGCTACTCAGGACGAAGTATCCATGTAACACGGGCTATGGTGAGCCCGTAATTAAGTTTGGTAATACATGATAACCTTTTTCCTGTGATATTTCGGTCTAAGTTTAAAATGGAGGAGGGGATTTCTCCTTTTTCCCTGTTTATTTATCGCTTCTGTTTTTGTGCACTGGTTTTAATCCTGTTTTATTAACTTTATCTTGGTGGTGGATGTAGATGCAGAATGCTCACTAATGAGTCCCATTCCTCAACAGCTTTTCTAATCATTGTAGTCGCGGTGGAATGTGCATCTAATGCAGCTGCTAACGTTGGATTAATGTTGAGTTTGATGCGCAGGGGTTCAGTAGCTTCACATTCCAGTAAGTAGTGCAATAGTGGTGCCTCTGCTTCAGTTTCACAGATGTTACACTCTTTAACTATTGGGTTCATGACCTCCCAACAGCACTTGTAACCAAGTATGAGTCTGTGTATGGCTACTGCAATGTCTCCGGATATCTTTTTGACAGGCTTGAAAGAGGAGTAACCAGTGGCTTGATCATACCATATCGCATGGATCTTCCTTCTGCTACTTTGGCTCTCTGGCGACTTTTGATAGTTGAGAATATTTTCTTCTTGATTTGCTCCTTTATCTGTGAGAAACTTTAGGTATTGTCCCTGACAAACCAAGTCCTGATGATACGTGGACTTACCAGCAATATCTGGACACAGTTGTCTATAAAGACAAACAATACTGGGTGAGACTGCCATGGAAGTTGAATCATCCCCAACTTCCAGTTAATTATTTCATGGCAGCCTCTCAATTACAGTCTGAATTAATATGGCTGAAGAAACAGCCAGATAAATTGAACATGTATCATCAATTAATTCAACAACAACTCAATAGTAAATTTATCGAAGTTGTTGATAATGATGACCGAAAAACAGGTCACTATTTACCCCATCACGCTGTGGTGAAAGATTCATTGACCACACTAATACGTATCGTCTTCAACTGTAGTGCCAAAGTGAAGACAAATAGCGTGTCCTTGAATGAATGTCTCCAAACGGGACCTAACCTGACACAAAGGCTATACGATGTATTATTACGATTCCGAACTGGTATTTTTGCTTATACTGCTGATATCAGTAAAGCTTTCCTTAGAGTAGGCTTACAAGACGAGGATTGCAATTACACCAAATTTTTCTGGATTAAGAACCCACTGGATCCTGACAGTGATGTCATAACCTACTGGTTTGCCTCAGTGCTATTCGGAGCGACTTCTTCACTGTTTTTACTTCAAGCCACATTAGATACACATTTGAAGAAATCAAATAGCCCTTATAAAATGGAGATCAGTGACAACTTGTATGCCAATAATTTCCAGGGAACTATAATGACAAATCCAAATTGGTTGAAATCTGCCGTGAGGCTAACCGTGAGTTGTTAGGAGCCAATATGCCACTGCAATCATGGGCCTCAAACAATAAATCATTAACCCAGATAATCGAGAAAGAATTTCCGGGTTATCAGGTGCCTAGTCAATTAAAAGTTCTGGGCGTGGAATGGAACACAGGTACTGATGAGATGAATGTCAAATCAGTACAAACCAATAATTCAACCCTTACCATGAGAAAATTATTCTCATATGTCAGTCAACCATTTGACCCTTTAGGCTTACTTAGTCCTATATTAATAAGGGGCAAACTCCTCATGCAGGAATGCTGGCAGAAACATATGGGATGGGATGATCCGTTGCCAATTAAGTTGCAAGATAAAGGGCAACTACTCGCAACAGATTTCAATCAATTAGGTGATTTGAAATTTCCTCGTAATGCTTCAGGACAAAACTTACCCACAAATTTGCACGTCTTTTGTGATGCCTCTGGCAAAGCATATGGTGCTGCAGACTACTTAGTCAATAATGCACAATCATTTTTACTCACATCTAAAGCAAGAGTTTCTCCAATCAAGAAGAGATCTTTACCTCAAATGGAGTTAACTGCATTGCTGGTGGGAGTACGATTGGCTCATTGCCTGACCAAGACACTCAATAATATCCACTTTGGTGAAATCATAGTGTGGTCAGAAAATGAGGCATGCTTACAATGCGTAAGAAATAACAACAATAAAACTCCCTACGTTAGTAATCGTGTTAGGGGAAATTCATGAATTATCTGCTGGATATATAATTCAGACATGTCCCCACTAAGGACAATCCTGCAGATTACTTATCAAGAGGTTTAACATTAAAACAGCTAATCAAGTCTTCGATGTGGTTTAATGGACCTTCATGGCTTGTTAGTGGTCAGTGGCCCAAAGAGAAACCACAAGTCATAGTGACCAGTATCACTACTCCCCTGAAAGACCCAGAACCTCATCGAATCTCAGCTATTAATCCTCACAGTTATTCTAACTTGAGTAAGTTATTAAGAGTGACTGCACATGTGTTTGACTTTCTTGCTAAGATAGGAATCAGGTATAAGTTTTCCAATCCTATCCTCTACTGGATCAAACGTGCACAACAAGAGACGTATGGAAGTGAATAGGAAAATCTTCCAGATAAATTAACCAAGTCTCTAGGTATCTGGTATGATGCCAACACTCATAATATATTAAGGTGTGGAGGACGTCTGCTTCATGTAGAAATTGATTTGGATACAAAGAATCCGATCCTTCTACCACGTCACCACATTATTATGAAACTTCTAGTTTTACATCATCATCAATATGGTACTTTGCATGGTGGAGTGTTAGACACTCTCACCAACTTGAGACAGAAATATTGGCTTCCCCAAGGTCGTCAAACTGTCAAATCACTCATTAAGTCCTGTGTAATCTGCAAAAGATACAACGCTCGAGTGTGTCCTTACCCAGGACCTCCACCACTCCCTAAGGAGAGAGTAGTCCATCTTCGTCCATTTGAGATCACTGGTGTCGATTACACAGGAGCCTTACTTCTCACTGGCACTCCAGATAGATACCAGTGAAAGCTTATATTTGCCTCTTCACGTGTGCAACCACACGAGGCGTACATTTAGAAGTGACTTCTGACATGAGTGCCGAAGCCTTCATCCAAGCTTTTCGTAGATTTGCAGCTCGCAGTTCCTGTCCCAAACTAATGATATCTGATAATGGTTCAAATTTTGTGGCAGGAGAAGCCTGCTTACGAGAGATATGGAATCATCCAGAAGTGCAGTCTGCCATGCAGAGACGACAATACCACTGGAAATTTATAGCTCCCAGAGCCCCCTGGCAAGGTGGGTTGTACAAACGTATGATAGGGACTGTCAAGAAATGTTTAAGGAAGACTTTGCATTGACAGAAAATTAGTTTCTCTGAACTCCAAACACTCGTCGTGGAAATTGAGGCACGAGTCAACAACCGCCCATTAACTTACCTATCAGATGACTTCTCACAGAGAGAACCCCTGAGTCCCTCTCATTTAATTCATGGAGGCCTGCTGAGCCCTCTGATACCTTTGGCAGAAGAGGACCCCGTCGACCCTTCCCATGTAACCAGAAGTGACTTAGTAGAAAGTTACCAACATCTCTCGAGAGTAATTGAAAGGTGGAATGAGGTGTGGACTCGAGAGTACATCACAGCTCTACGAGAATATCACTATGGAGCTTCGAGCCCCTATAATAAGGTTCAACTCAAACCAGGAGACCTAGTGTTGATTGACAGTGATAGATCCAGGTCAGATTGGCCTATAGGCAAAATTGTCTCTATCCACCCAGATCACCAAGGCATCCTGAGAGTAGTACGAGTTTTGTGCCAAGGCACTACTATCCTAAAAACATTAGAGAAGTTGGTACCTCTCGAATTAGCAGAACGAGAGTGTTTAACAGAACCAACTTCACCTACAGTTTCCGAGGACAACAATTCTGATCCTCTGAGCACAAGCCCACCTAGAGCAGCTACTCAACAATGTAAACGGAAACTACAAGCCTATTATAGCTTTGACTAAAAGCAAATAATTTACCTTCCAATTTGAGTAATCATGATGATACTGTGTTGTGATGTCAAGTAACAAATCAGTTACAAGTGACAATGAACCAAGACACTCACCTCACAGTGGATTCTCAGTTACCGTAAATTGTATAATTTAATCATTAATTTGTTTGTGTAGGTTATCAACTATGACACTATTCCATCTAGAGCATCTATGTGTTTACAAAACTTTAAGACTTAGTAACATAACCGTTACACGTCATTGCGACACCAGTCACGGAGTACATTGTAGGCTTTAGCAGTTATTAACTTTAGATGATTCACAATTCCATGTTTTACATTTAACATGAGTTCCTTTACAAGACTTAAAGTCTTATCTGTCCTTGACAATTACGGGACAACCGTTATGTGTGTACTAACGTACTAACATTAATATTAACTTCGGGATAGGTACGTCAGTACTCAACATTGAACTGCAACCCGAGTTCCCCCCCCCCCCCCCCGAGTTATGTTGGAAATTTCCAACACTAACACACTATCATTGTATTATAATACATCATTATTATATACTAATTACAGTAGTTATTAATTTCACTAACGGTAGTGTTAACCTAACTTGATATTTCTTAATCTGAGCCTATTGCTAATCTTCTCACGACTTTGAGAGGCAGGATTGCGTCAGATAATATCTATCTAAACATATTTATTACCAATATATCAGAGAATTGAATGTGGTTCTCTAAAATTATCAGTATTCCGTACAATAATTAACTACGGATAATATGGCTCCCAATAATCCAAAACCGAGAGTTATTAACTGAAATTATTATCAAGTAGCAGTTTTATCTGTTACGTATGAATGCTATGGAGGAAATAAAATTTCTCTCCATTTCTCGATTAACACCATTTAACGAGAATATGATATTATTTAATTCCCTATAATTGCAACTCGGTTCTCATTAACGCATTACATCAGTAATTACACAGAAAAGAATTATCCATGATTAGTAACTTCTGTTGTGAATGCGGGAGACTAGTTGAGGGAGGGTGGAAAGACGCCGCCATTATTCGCCTCTAGCTACCACGCCGTGAGGACGTAATCATTCTCAACGATTATTCGCCATGCTGCTTAGCCAGTGACGCCAACAATCACATCATGCGTCCCGGGAGAGTCGATTTCCATCAATACTACGTTGGGCCCTTGCATTTAATCGGCCTAGGAGCGTGCAATGTTGGGTATCTGGGGCTTGAACTCATATATTAAATTATTTGACTATTGTATTTAAATAAATCGAAGGACCACCCACTTTTGAGAAAAGAGGGAAAACGAATAATAGTGATCATTAGAATGACACTATAGAACGAGTGTCTATGGAAACTAATTAAATGAATAATCACTTGAAATTAAGGAATAGACTGTATTATTAATTAAAGCCAAAGCCTCAAATATCAACATTGGGGGGTTAATTCTAGAAGTTCATATATATCTAGGAACCAGTGTGGTTCGTCACTAGTTCATTGTTGAGTTAATAACATGATAAATCTAAAGTACAATAGATTCAAAGATATGATAACTCAAATTATGAATATTTAAGATTATGAATTACTGAGCAACAGTCAGAGCAAAAACACATTAATTACCAAATCATAAATTCTGGCAATAATTATATACTGTAAAGATCCTATATGAATTATCTAAGAATCAATAATCATGTTAAATAAATTTGTACGAAAAATGTCTTAGCTTTAAGACGATTTCTGTAACATCATTTCGTCATTCGTCCTCATGATCACAGGATCTCCACAAAGAAAGAACTCGAAGTGAATAACACGACTGATGAGAAAAAACTTGCTGGCTCCTCGTATACACGCTGCAATCAAGAGAATTAAAGTAGCATTTGATTAGGCTATGAATTATTTCAAGTATTCATGAAACTGAGAAAAATAAATTATTTTACTAACGTTGTGTGGTTGTTTGTTACACATCCTAACGACAGACTACTCATAAATATACAATCTCGAGTGATGCATCAGACCAGAAATATATACTTAACATGAGCGTATTAAATACTGAAGTCTGCCGAGATCGCGTCAGCCGGTCCCAAGCGTTCACTGCTGTGCACACGTAATTACGGGTCGTGGCTTCAATTGTTGACGCGTTATTAACTGGCTGGGCACTAGAGAACACGTGGATAAGTAATTGTTACTTATTAGCTGGGTATCAACGTAATTCTTGTCGATAAGAACTTCCCAGTCACCACCATGCGTCTCGCCACTCTCCACGCCAGAGCTGCCTCGTGTGTAATGGCGTCTGCCTTCCTCCCTCAACCCGTCTCCGCATTCACCACAGAAATTATTATTCACGAATTATTCTTTTCCGCGCAATTAGGGATGAAATGCATTAATAGGAACTGGGTTGCTATTATAGGGATTTAATAATTATCATATTCTCGATAAATGATCTCAAACGAGAAATGGAGAAGATATTTATACTCTCCATAGCATTCGATCGTAACAGATAAAACTGTTACTAAATAATTTCAATTAATAACTCTCGGTTTTAGATGATCGGGAGTCATATTATCAGCAATAGGCTCAGATTAAATTATATTAACACTACCGTTAGTGGTATTAATAACTACTGTAATTAGTGTAATGATGATAATTTATTATAATACGATAGTAGATTATTAGTGTTGGAAATTTCCAACATGCAATTGCTCCAGTAGCAATTTATGAGTGCTTCGGTGGACAACCAGCAGGTTAAGTGCCATAATATTAGTTATATAATGAGATCTCTTTTTATATCTGTGTACTGTCCATCGTTATGCTACGCGACCTCCCCAAACGATAAGTACGTCCATAAGGAATTAAATTCATTCCTTTTATGGCATAGTGAGGATATTAGATAGTGGGTGTAAACTATTAGTATGTTAGGTTGAAATTTCAGCTTGTGTTGTAAGCGGTGGTGGTGCTCATGTTCCCACGCCATGCTTGAACTCACGTGTTGCAGCAAGTAGCAGACGACGCCACTGTACCTCTACTTCTCCGTTCACTATTACAGCTAAGCAGCTGAAACCTTTTCCATTATTTCTTTAATTGAGCAAATTCTAGATCAGTTAAAGAGATTTAGTTTATTTGATTTGAGATATCTAGCGGAATATGTTAGCCTCATAAAAGTCAAATGAGAATAATTACTTGGTTAATCAACATATAATCTTTTTACCATTAATCAATTTATCCAATGTTTCTTTATATAGTATTTAGTAGAATTACTAATTTTATTCGAGGAAGAACCAGCCTCGCGTACTGGGAGTAGATTACTTCTGGTATTGACCCCCAATTTTGTGAAGGACAGAAAGTTTATTCTCGAACATAATATATTATACAGCCCATAGAAGATTAAAGAATAATCTTTAATAGTTTCCTATCCATAGGCACTGGTGTTTCAGTCCTTATCATTTAACTTTATCTGTTTCTCTTTTCAGTCAAAATAGGGTGATCCTTCGATTAATTCAAATTAATCTATTAACTCAATATCAATCAATTAATAGAGAGTAAACTTTCTTCCCAACAAATATAGATAATGTTAATATTTATCACCCTCGTGTCCCACTAACACAGCTGGTGTTAATATTTATCACCCTCGTGTCCCACTAACACAGCTGGTGTTAATATACATCACCCCCGTGTCCCACTAACACAGCTGGTGTTAATATACATCACCCCTGTGTCCCACTAACACAGCTGGTGTTAGTATACATCACCCCTGTGTCCCACTAACACAGCTGGTGTTAATATACATCACCCCCTGTGTCCCACTAACACAGCTGGTGTTAATATACATCACCCCCTGTGTCCCACTAACACAGCTGGTGTTAATATACATCACCCCTGTGTCCCACTAACACAGCTGGTGTTAATATACATCACCCCTGTGTCCCACTAACACAGCTGGTGTTAACATACATCACTTTTTTTTTTGGGGGGGGGGGTGAGTAAAGAGGAAGGAGAGGCATAGGTGAAGGGAAGTATGGAAGTGGGAAATACAGTGAGAGGTATGAAAGCAGGCGGGCTGTCCGCCTTGCTGACACGATGTGTGGGTGTTGGCAGCTAAGCTAAGCTGGCTCCCTCTTGTCAGGGAGCTGTGAGTGTGTGAGAGGTTCTTCACATGTGTTTCACCATATATGGATGTCTATAGATGAATACTGAGTAGCATTCATATATACACACTCCGATGCTTCCACACATGTTGTTCTGTTTAAGTCTCTTTGTTTAATTATTATTATTTGTCGAATTGTTCATACATATTATTATTTATCGAGTTGTTCATATATATACTTGTATGAACTGTTCCTATATACACATATATATCTCATCTGGGGATTATATACTGTGGGACAGGGTTATCATCCAGAGAATCGAGGCTCTTGGGCCACCAGCTGTGGGAGCGGGGCGTCTCATCTTGGAGTAATCTTTCTAACATTGGGTCCTCTAACATTTCGATGGTGTTCCACACCCTGATGGCTTGGTGCTGCAGTCTGATGTTTAGTGGCTGTATATTCAAGAGTTCATGGAGCTCCTGGATTGTCTGATTATATGGTGGACGGTGTTTTGCTGCTCTCCTGAGCGCCTTATTTTGCACTGCTTGCAGTTTCTGCATGTTAGTTTTCTTTATGGTGTGTAGTGGTACTGGGGGATACTCTAAGTGCGGCCGAACTAGAGCCTTATATAGGTGGATCTGAATGTTAGTACTGAGGCTTCGGAATCTTCTCAGTTTTCCTAATGCTGCTTTGGCTTTATTTAGTCGGTCCCTTACATGAATTTGTATCCCTGTTCTATTTATCATTAGTCCCAGTATTCTGCCTACCTCCGCATACTGGATCGGATGGTTGTCAAGGATGATGGGGTCCGGGTTTCTTTTCGCAATGTGTATTATCTGAAACTTTTGTTTGTTGGTGCTAATTTTCCATTGCTTCTCAAAGTTGTTGATGAGTTCAATTGCTGCCTTGGTCTTGTCGGCTAGTAGCGGTTTTGATGGTCCCGGTTGGCAAATTATTTGGGTGACATCGTCAGCGTATGTGATGTATTCTCCATGGTGGGGTTGGGGTAGGTCAGCTGTATATATGTTGAATAGAGTGGGGGAGAGGCAGCTTCCTTGTGGTACTCCACTTTTCAGTTCTATTACGTCCCCCAAGTAGCTGCCGATATTAAGCCTAGCAGTTCTATTGTCTATAAAGCTGCAGAGAGTAGCAGTAAACCTCTCAGGAAGTCCTAGTTCAGATATCTTATATTTTAGGCCTGTGTGCCACACTTTGTCGAAGGCTTTCGAGACGTCTCTAAGCACTATATTACACTGATCTTTTTTCGACACTGCATTGGCTATATGCTCGTAGATCAGGGCTATAGCTGTATGGGCCCCTCTGCGGTTTCTAAACCCGTGCTGCCTGGTGTTATACTTCCCTTCCTCTTCCATGTACTTCACAAGTCTCTGATTGATAATTTTTTCGAATATTTTACCCGGTACTTCGAGGAGGGAAATTGGCCTGTAGTTTTCAGTTTGGGTTGGGGGTTTACCTGGCTTGGGGATTAATCTTATTGTGGCATTCTTGAAGTATGTGGGGAATAGTCCAGATGCAAGAGCTGCATTTAAAATACATGTGTATTGATGGAGTGCAATCACTGGTAGGTTGGATAATACCATCTTATTTATTTTGCTGTTGCCCGGCGCCTTGTTCTTGAAACCCATAATTGTTTTATGGACCTCTGCAATGGTTATGTGTTTCATAAGGTGGCAGTCATCGCGTATGTTGTTAAGGTCTATTGTTTGCGTCGGGAGTAGTGCTGCAGCTCTGTTATCGACTTGAGTTGTAATTTCCCTTTCATTAATTGGGCAAAATTTATATTTTCTTCCGGGTTTATCCTGAATATTTTTTCCCAGAACTTCCTGAATTCCTGCTCTTGTTCTCTCTCCTCATAGAGTTTATTTCCTGAGGCGTCTATGATGTAGGGTGTTTCCTCAGAAGAGCTTCCCATCAGAGTCTTTACTTTTTTCCAGAACTTTCCTGGGTTTCTATAGTCGACTTGGATCTTGCTTATTAGGTCATCCCATTGTTTGGTGTACTCTGTTTTGCATAGATCTTGCAGCTCATCTTGTAGTTCCCTTTGTAGTCTCTTGCGCTCATCCGTCCACCCGTGTTGTGTTATGAGTTGTAGAAGGTTGTTATATCTGGTTTGCAGTGTCCTGAGCGCCTCAGTGGCTGGGGGGTGTGGGAGCGTTATATGGTGAGCTACGGGGATGTGATCGTTCATGCATTTTTCTATGGTGTTAATCCATGTATTTAACTCGGCGTTTATGCATGATGTTTCCTTACCGTTAAAATCTGTAACACTGATTTCTTGTGCACTACTTTTGAACGCTTCCCAGTCAGTTTTAGTGTATTGAAGTCTTGGTGGTGAGGGTTTCTGAATGGGGTTAGTTGACAGCGTCATTATTATTGGTAGGTGGTCGCTTGTGCTCACAGGGCCCCTTACTATGCGGGTGTTTAGGAAGTGGTGGTTGTTTGACAGTATTATGTCTGGTTTACCACTGTGGCCTTGTCTGACGTAAGTTGGGAAGTCTGGGCCCAGGTGGGTTAGATTTCCGTTCCTTATCATATTGTGGATGGCTTCACCTGCTTGGTTGTTCCTTCCATGTCCCAGTGTTCTGTGCTTGGCGTTCAGATCACCCAGAAAGTAGGCAGGTCTGTTCCTTCTGGTAAGTTTCATGATGTCGGCAAGGGGAAGGTAAGGACGTCTTGGTGGTTGGTAGCATGTTCCTATGAAGATTATACCTTTCGTAGTATGGAGTTCAATTGCCAGGAAGTTTTCCTGGAAGTCATCTAGAATTTTGTGCGGAATATTTCTTTTTACGGCAATTGCCGCTCCATCATTGGCCTGGTCAGCTCTGTTGACCTGGTAAATTTTGTAATTGAAGATCTTGATCTTCTCACTATTCTTTTTTCCATGGCTATTAATGAGTATTATATCAGGGTCTATTTCTCTGTACAAGTTGCTGAGTTCCAATGCTCTGTGCGGAGTCCAGCATAGAACATTGTGTTGAATTATTGTTAATGACTGGATGGCTATGTTGAAACTGATGGGTCACTTCCACCTAGTGGATTGTTTGGGGTCGGTCTATAACCATTGCGCATTGTGTTAAAGTCCTCGCTGCTTGTCTGTTGAATGGTTATGGGGTTTTGGTTTTGGTTAAAAGTATATGACATTATCCGGTCGTACATGTCACTCGTAGAGATACCGGGAATGTTGTGCTGGAATTTTATGTGCTGAGATTTCCAAAAAAGTGCTAGTGTTAGTATACATCAGCCTGTGTCCCACTAACACAGTTAGTGTTAATATACATCACCCCCGTGTCCCACTAACACAGTCAGTGTTAATATACATCACCCCTGTGTCCCACTACGATAACTGGTACTAATACACATCACCCTCCTGTCCCTCTAAGATATCTAGCGTTAATGTACATCACCCCTGTGTCCCACTAAGATAACTGATGCTATTTATATACATCATCCCTGTGTCCCACTAAGATAACTGGTGCTAATATACATCATACTCAAGTAACGCAGCAAGAACCAAAACAAATTATACAGCGTAATCTGGTAACTGAGAGATTGTGGGTGTAGCAAGAGGATATCCTGAACACTTGGTTCGCTTATTCTAAGCTCTCGCTTTTTTGATAATAATAATAATAATAATAATAATAATAATAATAATAATAATAATAATAATAATAATAATAATAATAATAATATTTATTCACAAGAAAGTACAATGGGCTGGTGAAATTAGATACGACAGGTATTTTTACATTCTTGCAAAGTCACTAACACGCATAGCGTTTCAGGCAGGTCCTGAATCAGGTCAGGCAGGTCAGGCAGGTTATCTAACATATCAGGTAAGCTGAAAAGGTACATTGTATCAAAGTTTCATATCAATATATAACTAGTTAGTTATTCTAGTTCATCTATTGTGTACCCCATACCTATCTTGTGGGAAGGTCGTTGGAAGGTTAGAGAGGCACATAATGGGCTCAGGGACTGACCCCAACCATTCATTTAGTTAAGCAAGTTACAATCTTGATGAGCTAGGTACAAAAGTCAATGTTCATCGTCACATCAACAACGGAGTCGAGACTCAACAGATACTTAACCAACTAGAAGGAAAGCTAAACCGGACGTCTGCGATTGTTCGAAGAACTCTAACTTTTCCCAGAAAACGACAGGATACCCTCCACTCTCCCTAATACCCAGGAGACGACAGGATACACGACACTCTCCCCAATACCCAGGAGACGACAGGATACCCCTCCACTCTCCCCAATACCCAGGAGACGACAGGATACCCTACACTCTCCCCAATACCCAGGAGACGACAGGATACCCTCCACTCCCCAATACCCAGGAGACGACAGGATACCCTCCACTCTCCCCAATACCCAGGAGACGACAGGATACACTACACTCTCCCCAATACACAGGAGACGACAGGATACCCTGCACTCTCCCCAATACATAGGAGACGACAGCATACCCTACACTATCCCCAATAACCAGGAGACGATAGGATACCCTACACTCTCCCGAACACAAAGGAGACGACAGGATGCCCTACACTCTCCCCAGTATACAGGAGACGACAGGGTACCCTACACTCTCCCCAATACACAGGAGACGACAGGATGCCCTACACTCTCCCCAGTATACAGGAGACGACAGGATACCCTACACTCTCCCTCAATACCCAGATGACGACAGGATTCCCTACACTGCTTGATGGGGTTCTGGGAGTTTTTCTACTCCCCAAGCTCGGCCCGAGGCCAGGTTTTACTTGTGAGAGTTTGGTCTACCAGGTTGTTGCTTGGAGCGGCCCGCAGGACCACATACCCACCACAGCCCGGTTGGCCCGGCACTTTTTTAGAAAACAATCTAGTTTTCTCTTGAAGATGTCCACGGTTGTTCCGGCAATATTTCTTAGTTTCCTGTAGTAAAATATTTCGTTTTTCAGGAATAATTTCAATATTTTCTGTAGTCGCTGGGAGTACGTTGAACAACCGCTGACCGCTGATGTTCATTCAGTATTCTCTGATTGTGCCTATGGCACCCCCGCTCTTCCCTGGTTCTATTCTGCATTTTCTTCGTTCTGGATTGTCAATGAGCAATCTGAGAGCAGCAGTACACCGAGAACTTCAACAAGATCTTGTAGATCTGAGGCAAAGTGAAATTGACACCAGTAATTCCATCTATCATCATACTATCATGCAAGAGGAGCCACACATCTATGGATCATCCAATAAAATCAGCAGACTTCTAGATGTTACTGCTGCTCGGCTTAGACTCGGTTACAAGTATCTCTGGGAATTCTCATTATCTGCCGATGTAGACCTGACCAAATGTAAACTGTGTCAACAAAATTATTCGCACACCCTCCGTCACTATGTGATGGAGTGCGAAAAGATACGTGAATTTAGAGACAATTCTATAACCAATGTTCCAGCGATGTGTAAATATTTCATTCAAAATGATCTGCTACCAGAAATTTTAGCCAATATCCCCAGTTTGCTAACTGTAGGTAGTAACTGAGTGATTGTAACCTATCCACCGCTGCCCACTGGATGGGGGGCGGTGTGCAGGACAAACATATAAATTGTGACACTAGCTCTCTGTGAGATTTTTTTTCTTTGACAATTATCAAAAGAAAGTAAGTCCTATTGATGTTACGTTAATCGTAACTACCTCGCAAGAGAGGCAGACCTTAAACAGCAAGAGCTGCCAGTGGCAGATATTTAATCTTAAAGCCTAAGATCATAGGACCGCGGGAGCAAACCGCCAGGCGAAACCACCCGGGTAACACCTGTCACTTAGGTCGCTGGCTCCTCCTAGTTGACAACTAATAAAGGGTAGCCGACGGATTCTCACTTCGTATTTATAGAAGTGTGGTGCTGTGCAATGGACTCGAGCTTTAGATACAGACTTGATATGAACATAAGCAGGCAAAGCGTTGCAGAACATGAAATGTGGGGCAGTAATATTGGAAGGTTTGACGTAAACGACCGTTTTCTATAACAAACAATTTATTCACAAAATAAACTAGAACTACTACACAGTGAATTGACGTTACTTTACTGTCACCCCAGTGGCACATTCAAGAACAGCTAATCAACAGCCTGATGGACCCACGGGATCCTTCCCGTCGTCGCTGACTGAACAATGACACTAACTGAACAAAGTGTTTTTTTTTTTTTTTTTTTTTTTATTAATTCCTTAGGTACATCTGCATTTGTGCAGCTACCCTAGACTATATGAAGTGGAGTACAGTGTGTCAAAAAAGCTAACTAGTTTATGCTAGAAAATCCCCATCACACAGGATGGTTAGTCATACAGAGGCATGTGATAAGCAGTCTGCACTGGCAGACTCCGGATGCATTTTGAGGGTATCATCAGCACAAGATTGAATAGGGTAGCAGTGGTAATAAAGGTCCCCATCTCGCAGGATGGTTAGTCATACAGGGCCATATGTTTAGTAGCCTGCACTGGCAAATTTTGGGTACACTGTGAGGATATCTTCAAGAATACGAGAATGAATAAAGTAATTGCAAAGCTCCAGGTACCTCATGCCAACTGGTCTGAAAGGTCTAATAACTGGGCATTCAGTGATGTAGTGCGGGAGATCGTGCCGTAGTTCCTGCTCACAGAGTTTGCAACTGGAGTGCTCAGGATTGGGAGATCCGTCACCTGCAGCCACCTGCCACAGGTAACGGTACCCAACCTGATCCTTGCAACCACTGTGTCGCACAGTCTAGTGGACGTTTTGTGCTGCCCATAGATGTAGGTTTCGGATCTGAACAAATCATAGCTTTTTATACTAGTACTTTCAGGTCGTTGGGAGTCAGTAAGTTCTTTCCTATCAGATCTGAATGTTTGGATCAATACAGTTTTGACAGCAGAGATGGGGATACCTAGATCTAAGTCAACTTCAAACTTGTTACACGCTAATTTGGCTGCAATGTCTGTTTCATTATGATGGGTTATATTTATGTGTGAAGGTATCCATACAAAGGAAATTCGAGACCCTTTACTCTGTGCATCAATTAGGTCATTTATAATTGGGAGTATGAGGTTCTTGCTATCGATCTTCCAAGAGAAGTTTTCGATTGCTTGAAGAGCAGACTTTGAATCACAGAATATTATTCCCCCTCCAATGTTTTTTAATGTACTGGTAGCTAAGTGTAATGCTGCTAGTTCTGCTTGTGTGGAGGTCAGCCAGTTGTTTAACCTGACACTGACAGTCTTTGTGCAAATATTATTTCTATAAAACCTACATGCTGCTGCAGTCCGTCCAGTAGAGGATTGGACTGAGCCGTCGGTGTAGACACAGTGCTCGTGAGATCTTAAACCCTCGATGGAGGAGGCAATTGTTTCAAGAGTGACAGCTTTGAGAAGAGCAAGATTCTCATTATCTTTCTTGGTGACAGGTGTGTATGATACTTGAATGGTGGGGTACAGATAAAGAGGAATATCAGAGATAGGTAGATTGCACTTAAAAGGGATGTTAAGTATGAGGAGATTGTAAGCATTGTTCCTCAGCCATTTATCATAAAAGGAGTGAGTTGGTATATCGGCACCGGTCAATAGGGTGTTAACAGCACTAAATAATTTGTCTCTGAGCAATGCAGGAGATGTAGGGTCTCTCATGACTTTAAGGCAAAAGGTGGTGTTGACTTGCATTATTCTCTCTTGTATGGTTGGAAGCTTCAGTTCTTCCCGCATGTTGATGATTCTTGTGCATCTTGGGGCACCAAGAATTATCCTCATGGCCTCATTCTGTACTACTTCAAGTTTGTCTAACACAGAGGAGGGGAAATTAATTAAGTGCAGAGCATTATAATCAACGAGAGATCTAACAAACATCATATAGAATAGTCTAGCATATTTAATATTGATACCAATATTCCTACCAGTAAGTGTTTTCAATGGTTTTAGTCTTTCTTTTAACCTACAGAGTAGATCATTTACAATGTCACTGTTAATACCAACTCCAAGGTATTTGTGCTGCCTACACGTTTCAATGTTCTGGTTGTTGACCTTGAAAGTTATAGGGACACGAGTATTCTCTCGGGGATGGAGAACTCTGGATTTAGTTATAGAGATAACAAGACCACATTCAATGCTTTTAGCAGCGAATGAATCAAGTAGAGCTTGCAGTCTAGTTTGGGAATTTGCAACAATGCATATATCATCGGCATAACAAATGACGGCTTCATCAGGTAGTGTGGGAATATCAATTAAAGTGCCCACTGGTGACGCAAGCATGCAATCAATATTGTCACGGCTTTACTGTGAACAATACTCTAATCACTAAACTTGACTGGCGCTCGCTGCTCTCAACGAGGTACCAAGTAACAAGGCGGTTAATCCAAGAATGATAACCCCTTATAAAAATCTTACGTTAACACTTGCCTCTCAGGACAATCAACAACAAAAGTTACTCTAATGAATTTAAACAATTACGTTAACACACACGTGTCTCAACGGCACTTAAATGGCAACAATAACTCGTAAATCAATTAATTACATCAACTTGAAAGTCAAGCATTCGGTGAGTAATTCCCAATTAATTACTGAATACAACAGCCTATTAATTCAGACGAGTATTGATAAAGCCTACTGTCTCTCAACTGACAGTTCACTTCCGGTCTTACGACAAGATTACCTTAACGAGGGTAGACTACTGTACACACACAAGGTTACAACACACTACGTGTAAACAACAACATCAACACCTGGTGAATTCACTAAGTGGCGGTTACTAATTCTCCTTAATTAGCTACGAGTGCTTAATCACTCTGTCCACAGACAGATCTGATCAGTCCAACGAATTACAGCAGCTTAATTACAGCGCAATTGACTCCGATCATAACAGACCGATCAACCCCTGACGTTAATCAATCAATTAACGACAGCTCGTTAAATCGTTAACACTACGTTAGTCTTCACTTGACAATTCCTCCACGGCGTGAACTTCACTGTGACTGTTGCCTTTACACGTCTCTACGTTAATCTCAACAATGTTCAACGAACAAGTGACCTCGTTAAGTAAATCGTGACCCCCGGTGACGTTAACTGACTTTAATTCTCACGGAATCCTCCACAGTACACAACGCCTTCCACCAAGGACAAACTTGTCTACGGTTTACACACGGTACAACACAGTACATCACAGTACAACACAGTACATCCTTGCCACTCACGGCAAAACTTGTAAATGATTACCCAGTAAATTATTCCCCAATAACACTTTACCACCACACAACAGTAAAATAAGCGCTGGCCAATATAATAATGAAAATTATTTATAACCAAGGGAAACCTCCCTGTTACCACTTTCACTGCTGAAAAAGGGAATCAAATTACAGCAAATTACATACACGGTACATAGAGAACATAGAAGCAATTAACTCACTGTACTCCACCACTGGATGTGTCTCTATGTGTCCTCACACACGTCAAAATCACAGTTGGGCCCAACCTCAACTTGGTGACGTCAAACAGGGTAACTCACACGTCTCCAATTCCCATTCACCTCACTAGGTGGTCACAGGGACAGAGGATAGACGGAACACTGGGGACGAACCCAGCTTCAGAGTTTTATTACCCAAACTGAAACAGTGTACTGTACTTACATCACATGCGGGCCCGCTACACACACTCATACATTCGTCACCCTCACACTCCCACTGCTGCTGCTGGATGATGACGTAGACGTCCTCACTTCCTACACGTGGTCAGGTGGAGCACAGGGTCCTCGACCACGGGGTTTAGCTCCACACACAGCGACCAGGTGTCGCGGGCACTCAGGCCTTGGCCGACCAGGGTGTGCGCACAACAGATATACACAGCGGGGATGCGGTACCACGCCCTTCCACTTGACACGGTACCCCAGGGTACGACGGTACACGGTGCTACACGGTACACGAGACAGAGTTCTACACTGTTCGTTCGTTTTCTCAGAGTTTCGTATTTCAGGTTTCTCTCATAACACTGAAACCTTCTCTAGCACGTCTCACTGCAGTACCTTCACGCACAGATGCGTTAGACGGCTGATGTCACTATCCTAGCGCGATAATTAACGGCCTCACCTAGTCCAGTTGCTCTAAGATGGCGTCTCACTATCCCGCGCTTAGACGACAAAGTTCACACTGGTACGGTTCATGCACCTTCCCGATTACCGGATTCTTACGGACGGCACACGGCAAGATAGCAAGAATATAGGCGTGACTTTAGTAACGTTGCAGGCGGTATTTCCCGTGGCTTGGCCTAGCACGGGAAGATACGTCTCCTCTAGCAAGCGTATGAGGTAAGAATGATTTTTCCCGCCAAGACGGCCTCAA
The DNA here is from genome assembly GCA_020271785.1 of Procambarus virginalis. NCBI lineage: Eukaryota > Metazoa > Arthropoda > Malacostraca > Decapoda > Cambaridae > Procambarus > Procambarus virginalis. Next base: position 14,200,192 of record WNGS01000337.1, on the reverse strand, counting down.
GCGTACCATGTGGTACCCCTCAGCGTCTTGACCAATCACGGTTCAGCATTCCTGAGGCCCAGGGGCCTCGGCCAATGGCGCACCTGCCTCATGACGCTACCCCCCCTCGCTCACGAGGTGGACACGTGATAGGGGGGGGGTGGTCTACAGCCGTTAACCCCCCATACCTCCCTCTCTACACTTGAATTGTACCAAATCTCCCTGAAATCAACTCCCTCCTGTAATTTCCTTCACAGACCTGATACAGCGATCAGAATGACATCACTAGCTAGCATATGTCCTGGGCTGTCCATTGACACCCAACACGACTGTGGAAAAGTTTATATCAGAAAGTTGAATCATGGTGCACATCACTGGTGCACTATGCAATTTCGTACTTCATTCAGTGCACGAGAGAGCAGGAAAAATATGTCTCCTGACATCAACCTCCACTAAGGGTTTATTTCACTGGAAGCGAAATACACCCACCATTTTACCAGCTCGAGGGTGCACTGTGCACGAGCTGTCACATAGACTTTGACAGCTCACTTCCGGCTGGGTAGTAGTGGGTAGAGACTCCGTTTTCTATGCGTCGTCGCCCTGAGAGACTTGGGGTGACTCCTCCGGTTCGTCCTGGGTAGTGTTACCTGACTTAGGCGCGGAGGGTGCTCGGCTTCAGGGCCAGGCTCTAGCCGGCTCGACGCCTCGAAGCTAGGCTGGACCCAAGCTCTGCAGCTCCGGCTTCAGTCTGTGTCATACCGGACACACTAGCAACACCTTGGGATGGACTACCCGGAGGGCACTATCTTCACTCTCCTCTGGCCTTGATGACGCATCATCACGTTCCTCAGTTGTTAAGTGCAGACCGCTTACCTCACTGAGCACCGGGTCACTGACCTGCTCCTCGGCGTGTGCGACCTGCTCAACCAATCAGCACCCACATTATCCGTCCCCTTGATGTACTCGACCCTGAACTTAAACTGTTGTAAGAATAGGGCCCACCGCATAATCCTAGGATTAGAGTTCTTTAATGTACCCAAGTGGCTCAGAGGCTGATGGTCTACTTGGAAGGTAAACCGCCTTCCATACACATACTGATAGAATTTTTTAATGCCTACCACAGCTGCCAACAGTTCCCGCTCGACTGTCGAGTACCGACGCTCTACGTCACTCAACTTCCGGCTGTAGTAGGCGACCGGCCACACTAGGCCGTCATGCTCCTGCAGAAGTACAGCTCCCACTCCTGTGTTGGAAGCATCAGTTCTGAGGATGTATCCTATCCTCGTCGGGCAGCCTCAAGATAGGCTGCTCGACCATCTTCTTTTTCAAGCAAGCAAAAGAAGCGCCTTCCTCCCCCGTCCAGTTGACCTTATTAGGGGCAGCCTTCTTTGTCAACTCTGTTTAAGAAAGGAGATAGATCACTTGCGTCTAACTATCGACCAATAGCTTAACGTCTATTGTGGGAAAGTTACTCGAATCTATAATAGCAAATAAAATTCGTCTTCATCTTGAAAAAACATAAATGAATAATGAGTCGCAACATGTTTTATAAATGCCGTTCATGTTTAACAAATTTGTATCTTTTTATTCTAGCATAGTTGAGGCAGTGATAGTGGTAAGGATTGTGATGTTGTGACCTTGACTTTAGCAAAGCTTTCGATACAGTGCCACATGAAAGACTGATTAAAAAGATAGAGGCTCATGGTATTGGGGTGCTATATTAAGCTGGATTAGGGCATGGCTATACCAAAGGAAACAGAGAGTTAGTATAAATGGAGTCAAGTCAGAGTGGGAAATGTTGTAAGTGGAGTGCCTCAAGGCTGTCTTGGGTCCTCTGTTGTTATAATATACTAAATGATTTAGATTCAGGTTTGAGTAGCAACATTTGCAATTTGCCGATGATACGAAAAATCGGTAGGGAAATTAATCGGAGGAGGGCTCACTATCACTTCAAGTTGATCTAGATAGGGTTTTGAAATGGTCAAAGGACTGGGCAGATGCAGTTTAATGCTGATAATGTAAAGTTCTGAAGCTNGGTGGTGTCTGTGTATAGCTGAGATAGTCTTGGTAGTAAGGTTGATGTAAAGTCATTCCTGGTTACTGACTTTAATAATAATAAACGATTACATGATAGAGTAGCTCCCAAGCTTGGCAGGCGTCCTGTGTGCTGTTTACCTTCTCTAGTCTAGTGGCGTCCAGCCGCCGCACATAGAAAACGGATGGTACCATTTTCTGTGAACATGACATCCCTCCTTTTCTTTAAAAAGAATGAATACAGGATGTCTACCATGCTTGTAGCACAAAGCAAAGTTATTGACACAAAGTAAGTTATTAACATATCAAGAGATATTGCATACATTTAACATTAATTAAACACACAAAGAATTTAAACAATCTTTACCACAAAGGATTTCAATGTTAAAAATACATATGCAATGTTAAACAAACATGAAAGAAACTGTAATACAAAGTTACAAAATATTGAATGAGAGATCTGCATTATTCAAACAATATTAAATTTAGTTTAGCATAACAAGTAAATACTTTGCATTACATAGGAACACAATTAATCATCATATCGTGTAGGGCGTTTAACATGACGTTTTGGACGAGAGTCCTTAAATACAAAAATATCCCTCGATGAATTGTTTATCGAGTTATAACTCATTTTTTTTTCTTTTGCACGACTTTGCACTTCATCATTTTCTACACTATTGGAATCACTTTGAAATAAGCCATATTACGTGTTATACTATGATCTCTATTACTCGCTGTTACCATAGTTCCTTTTACACTAATCACTTTATATGGTTTTGTATCATACGGCATATCTAACTTTCCCTCTTTTTTCTTTTTAACGAGAACAGTATCTCCAACCTTTATGAATTGTTCCTTTGCACGTTGATCATGAGCAATTTTCATTTTGCCCTTGGCTAGTGCATCCTTCTGAGCGAGACGTTTATCCGTTACTTTGGCTGGCATGACAGGTAGTGCGATTCTCATAGGACGTCCAAATAAAAGTTCGCCAGGCGACTTGCCCAGTGTTCCATGCGGTGTTGCACGGTAGTTCCTGAGAAAAGCATACATAGCTTGTTTCCAGGATCGTCCTTCGGCATGAGCACAGCGTACAGCTTTCATGAGAGGTTGCATGAATCTCTCGACTTCTCCATTTGCTTGTGGATGTAGTGGCATCACACGGCGGTGTTTGAATCCAATATGCTCAGCAAAGTTGACAAAGTCTTGTCCATTAAATGGCGGTCCATTGTCCGTCTTGACAACTTCAGGAATGCCAAAGTTTGAAAAGATCTTGTCGAGTTTCGGGATGACAGCCTTTGCAGATGTGGAAGTGATGATTTCTACTTCTGGATAACGTGAGTGATCATCAATGACTACCATCAAGTACTCTCCAGTTGGTAGCGGTCCACAGAAATCCATCGATACTTCCATCCATGGTGCAGCAGGTAGTGGTGAAGGTTGTAGAGGTGTTGGTCTTGAAGTATCCACTGCAGCTTGGCAAGGGACACAGGCATCATGCATGTCCTTAGCTTGACGATCAATGCCAGGAAACCACACCTTTTCTCGTAGCAGCTGTTTGGTCCTTACAAGACCTTGGTGTCCTTGATGTGCAAGCTTCAGAGCACGTTGCTGGAGAACAGCTGGAATGACGATACGAGTACCTCGCAGCACGGTGTCGCGTTGTTGCGTAACACTTAATTCTGTCTGGATGCGTTCAAGTGCTTTGAATGCATCTTGGTCAACTCCTGAGGGTGGGATGCGTGGAAACTTTTTCTTAGTCAATGCATCCACTGTTGCTTGCAGAGTTGGGTCCTCTAGGGTTGCAGTACGGATTTCATCAAGAGTGAGAGCCTTAGGGACTGCATCACAGGTTACAGAGTGTACATATTCCTCGGCAACTTGCTGATGCTTGGTGATGGTGAAACTGTTGGCAGGATGTCGACTGATGTAATCAGCGGGATTGCCTGCACCTGGCTTGTATTTCACCGTAAAGTTGTATGGTTGCAGACGAAGAGCCCATCTCTCAATGCGAGCTGGTGGTTTGGACTTTGGATTATTGAAGATGGTCTCCAACGGTTTGTGGTCAGTGACTATCGTGGTAAAGGGTGCACCAAGCAGATACACATTGAAGTGTTCACAGCCCCATACAAGAGCAAGAGCTTCCTTCTCTGTCTGACTGTATCGTTGCTCAACATCTGTGAGAGAACGGCTGGCGTAGGCAATTACTACTCTTGAATCTGGTTGACCAGGTTTGTGTTGGGCTAACACAGCACCTAAACCAACAGGACTAGCATCCACCGTTAACTCAGTGTCCATTGATGGATCAAAGTATGCAGCAGTCGCATTTTCTACTAGTGCATCTTTCACAGCATCAAATGCATTTTGCTCGACATCGCTCCAGTACCATGATGCATTTTTCTTCAGGAGCTCACGTAGAGGCTTCGTAATGGTAGCAAAATCTGGAATGAAGCGAGAACAGTAGTTTGCCATTCCCAGAAAACTATGTACTTCAGTGGATGTTGAAGGAGGTGCAGCATTCTTGATATCTGCAACTTTCTTAGGATCTGGAGACAGACCTTTGTCACTAAGTACATGTCCAAAGAATTCAATTTTATGTTGATTGAACTCACACTTTGCTCGGCTTAGCGTCAAATTCTTTTCTCGTAAGCGTTGCAATGTTGCACGAAGAGCTTTGTCGTGTTCAGCTTGGGTACGGCCATAAACAATGATGTCATCAGACATGTTGTCAGCATTAGGTATATCTTGCAATACCTGGCTGATGATGTGCTGGAATACTTCAGCAGCACTGTTAATACCAAAACTCAGGCGCTTGTACCTATACAGACCTCGATGTGTCGTAAACGTTGTGATGAATCGACTCTCATCATCAAGTTCAAGCTGATGATAGCCCTTGTTTAAATCTAACTTGCTGAATACAGTTGCACCATTCAAGCGGTATATCATATCATCTACAGTGGGTGTAGGATGGCGTTCACGCATTATTGCCTTGTTGGGAACACGCATGTCTACACAAATGCGTATCTCATCTGGATTCTTCGGCTTTGGTGGAGTGACAATTGGGCTTACCCATGGTGTTGGGCCTGTTACCGGTTCAATGATATCTAGTTCTATCAGCCTATCCAGTTCGGCATCGACTTTCTTGCGAGTATGGAATGGTTGTCGGCGATGTGGTTGGGCAACTGGAATTACATCTGGGTTGATATGCAGATGTACCTTGCTATCAGTATAACAACCTATGGATTTAAACCGATCAGAAAATTCAGCAACAATAGCATCAACATTGTTTGCAGATTCCACTGCTACAGCATTAGAAAGCTGAAGTAGCCCCAATTTGGTTGAAGTCTTGTAACTGAGTAAAGACTCCTTTGCATTCCTAACAACATGGAATGTAGTAATGAGCATTGCATTCTTTGACTTAATCTCTGCAGTGAAAGTTCCAATCACTGGTAAGGCTACCTTTGAAGCATAGGCAGTGGCTTTGCCATTGTATTTTTCAAGCTTTGGGAACTGTTTTTTAAATTTTTCATAGTGGCACTCAGCAATGGTGTCAATGTTTGATCCAGTGTCAATGAGAATTTTGAGACAAATGCCAGCAATGTATACTATAGTCTCTGGGTTGTTTGGAAGATCATTCCATTTTGTGATTGATTGTACTCCATAAATATAATCACATTCACTGTCATCTGAGACTGGTTGTAATGAAATGTTGTCTTGTATATTATTAACATTCTTGATTTGAGGTGCAATATTGTGTTTGCCACCTCGACTCCTATGACTTGATCCTCGTACATTGCTTTTATTTATTGATTGTGGTTTCTTTAGTGCGGAACGACACATAGCACCAAAATGATTTAGTTTTCTACACTCATAGCACTTCTTACCTTGTGCAGGACAAACATTATCTTGGTGTGGGTAGTCTCCTCCACAATTGTAACATTTATTATTGACAACCTCTGATGTGAGTCGTTGTGACTGCTTGAGTCTTGTTCCATGACTCCAGTTGTGATGTGGTTCTCGGCTCAATTTAATGTTAGGTTTGGCATGATATCTTCTACGATCATGGTGTACTCCCTGAACCTTACATACTTCTTGACTGTTAGTAACAGTGGCAGAACCGTTGTTGGCACTGCACTCCATGGCACGAGCATCACGTGCAGCATCTTCCATTCGACGAGCCATATCCAGTATCTTGGTAAGAGAACTTTCATCATCAACAAGTTCTAGAGCTCTTCGACGAAGACGTGTAGATGTGCATGTTTCAATTATTTGCTGTTTGATTTCTTTGTCAACATCAGCAAACTCACAATGGGTTGCTAAACCCTGCAGACGTGTATGGTATTGATCAACAGTTTCATTAGAGAGTTGTTTTGCTCTCCTGAAATGCATAATTTCCATAGCAGTATTTTGCCTTGGTTTGAAATGCTCAGTTAATTTGGCCTTGGCAGTGTCATAATCTTTGGCACCACCAGTATCTTTCAGTGTATCAAAGATATCACAAACTCTATCACCTGCATAATGAAGCAGAAAGGCACGCTTTCTTTCAGCACTTTTGATGTCAGAAACTATCAACAAATTTTCAAACCTTTTAAGCCATTTGACCCACCTCTGTGACAGGTTTGTCTGGTCACAGTCAGGATCAAATGCAGGAAACTGAGGTATATTTGCCATTTTTACTGAATAAATTTAAACTTATCACTTAAAATGTTCCTCAGAATATATAACACTTACTGCACTGTATATGTTATTTAAGAATTCACTGTAATTACTTTAATTTTGCAAAGCACACAAGCATTTTAATGCAAAAGTTCACAACAGTGCACAACACAGCAGCAACTGACTTCTTACCTAGCCCTTGTGTACATGTGTTGTTCCTACTCACAGCAACACAGCAGTTGTTAGCAGTTGGTACAGCAATTGGCAGCAGTTGGCAGCAGTTGGCAGCAGTAGGCAGCAGTAGGCAGCAGTTGGCAGCAGTAGGTTCACAGCGTGAAGAATTTTGTAGCACGAAGCGTCGTTTCGTAACCAAAACATCGGGTTTTGTACACTGCATCAAAGCGTCGTTTCGTACACAGCGTCGGCAGATTCCTCTCACACAGCAACACTCAGCACAGCTTGGGTAGCACACAGCATTGGCCAGCACACAGCAACGGCCAGCACACAGCAACGATCAGCACACAGCAACAGTCAGCACACAGCATGGGGTTGCATACAGCATCGGGTATGGTGCTCAAAGACAGCTTCTTCCTCCTCTCGGCGAGACAGCATGCTCCTTCCTTGTGTTTTGTTGAACAAAATACCTGCGTTCCCAGTTCATCCTCGTCGCCAATGTGGTGTCTGTGTGTAGCTGAGATAGTCTTGGTAGTAAGGTTGATGTAAAGTCATTCCTGGTTACTGACTTTAATAATAATAAACGATTACATGATAGAGTAGCTCCCAATCTTGGCAGGCGTCCTGTGTGCTGTTTTCCTTCTCTAGTCTAGTGGCGTCCAGCCGCCGCACATAGAAAACGGATGGTACCATTTTCTGTGAACATGACAGTACCCTCCGTGTCAAGTACGGTTTGTGGGAAAGCCTGTCGTCAATGGTCTCACATCATAACGAGCGAAACCAGCTATCAGGCCACCTACGAGTTCTTATATAAATGTGCCAGAGTGAATGAGTGAATAAGAGAGGTAGCCGACTGTGTAAGTACAAAATCTTGTTATTGTATTATTGTGTCTGTCTGTGTTGATCTGAGGTATCGACCACAGTTCTCACCTTCTTATACATGACACAGGTATAGGTGGAGACCAAGACACCCGACGGTGTATGCGTGTTTATCTGTGTGGTATCACGGCATTTCACTCGTCTGTGAATGTGAGCTTCACATACACCACACAT
>WNGS01000337.1:14151024-14175330 GCA_020271785.1 Procambarus virginalis | reverse complement strand
TAAGGTAATCTTTAATATTAGTGAGTGAGGATGGAATGTCATGAGCAAGGATGTCCCAATGGATGAGAAGAACCTATGTATTCAATTCAGTCAGTGTCAGAGGCTGAAAGCACACCATCGTCACTGGGATAAGATTGGTTTTTTATTTCAAACCTTTTTTTATCCTAATATTTGGGGAGATAGTGCTCCATGTTTCTTAATGTTGCCCTTAATTTGGGTAAATTTATTTTCGTAGAATATTATTTTGGCTCTTCTAATTATTTTAGACAGCACTGATGAGTAAATCTTTGAAAATTCTTTGGAGACGACTCCTAACTATACTTCTTCTCAAAGTCATGTTTTTTATTAATATTTAAGTATACTCTTTGTAAGCCATGGAATGTTTAACCTTTTATTTGTAACTTGTTTCGTTAGCATTGGACAGTGGGAGTTATAAAGGTTCAGAGTTTTCTGAAGAAATGTTTGCACTGCTAGGTTGATGTTCACAATGTCGCCAATTCAGCCTCCCAGTTGATATTAGCAGCAGCAGCAATAAAGTTTGTGACGGGTTGTGGTATCGCAGCTATACTGAACTAAGAGGGTATGGCTCTCCCTCATACAAATAGAAAAAAAATGCTGCTATTGGCCTTGCAGTGTGTAAGTCGCATATGGAATCAAATAAATCATCAACCTAATGCCTGAGATGTCGATGCTGGAAGGAGTGTGGAAGCAGAAGGTTCCACTTCATGAACACGTGATAGTGCGTCCGCAAATATGTTTGTCTGATCCTTTGATGTAGAAGATCTGGATGTTGTAGTTTTGTAGGTATAAGGCCCAACGAAGTAGACGCGGTTGGAGAATTGGCTTGTTGTAGATAACGAAGAAGATTATAATCGGAATAGATGGTGATGGGTTGTTATCCTTGAAGGTAAGGTTCATATCGTTGCAAGCATAGGGCGATGGCGTTGTTGTTGTGTTTAAGATTCGCTTCTTGGAACAAATAGTTCCAAGTAGCACGGGCTATGGTGAGCCCGTGGCCGATGGCGAATAGCTCCTTCTCTATAATGCTGTAGTTTTGTTTGTGAGGCTTCAGCTGGTAGCTATAGTAGCTGACTGGTATGACTTCCCCTCTCTCTTGCTGCACCAGGACACCCCAATGCCGGTGCTGCTGGCATCAACATTAAGGATGAAGAGTTGTTTCACATCTGGAGAGGCGAGAATAGGGTTAGTATACAGCAAAGTTTTCAATTGTTCGAAGGCAATGGATTGTTAATTGGTCCAAATGTATTTCTTTTTAGGGCTGATAATATTTATAAAGGTGTGGCAACTATGCTGAAGTTCTTGCAGAACCGACGATAGTAAAACGCTAGTCCCAAGAATCTCATAAGTTGTTTAGGAGATGTGGGCTGTGGATATTTTTGGATGACTTGAAAATGTATGTCTAAAGGAGCTAAGCTTCCACTGCCTATAACATGGCCAAAGTACTGTACTTTACCTTGTTTAAGATTCGCTACCTGGAACAGAAAGTTCCAAGTAGCACCGGCTATGGTGAGCCCAGAGTGGATTGTACTTTACCTTTATTAAACGTGGACTTGCCCAAATTAATGGTGAGACCAGCCTGAAGAAGCTTGTAGAATAATCGTTGTAGTCGGTGAAAATGTTCTTCCCGCGAATTGGTTGCTACAACGATGTCGTCCAGGTAGGCATAGGTGTCGTCAAGATCTTGAATGACGAGGTTGACAGCTCGCTGGAAAGTAGCTGGGGCATTGCAAAGTCCAAAAGGTAACCTTTCATACCTAAAAAGGCCAAAAGGAGTGATAAATTCTGAGATATCTTCAGCACGTTCAGAAAGTTTTATTTGGTAATAGCCCTTTAAGAGATCTATTTGGGACAAAAAGGTGGCATTACCTATTGCATCAAAGATGTCGTCGATGTGAGGTAAAGGATAAGTCTTTGATGGTAACAGCATTTTAACTTCCTATAATCGGTGCACAGTCTTACACTGCTATATGGTTTAGGAACCAGTATGCATGGTGAAGCCCAAGGAGACTCACAAGGTGTAGCTAATCCATTGCTGAGTAAGTACTTTACTTCTGCGAACATGGCTTCTCTCTTCTGTAAACTGATGCGATAGTAAGGTTGACGGATGGGCATTGTGTCCGGAAGCAGCTGGATATCATGTTACACTAAATTACATTCCTGTGGAATGTCTTGAAACAGTTTTTTTTATGGGTAGAAAGCAGTTTAATCATAGGAGCACTATTGTTAGAAGGTTTTAGGAATTTGGGAAGATCTTTTAAGATCTCACTGTAAGACTTCATGGTCTCGATTGCATTTTTACCATCGGATGGAGAGGTAGCATGGTATGTATCACTGTTGTGATACCTCTTGGTAAAAGCGGGTACAGATAATAACACTGGTGGCGGATTACCTTGATAATTCTTGAGCAGGTTGTCGGAAAACCCAACACCATTTAATAATATTACATGAAATAGGCAGATAATATTGCTGCTGTGTTGTATACACAAGTTACCTGATCAACCAGGCTGTGACTCATACGTCAGGCTGCGAGCAGCCGCGTCCAACAGCCTGGTTGATCAGTCCAGCAGCCAGGAGGCCTGGTCGATGACCGGGCCGCGGGGACGATAAGCCCCGGAAGCACCTCAAGGTATCCTCAAGGTAAGGTACCCATAGAAAATGTCGCTTGTAGTGGAATTTTCCATCAATATAAAACGGGATATCATTGCCACATAGTACTATAAATTCACCAGCTATTCTGTTGGGAATTATTCTTAAATACAGTATTCTCTGAACTTTACCATCATAAAAACATCTCATTTGAATTAACTTAATTATCAGTATCAAAATAGAGTAAATGTGACCCTTCTATCACTTATTGACATTGGACAAGGAGAGCCAAGGCATCAGTAGGTGTGAAGAGGTCAGCCATTGTTTGTTAGACCAGAGTCGTGGGAGCAAGTTTCACTCCAATAATTCTCTTGGACGAAGTGTTATGGAGATCAAAGTGTTCTACCATCATCAACACGCTGTCATCAACCACAAGGGAAGTGTCTTTCCGAAATCTTATCTAAGTCATTATTGGCCAGTAATGTTAGGTAGATATGATTAATTCCGGTTAGACTACGAACGATCGACTCAACACAGGAAATTAAGCCTTGGTCCTTATCATATATAATATACAGTGTTTTCTCTGACATAGCTGTCATATATTAGGATTCCGGCGTTCAACTAGTGCCCTTTGACAGGAACAAGAAGGGGAAGCAAGAATTAATCTTGGTGCATCAGTTACTTGGGGTGTAGGAAGCTAGCCACTCACGAGGATAATTTGGTGTCTACATCCCAGTTATACCTGGTGGACTAAGCCTGCTGTACAATAAGATAAGGAACCTCCTCAATTTTAATTTACTAATATATGTAGTTAATGCTGTAGTTTGATTGGCTGCATATATATAAATTTAATATAAACCCCCCCTAATGTGTAAGGATCGATTTGTGAGATTATTGCAGAAATACAGTCCACTTAACATCATACCAATTGCTATCGAAAGATATAAATTAACGTAAATATAAATTCTATATAAATTAAATAAATATAAATCTCACAGGTCAGTTCCCACATTATATGGTCCTTCAAACCTAGATTATATGGTCTTCTTCGAGCCGGATAACAGATTATTTGATCATCTTAATACCGGATGAACCAGTTAACCAGTGGATTCATTAAATATACTGGTACTAGTGTGATTTATACAAATAACAATACATCGCCTGTCAGAGACCGGCAGCGTAGCCTCGAGCGAGCTCACGAGCCCCTCAGCTCAGTCCAGCCTCGCCAGCGGTTTCATGGTCAACCACCGATTTGGTGGGGGTGTTATTCCGTGAAGTGACAGCGCTTATTTTAAAGCCAGTCAAATTAGTGGCTGTGTCTTCTCAAGATTATTCACGGATTTTGTGGCGTTAATTTTGCGAGAGATTATCCACGAATTTTGTGGTGTTAATTTTGCGAGGTCACTAATAATATTTAATTCGTCAAGATAATATTAGAATTTTCATAGAGGCTAATTAAGAGCCTATCATCAATAATTGTGCATATTATTTCTCCAAAATAGAGAATTATTTAATATATATATTGCACTAGTGTTCACAATACAATATTTACCAATTGCCAACCCACAACAGGGTAGGATATACATTGACTAGTGTTTATAGATAACCTATTACCATTCACTAGTTGAACTATTTATTGTTCATCCTAGTCCCATTTATTACCATAGTCTAGTTGTACTATATTGAACAACCTAGAACCATTAATGAATGGTACAGGCCCTATTTTGGCTGTAATTTTTACCAGCTCGAGTTGAGTTGTGCTTTTATAATAATTTACTTATAATCATAGCACCTTTTGAGTGATTAATTAGTGTCTATACCATCCTAGGGTGATAATTGAAGAGCTAACCTAAAGGTACTTCCAGTGACACTGGTTTATCACTCAAATCATTAGTGTGTATGAAGATATAAATATATATATATATATATATAACTGAAAACTCACACGCCAAAAGTGACTCGAACCCATACTCCCAGGAGCAACGCAACTGGTATGTACAGGGAAGCCTTAAACCACTTGACCATCACGACCGGACATAAGGAAGTGATAGCCGGAGCTATATGAACCACTTCCCCGCCGGCACCCGGATGGTAATCTTGGGCATAGCATTTTATCAAATCACCTCATTTTTTGGGGCAACACGTGAGGAACACAAATGCAAACAAGCCTGAATGGTCCCCAGGACTAGATACAACTGAAAACTCACACCCCAGAAGTGACTCGAACCCATACTCCCAGGAGCAACGCAACTGGTATGTACAGGGAAGCCTTAAACCACTTTACCATCACGACCGGACATAAGGAAGTGATAGCCGGAGCTATATGAACCACTTCCCCGCCGGCACCACTGATGGTCAAGTGGTTTAAGGCTTCCCTGTACATACCAGTTGCGTTGCTCCTGGGAGTATGGGTTCGAGCCACTTCTGGGGTGTGAGTTTTCAGTTGTATCTAGTCCTGGGGACCATTCAGGCTTGTTTGCATTTGTGTTCCTCACGTGTTGCCCCAAAAAATGAGGTGATTTGATAAAATGTTATGCCCAAGATTACCATCCGGGTGCCAGCGAGGAAGTGGTTCATATAGCTCCGGCTATCACTTCCTTATGTCCGGTCGTGATGGTCAAGTGGTTTAAGGCTTCCCTGTACATACCAGTTGCATTGCTCCTGGGAATATGGGTTCGAGTCACTTCTGGGGTGTGAGTTTTCAGTTGTATCTAGTCCTGGGGACCATTCAGGCTTGTTTGCATTTGTGTTCCTCACGTGTTGCCCCAAAAAATGAGGTGATTTGATAAAATGCTATGCCCAAGATTACCATCCGGGTGCCGGCGAGGAAGTGGTTCATATAGCTCGGCTATCACTTCCTTATGTCCGGTCGTGATGGTCAAGTGGTTTAAGGCTTCCCTGTACATACCAGTTGCGTTGCTCCTGGGAGTATGGGTTCGAGTCACTTCTGGGGTGTGAGTTTTCAGTTGTATCTAGTCCTGGGGACCATTCAGGCTTGTTTGCATTTGTGTTCCTCACGTGTTGCCCCAAAAATGAGGTGATTTGATAAAATGCTATGCCCAAGATTACCATCCGGGTGCCGGCGGGGAAGTGGTTCATATAGCTCCGGCTATCACTTCCTTATGTCCGGTCGTGATGGTCAAGTGGTTTAAGGCTTCCCTGTACATACCAGTTGCGTTGCTCCTGGGAGTATGGGTTCGAGTCACTTCTGGGGTGTGAGTTTTCAGTTGTATCTAGTCCTGGGGACCATTCAGGCTTGTTTGCATTTGTGTTCCTCACGCGTTGCCCCCAAAAATGAGGTGATTTGATAAAATGCTATGCCCAAGATTACCATCCGGGTGCCGGCGGGGAAGTGGTTCATATAGCTCCGGCTATCACTTCCTTATGTCCAGTCGTGATGGTCAAGTGGTTAAGGCTTCCCTGTACATACCAGTTGAGTTGCTCCTGGGAGTATGGGTTTGAGTCACTTCTGGGGTGTGAGTTTTCAGTTATATCTAGTCCTGGGACCATTCAGGCTTGTTTGCATATATATATATATATATATATATATATATATATTATATATATAATATATATATATATATATATTATTAAATATGACCGAAAAAGTAAGATTAATAATTCTAACACGAATTTTCTCGATTTTCCTTATGTTTCTTTTTACTGGTGACGGTAAATGAAAAATCAATTCTCCAAAATTCATTTTTATTTCTAGTCTGACGCGACACTGACCACGTTTCGTAAAACTTATTGCATTTTCAAAGACTTTAGTTTATCCACACACAACTATGACTGAAACAGCATTGGCTTCTTATACCTGCATTTGGGTGAGGTGATGTAATACAATAGTGGGGTGAAAAACAAACTTTCAACAAAACACAGAACACGGAACAATGGGTATAGATTGCAGAAGATGGGTAAAGATAGAACTGCAGAAGGCCTATTGGCCCATATTTCTTGATGTTTCAATATTGTAGCGGAGTCTTGAAGTGGGTAGAATATAGTTGTGCGTTAATTGGCTGTTGATTGCTGGTGTTGACTTCTTGATGTGTAGTGCCTCGCAGATGTCAAGCTGCTGCGTCGCTGTATCTATCAATGATTCTGTGTTGTTTGCTAAGATTTCTCTGGTGATGGTTTGGTTGTGGGAAGAGAATATATGTTCCTTAATGGAGCCCTGTTGCTTATGCATCGTTAAACGCCTGGAAAGAGATGCTGTTGTCTTGCCTATATACTGAGTTTTTTGAGGCTTACAGTCCCCAAGAGGGCATTTGAAGGCATAGACGACGTTTGTCTCTTTAGAGCGTTCTGCTCCGTGTTGGAGAGTTCTCATGAGTAGGCTGGCCGTTTTTTTGGTTTTATAGTATCATTCGTTGTATATTCTGATTTATGTCTGTAGGGATAACATTCTATTAACAAATCTTTCAGGACCCTTTCCTCCGTTTATGAGCTGTGGAGAAGAAGTTCCTGTAAATAGTCTAAAGGGGGTATAGGTGTTGTATTAGTTGTCTCTTCCTCTGAAGAGGAAGTAACAGTTTTATCTGTTACGATCGAATGCTATGGAGAGAATAAAATCTTCTCCATTCTCGTTTGAGATCATTTATCGAGAATATGATAATTATTAAATCCCTATAATTGCAACCAGGTCCTATTAATGCATTTCATCTATAATTGCGCGGAAAGAATTATACGTAATTAGTAATTTCTGTGTGAATGCGGAGACGGGTTGAGGAGAGGGAGACGCCATTGCACACGAGGCATCCCTGGCGTGAAGAGTGGCGAGACGCGTGGTGCTGACTGGGGAGTTCTTATCGACAAGAATTACGTTGATACCCAGTTAACAAGTAACAATCTATGGTTCTTTAGTGCCCGGCCAGTTAATAACGCATCAACAATTGAAGCCACGACCCGGATTACACGTACACAACAGTGAACGCTTGGGACTGGCTGACATGATTTCGGCAGACTTCAATATTTGATACACTCATGTTAAGTATATTTCTCATTTGATGCATCATTTGGGTTGTATATTTGTGAGTAGTCTGTCGTTATGCCGCGAGGATACCTAATACACAACGTTAGTGTAATTTTTACCTTTCTCAGTTTTCATGAATATTTGAAATAAATCGTAGCCTAATCAAATGCTACTTAATTCTCTGATTGCAGTGTGTATACGAGGAGCCGGCAAGTTGTTTCTCATCAGTTGTGTTATTCACTTCGGGTTCTTTCTTTATTGGGATCCTGTGACCACGAAGACGAATGACGAAATGGAGTTACAGAAGTCGTCTTACAGCTAAGGCTTCCATTTCGTATAAATTAATTAAGATCAATATTGATTTACATATAATTCATATAGGATCTTTACAGTATAAAATTATTGCCAGAATTTATGATTTGGTAATTAATGTGTTTTTGCTCTGACTGTTGCTCAGTAATTCATAATCTTAAATATTCATAATTTGAGTTATCATATCTTTGAATCTATTGTAGTTTAGATTTACTATGTTATTAACTCAACTATGAACTAGTGACGAACCACACTGGTTTCTAGATATATATGAACTTCTAGAAATAACCCCCAATGTTGATATTGAGGCTTTGACTTTTAATTAATAATACAGTCTATTCTTTATTTTCAAGTGATTATTCTTTGAATTAGTTTCCATAGACACTGGTTCTCTAGTGTCATTCTAATGATCACTATTATTCGTTTCCCTCTTTTCCAAAAGTGGGTGGTCCTTCAATTTATTTAAATATAATATCAAATAATTTAATATATGAGTTCAAGCCCCAGATACCCAACTTTATGGTCCTTCAAACCGGATACCAATAATATTAAACTATATTGGTTCTCAGAGACCAAAACAACTTTTGGTCCTTAACGAACCTGATACACACCAATTTTTGCTGCTTATACTTCATGTATAAAGTAGCACTAGTGAGACACACTATTGTACCACAAATTAATCTATGCCAACCTCTTAGGTAGGAATTTAGGCTGTGATTGTGCTGAGTTTGCACAAATGCAGACTAAATAAATTAGTAGTTTCTTAGGTAGAAATTTTACAACTAGTCTTGGACTAGTGAGTAGTACATACACTATTCATTCTTGTGCTGACCCTACCAAGGGTGGGATTCAAACATTATAATAACTCTGATTAGAGTGTATACATATTAATCATTCTGTATATTAATTTTTTGTACTCATTATTTATGTGTGTGGTTTTGAGTGCTGCTGAATGATCACATTACATCTAATGGTGATAAGGATGAGCTAGCCGGACGAAAGTTAATGGTGACATGCAAGCACTGCTCAAAATCCTTAGCTACTTTTGTTAGGTAGGTACATTTGACCTCAAGTGAGGTAGAGTTTAATTTAGCCAGATTAATTTAGGCTATACTCAATTACTTATCAACTAATGAGCAAGTACCCCAGCTTCATTAGTAATACTTATTCAAGTCCTATGAAAACTTGGACTTAAAGCCACCATGGCTATTCCTGAACAATTAAGGAGAACCTTATCGGCCTTAAGGTCATTTAACTAGACTAATTAATAAGTCTGATACCTTGTCTAAAGCAACTCCCATTGATTACTATAGACTAGAAACATCAGTGAGAGTAGATGATCTTAAATTTGATCAAGTTAGATCTACAAGCCAGTCTTATCTCAACCTACTGAATGCCACTGAAACTGATCCTGATGAAATAGATCAAATTATAGGAGATATTTCCCAGTATGAAGATGAGACTCAAGATAAACTTGATGTACTATCCAATATAGTAAAACAACATCAATCCAATGCCAGTAATACTGTCTCAATCCAGTAATCAATTACCTGAGGTTCGTCTATACTTTAGACTTACCTACATTTGCAGGGCTGGATGAAGAAAATTGGAATACATTTTGGACTTCATTTGAAGTGCATATACATAAAAGGTCTTCTCTTGACCAGTTTCCAAATTCTCTTACCTGATTAGTCTTCTCAAAGGGGAGGCTAAAAAGGTCATAAATAACCTAGCTCTCACTGAGAGTAATTATGAGGAAGCTATAAAACTACTAAAGTTGAACTATTGCAACAAGGAGTTGAGTATAGCTAACCTTTATTACCAGTTGCTGGATCTGATCGCACCAAGTAACAGACCAGACTCACTTCAAAGCTTCAGGCTAGAAGTAGAGTCTCTGGTGAAGGCCTTAGGTACTAAGTTGATGTACCAGCCTCAGAATGGTCAATCAAGTTACTTTTACAGAGGAAATTGCAAATATTCGAGGGANGATCTTGTCATTGTTTTATTGTGTTTGTCTGTGTTGATCTGAGGTATCGACCACAGTTCTCACCTTCTCATACCTGACACAGGTATAGGTGGAGACCTAGACACCCGACGGTGTATGTGTGTTTATCTGTGTGGTATCACGGCATTACACTCGTCTGTGAATGTGAGCCTCACATACACCACACATTTAGTTATTGCGTGATATTATTATTGTGGATGTTATTGCCTGTCCCATTGACAGTGTGAGGGGATGTAGAATCCCCTCAGCTAGTTTTCCTAGTTTCTAGAATAGGCTAGTCGATCTAGGGACTCTAGAAACTGAAGCTTTCAAATTATCATATACTTGTGGGTGTCAAATGAAAGCTTATGTTGAGGGCTGTCGGTTAAATCTAATTAGAGGTCTGTGATTGCTCTGTAGAGAGAGTTACAGAAATTTTTCCTGTTCTGTGAAATAGGGAGAGATTTGTGAGTGAAGGTGTGAGGAGGTATAGGACTCAAGACCGTTACAGGTGGGGGGGGACAGTGGGGTGAACGTTGCCCCCCCCCCACATGATGTGGGACACGGCTTCATTGTTTTAGGCCTGCCTCTGCCTGTGACGTCACGCCACGCCACCGGGCGAGGGGCGTCTGTGATTGGTTTAGGCACTTCTGCTCCTATGCCGAGTTTTGGCGCCAAGAGCTGTTATTGGAAGCGGCACCATGGAGTTGTGCCGGCTTCCTGCTGATTGGTCAAGACAAGGTAGGGGGGGGGGAGATATGTGGATTGGAGTTTCCCTACCCGCCAAACGAGTCAGTTTGAATTGGGCAGCAAGCTGGGAGGTGGTGATTTTGGGTGGAGGTGGCAGCCTGCCACCTCCACCACCGTTAATCGCTTAATTCTGTCATCCAGATTACTCATCTTGCATGGCACTCCTGCCACCCTGGGTGTGTCGAGGCCCAAATTCGCGTGAAACTGCGGCTGATGAATACAGGACAGTGAAAAGCCTCAGAGACAGTGATCACCCATGGGGCAGCTGGCAGAGCCTCATGGGGTAGCAGGTGGCTCAAATATCCTGTATGTTCATGGACAATTGGGTGGAATAATGGGCAGGGCCTCCTAGTGTAATTTAAAGTGATATTACAGGCCCCTGTTGGACTTTGAATTCCGCCCGTCAGCGTCGTGTGGTGGTGACGCCGGCCATTGTCACCCTTGTCACCCCAGTGTGAGAGCGTGTCATGCTCTAGGGTAGTGGGGTTGTTAGTGATTCCCACCCATGTTCGTATGCCCCGCGGCCACCCAGGCCGCCCCCAGGCGCCACCCGGCCACCTCCCAGGCCACCCGTGCGCCACCCCAGCCCGGCCCGGCCAGGCCACCCCACCCCGCGCGCCAGCAACCCGTGTGGGGTGCGGTGACGTCACGCGCCACCCGCGGCTACATCCACTAGGGCCACGCGGTGGCCACATGCTTTGGCCACCCCCTTTGGCCACACTTGGCCACTTTCCCAGGACAGCCTAGGGGCCACATCTTGTCGACGCACGAGGAGCAAGCTAGGTGTTGACAGTCAGGAGGTAGTGACCTGGGAAATGAGGAAAATGTGAGGAAAACGTGAGTTTTCAGATGTAGTTATATATATGTAGATATAATGTTGTGTGTAGACTGACTGGAGTATGGGACCAGTCAGTGTAGAGAATCACCATATAAATGATCCAGTCTGTCGATTCTGTGTAATCGTTCAGCTAGGATTAGGCCATGGTACCGCCTGATTAATTATGCCAGTGTAGAGGTAAGCAGGCCCGTGTTGTAGGGTTATTAGTGGATATCCTGAGGTCTGTATATTGTCCTGGTGATATAATTTTTCATTGTTTATGTAAGGCATTTGCATGTTGTTGTATTGTGTCGTGTGGTGAGTCAGTAGTTGTGATTGCTGACTGATTGCCTAATGATGTCATTAGCATGTGGGACATGCTGATGCATCATTATGTTGCAGGTTTGTGCAATGTTATCAGGTATACGATATTACTGTCCTAGGAATTGTGTTGAGGATTTAAGGGGACCCTTTGAGTATTCAGGGAAATTCTCAGTACTTAATGAGATCGAGCAATTAGTTAATTTGCCTAATTATGGGAGAATTAGCGCCAGCTGTCCGCATAGCGATGGTGTTTATATTAACGTAAATTGTCTTGCTGAAATAGACGGGATCGATCGATCTTTTGCAAAGTTTGCAAGATTAGAGGGGCAGTAATATTGGTATACCTTGGCTTGTTGCAAAACCATGTGTCATTACTGTGTGGGCATAGTAATTAACGAGTTGCAGTAGTCGCAACCATATGTGGGCGGTGCATTTGTTGTTATGCATGCACTTATAAGTGTGACCTATGTAACATTTGGGTTACTTTGTTTCTTTAAGTTGTGTTGAGGACTTGACGATTCAGTGAGTTAATTAAAGGGGTAATTAACTGGATAAGGGGTGCACATTTGTTGTTGTTGAATGAGTGAGAGCTGTTATGGTAGAACAGTGTTGAACTTGAGCAGGTTGGAATACGTTTCCGGTGCAATTAATTGTCCGTGTGACAACTAATTGACCACTCTAGCTAATTTTGTAATTAGCATTCTCATCATGAATTCACATACTGGGAGAGGATCTGTCAGAATCTGTCAGTGATAGTGTTAACGTAATTTGCTCGAGACTAATTACCTTTCGGAGGTACAGCAATTAGTGGCTCATGATAATTAGTGGAGTAATTAACATCTGGAGTCTTGAGGACTCAGATGACTCGGTAAAGCGAGGTCATTAAGTTAGCATACGTTATATTAATCATATTCTGTCTGGTGACAGTGGATTAAGATGCACTCATTGTTAATTAGTGATTAACTCCTCTTCCGTGAATTCACAGTGTTTGATGAGACCTGCTTAGGCAGTGCGGAGTGAGACGTATTTATGTATGATTAATTATCGGTCCTGGTGACAGTAAATTAATTGCTCGAGGTTAATTAGGGTAATTAGCACTCATATTAAAGTAATTAATGACACATACTGTTGAGAAGCTACCCACTTGGGGTAGGCTTAGTTAATGTAACTCAATTGAGATGTAATTAGTGGTCCGTTTGACCTTAATTAAGAATTACTCACTGAATACTTGCAAGGAGTCAAGTGTGATGAAATGTAAGAGTTTGAGTTTTTAACTAGATGACTTGTGTTGAGAGACAAGATGACTTGTGTTGACGGTTAACGTAGCGTACCATCATGTTGTTGTCTAGCAAGAGACAATTGTTTGTGATTACAGTAGTACTTTGTTGCTGACTGCTGCGATCAGTCAATTACCATCATTAATCACATAATCAATGTTGTAATTGATTAAGGCAATTGCTTTTGGTTATCGCCTGGTGACGAGAGTAGAGTAATTTGGGATGTGTGGAGCTGTGTCCCAGAATCCCACCTTGCCTGACTTTGTTCACTTTAGTTGTGATAGGGGGAGTCACTGTTAGACTACCCGCCTAGTTACGGGGGTCACTCCTGTTTGGAAGGAGGACCTTAAGCTTGTGATTAGAGTAGCTGTGCACCGTGAAGCCGTGACACTATTGATTGCTTGCTTGTGTCATCAGTGGATATCCTTCATTTGTTCAGTTAGTTCATGTTGTCAGCCCGAAGTGTCAGCAGGATAGAGCCTGCTGTCATTTCTCGAGGGGCTGTTGAATAGCTGTGTTGCAAATGCCACTGGATGGACATTAACGTAATAAATCACTCGCTGTGGTGTAACTTAGTCTGTGATATTTTTTTTTATTTGCAATATTGCGTCGTCAGTGGGCACACCTGTGTTCAGGTTAGTTCAGTATGCAGCCACACAGCAAGNAGGCTTGTGCATGAAGTTCAGTGCACTGTGCACTGCAATGAGCCATTCAAGTCAGCTGTGGGAGAATCTTGGGAGACATACTCCCACATCACCCCCAACAAAGGTCGAGCTCCACAGCGTGGGCTCGTTCAGACTTCACACCGCTGATGGCATGTGCACATACTCAGAGTGCATATGGTGTGGCCGGGTCGAGCAGACCCTGTTTTCTATACTGCTAGGCGAGGCGGGTCCTCGTCTAGACTATTCTCTTCTGGTAAGTGAGGAATTTCTTCAGTCACCAGGCCACATGTGGTTATCTTTTCAGGTCTTGAGCAGGCACTGTGGTCGGACATAGCTCCAGGTCTGGGTCGGCTCAACGCCTCGAAACCCTGAGTGGCGCTAGTCTGTCCACTACCTCTCTCCACCTGTGTCATGCCTGAAACATCAGAGACACACTAAGAATCAGTGTCTGGTGATTCGCGTCGCATTTCCTCGCTTATGTCTCCCTCGTTTGACGTCTCGTTAATCACCCCTGACCTACTCACCAGTCAGCACCTACTGCTGAGAGCAGTGGGTTGTCGATCGGCTCTGTTGATGTCGAGGCCCGTGGTCCTCTCCTGTTCTCATGTCTTACATGCTTCTTCGGCTTTGTGGATCCATCTACAGGTGGGTCCTCGTAGCGTTTGAGCATGTTGCTTTTTTGCTTCTTTCACCTTTGCAGACACTCCTTGAATGTCGCGTAATTTCAAAGTTTTTTCTGGGCGAGTCGGCTTGTTGCTGTCTGACCTCGTAGTGATAGTTGCCACGAGCGAGTTACCTGTTAATGGAGTTGCTGTCTCTTCAACCAGAGGTTTTGCTTCTTTCTCCATTACTTCACAGCTTGTCTTCTCTCCCTTATTCTTCAGTTGGGTGAGGGTGTGGTCACTCCCTGTGATGTCATCCCCGGGAGTCACCCTTGGCATCAGCTGACTGAGGGCGGCCGCACTCAGCAGAGGCAGCGTCCTCACGCTCCCCCGTTTTCTTCAAGGGTGGACTCGGGCAGTCAGAGATTCCCGGAACATTTCCCAATAATAATCCATATATAGCACGTTCCTGTTGAACGGCACGGATTTTACCTTTGATATAAGGTGTGTTGACCCACACATACACCTCCATCATCTCTTTGCATAGCCATTGGGAATTTGACATAGATATGTCTACCTGTCTCAGATCCTGGCTTTACTAAGCTTGTTCTCACCATGTGGGTAGTGGCGCCTTTGTCACGGAAGATTTTCGCCGATTTTCCGTTAACATTTCCGTTCACCACCTCAAGGGTCCAAGCTAGTGGATCCTTTCCGACGTTGGGATGTTTCTTACCACTTGAGCTCACACCTGCTATGTAGCCTGATTTCGGTTTTACCTTGCAATCAGTTGCACAATGACCTGGCTTACCACAGGTGTAGCACTTGTGCACCTGCTTGTTGGAGGAGTTTCCCTGCTCCCCCGACACACCAGTCTTAGGCTTAGTTCCTTCGCCAGTACCTGTAGCATGATGCTTCTCGTGCGGCTTCACCCCTTTCAACTGTCTCCGGCCCCAGCTCACAGATCAGCTTGCTTGGCCATAGACAGATTTGACACAATTTCTTGCTCTTTGAGCTTGACATGCAGAGACGATTCGCATGCTTCTAAGAACTGTTCACGAATCATCAGTTGATAGAACTCCATGCTCCCAGGAGCAGTCTCCATGAGTTCACAGTAACGGTTTAGACTCGATTCTAACCGCTGTAACATTAACGCATATGTCTCTCCTTTTTGCAATTGAGCTCTACGAAAATTCTCTAGCATTCGGTCTGCAGTGATGCCAAAACCGTTCAGCAGCGCTGTTGTCAATGCCTCGTAATCTCCGCGCTGGTGCGGACCCAGACTGTGGTAGATAGTTAATGCCCTACCCTTTAACAATGCACTAAAAGCGAGTGCCCACTGTTATGATCTCAGCCTGCAGGAGAAACGAGTCTCACCCTTTGAGAGTTATTCAGCAAGCCTGACCTAACTGGAAGGTCCAGAAATTATGGAGGCGATAACACAGATGTAAAATATTGTGTTGAATTTATATAAAATTTTGAGATTATGGGCAATGAACTAGAAAACAGATAAATGACTTGTTGGAGATGTGGACAAGTTACTGGAGGCGTGAGGCTCGCTTGTGGAGGGCGATGACCTCACTTGAGGCCGAACATCGCAGGGGGAAAGCCGCGCTTCGTTGAACTCCCGCCAGAAGGGACCCCTAGCGATATTATCTCCAAGAGAAGAGAAGGTGCAGACGTTCCAGCTGTTGAGTCGAGCTGAGGACGTGTGGTCTCAAGTCCTGGACGGCGAGGAGAGAGTATTAAGCCGCCCAGAGACAGTTTTGTGGGCTGTGACAAGCGCCCTGGTCAGACGTTGTCAGAGGGAGAAGCGCCCTCGACCAGATAATCTGTGGTAAGCCCGATTTAAGCCAGTTCATAGTGTTTGCTTGTAGTTGGTCGTGTGCCCAGCGACAGTAGCGATGTTTATTTTCAAATTAGAAATGTTTTGGTATGGCAGAAAGCCTAAAATAAGAGAGTGAAGTGGGAGGAGCGCTGAGCGACGTCCGTCTTCTCTGAGCGCTGGCGGGCAACTGAAGGAGCCCGGCTCCTGAGGGAGGAGGCCCCTCCCGGCGTGAGTGAGGCTCGCCCAGCGAGGTGGCGCATGGACTCGCCCACGGGGGAGTCCACTCTCATTAAATGTAGAGGACAGATAGAGATTGGAGACAAAGATGTTGTATGATTAATTTTGTTTATGTGTTAAAAAGGGAAACAATTTATTGGAATGCAAATGGGTTGCAGGTTTGTCTTTGGGGAAGAAGTTGCTGAGGACTTGGAAGCCAGCACAGAGGGAGTGGTTGATGAGACTCCAAGGCAGGGGAGGAGAGGACCCCGAGCTATGAAGAAGCAGTGAGGAGGAGTGTCACGTGCTTCTGCAGAGGTGGTGAAGTGCCACAGTTATTCGAGGAAATTTATGGTGCAGCAGCCAGGAGAGCTGTGGATGACCCTAGTAGGAGTAGGGAGGCACCATAGTTGTTCAAGGAATCTTCATGGTAGCAGCCTGGAGGAGCTGCAGAGGATCCTGGTGTTTAAGCCCTGAGGAACCTGAAGTTGTCAGGGTAGTGAAATAGTTCTAACTGATCACTTGTATGGAGGTGAGAGTGTTTGTCATTAGCGTGAACGACGCAGTGAGAGGTGAGTGATCGTTTGCTATTTATGTGCCAAGAAGTGTATATTGAAGTTTAGAGTTACAGACGTAGGCAGGAGTACCTACAGATATATATGTATTCTAAGACTGATAGAATGGTCGATTGATTCGTTGTGTGGCACGGATCATTTATACTGATATATATATATGTATGTTATTGCTTTCAAATGCTGATTTGCCTTATATGTGTTTATAGGTATATATATATGTATACATTCTCTTGATGGTAGTGTAACATTATATTGTAAGACTTAATCTACTTGAGGAGGTTGATAATACCAAGAGATAGGATACCACTTAGCAAGCTGAGGATAGAGTTCTGATGGTGTTGGAGTGCAACCTGATTATAATAGTACAGAGTATAGGATTCATCATTATTATTATATGTATGCGTGTATTGTTATGTACTTCGTCCAGTAAATGTATTCAAATTTGCTGGTGTTTGCACTTGTCCCAGTGAGGCTTCCCAGGAAATAGTAAAGAAGGAGAGAGAGAGAGAGCAAGAAACAGGAACCACTGCTGTGGACAGGGTAAGACAGAAGTCTAGTAAGATAAAGGGGATTGAGGAGGTCATATTCCATAAGGAGAGAGTGGGGAGTCACAGCGGCTCGAGTGGGTGTGTGCACGTGACAACAAGGCTGCGTGTTGGAGCCGCATCCCCTAAACGTGTGACGTTGAGCCCCTCTCCAAGGGCCACAAGTGCCTAGTGTGATCTCCTAGTGAAATATGAGCATTTGTCGAGTTGTGGGTTGGGTGGTCCGTCAGCGGTAACACCACCAAATCCACCATCCGCAACACCACTTAGATCTTTCCCACCCGCAATCAGCGGCGTGACCTTCGAAACGCTTGATGTATGCATCCATCGAGTCGTCCCTCTCATCAAAGTTAGCTAGTTTAGGTAGTTTGACAGTCTTACCTTGTTCAACGTTAGTCTCTGTTGAATGACCACTTGTCTGGTCATCCTGCCTTGCTTGCAACTGCATGCGAGCTATGCGTTCAGTACTTTTTCGGTTCTGCTGATCAGTCTAGAGTTTGTTTTCTCTCTCCTGCTGATCAGTCCAGCGTTTGTTTTCTCTGTCCTGCTGATCAGTCCAGAGTTTCATAGCTTGCTCTGCTATCTTATTCCCTACGAATCCCAACTCCCTAACTTGGTTACGGTATTCCTCTAAGGTGAATAATTGCGAGCCTGTAATACCTACTCTTTGAGTTGGTGTCGTCCACAAGGACCTTTTGGGCTGAGATTCTTCCCCATAGAATCCCCCAACGAAGTATTTAAAGGGCTAGATTCTCGCGTGACTCCGTTTTCTTCCGCAGCGCGCGTGTTTCTAGTGACATCATTCTCGGTGACGTCACCCACAGGGGTCTCTACCTCCAAGTTGTCTCTCACTGGGGTCTCTCCCACTGTGTTATCTCTCACCGGAGTCTCACCACCGATAGCTTCATCCAGTGTGATGAGACTCGTGCACGCCACCTCAGCACTACCCTGCATGTGTGCTTGTAGCATCACCTCTTACACGACCCTCAGGTGCTGTTCCACTCGTTCCTTACACTCTAGCTCACTAAGAGTGTCGTAGTCGTCAGGTCTACGAGCGGTCAAGGCCAAGTGAAGATGCAGGTAGCGCTGTTTGTACTCTCCACACTCAGACATACTGGTGGTGTGTGTACCTAACAGGGTGTTAAACATCCTTTGAATACTGCTCGTCACTTTTGAATTTTCAGGGAAAATTTAGGTGCGAAATTTTACTGTACAACCCAGCTCATAGGTTCCAACTAAGCCAATCACGTTGGGCGCCAGATGTGGAGGTTTTCTTTTTTGCTTTCACGACTGCAATGCATACGTCGCCAATGTACATGTGGCAGACACTTCACGAAACTGTCGAAATTAGCAGAATAGAAAACATGAGAGCAACCGTACAGGGCCTGGGAGCAAGGTCGAGTTAAAGTCCTTGAGGGTCTCTTCTCAGACTAGCCTCACCTGGTCCTGCTCCACGTTGATTGTTGGAATCTCCTCAATGATTTAACACTTTAAGGGACTCCTAGGGTCCTCATCACATTTTTAGTTTAGTGAATAATAGGCAACTCGGTGTTGAAGATACTTGAGCTGAAGGCTTGAGTAATATTGGCAGTATTCAGAAGTGGTTCAACGGAAACATCGTATAAAGCTTAACAGTAGTTTATTTACTAACTTAACCACTAATACACAGGGTGCTTGATTTACTTTAGACTGGCGTCAGCGAAGCTATGGTTATATTAGCGAGACTCTTGACATCTGGCTAAACGACTCGTATCCACTCGTGGAGAAACACCTAACTTAACACAGTTGACAGCCAATCATTAATACGGCAACCTAACTGCCAGTATGCAAAGGGATCACAAGAGTTCCAATCGGATACTCGGTAATGGTGATATGCAATAAATCACAAATCCACTGTCAATGGGACAGGCAATAACATGCACAATAATAATCACACAATAACTAAATGTGTGGTGTATGTGAAACTCACATTCACAGACAAGTGAAATGCCGTGATACCACACAGATAACCATGCATTCACCGTCGATTCACCTATAACCTGTGACAGGTATAAGAAGGTGAGAACTGTGGTTGATACCTAAGATCAACACAGACACAATAAAACAATGACAAGATCTTGTACTTACAGATAAGGTACCTTGCCTTACTCACTCACTCACTCAGGCATGTTTATACAAGCACTCGTAGGTGGCCTGATAGCTGGTTTCGCTCGTAGACACGGAGGGTACTCGCAGTATCTTGCGATGATTTCGTGAGTAGGGCGTGCAGTATGCTTAACAGACAGACACACGCACACACACTGGCACTGGCGGTGGGTAAGGTGGTGATGTCATGTAGTAGTGAGGGCGGCAGCAGGCGGCTCGAGGCTTCACGCTCGGGACAGAGTGGCGGCTGGTCGTGGCTGTGGTACCATGCAGGTACACTTGTGGTAAAGTCACACACAGGTTACTTAGGCGGCGGCACTGCCTGAGTTCACTCTAGGTCACTCCCAACAATTTTTGTCACCAGGGGTTACCTGATACCAGTCTGTTTCGCTCTGGAGATTTGTCACTTTAGGCTTCTGAACAATATACTCACACTCGTGATTCTGGGCGAGTGTGTGGTATATTGCAAAGACGCTGAGTTAATTTGACGGTGAGGAATAGACGGTGTTCAGTCTATTGGCTGATAGACAGAACAGCTACACGTCCTCTGGGTTTGGTCTCCGTCACGTGAATGGTTTTGTCTGAAGCTCAGGGCGTCTCGTGGGCACACAACACAAAAAGAGTTACAATTTGACCAATAGCATTGCAGCAAATGAGCGGGAACCAATCATATTGAACGATCGATGATCAATAGGAGAGGTGACGTCATGAACACGTCATAGCTGTTATTCACCATCGCGCTGGTTGACCTCAGAGGTCAGACGGTCATTGGGGTCTCCCCTCTCTCACACTCTCCTCCAGGCAATGTACTCACTGACCCTTTGGTGGCAAGTATGCTTAACTCCCTGTATCTACTTTCTGCCTGGACATACGGCGGCCTCCGTATTATAAAAGTGTTCCTGGTTAAGTGGGCATTCTGGAGATACCCAACATGCCAGGTCACTATCCAGGGTTACCAAAGATAGGCTTGTGCACGAAGTTCAGTGCACTGTGCACTGCAATGAGCCATTCAAGTCAGCTGTGGGATAATCTTGGGAGACATACTCCCACAGACAGGAACAAATGTTTAGAGACCTTATCTCGGGTCAATCTCAGAAATACTCAGACTTGGTGCATGCTCTTACTCGTCAGCACCCTTACTATCCATACCCAATCCCTGAAGGTGTCGTTGTGCCTTATTCAGCACAGCAGATTTACACTCCACCAGCACACCAGCTACGAGGTCTGCCACCATACACAGTTGCCTTCTCAAACCAACCTGTCCTCTTAAAAAGAACGTCGCTTTTGGCCGTTTGCCCGTATGGCCGAATATGGACGTAATTTGAAAATGAAAAAAAAATGAATATAAATTTGAGATTTTTTTTTTTCAACAACAGTAAGTTAAGGGTCCTCTGATAGGTTAGGTGGGCAGGAAAATCTCATAAAGTTTCAAAACGGTATGAAAAATGTTAATGGAAAGAATCCTCTTCTATGCTTGCCGAGTAAGCCGGACGACTCAAACAGAAAACTGAACAGTACGTCACTTTTGTGAGTCGATTTCAATTCAAATTACGTCCAAATTTGGCCATAGCGTGCATACGAGCGAAAAGTGGCGTTATTTTTAAGAGGACGGGTTGCTCAAACAACTTGCAGACATGAGGAGTCAGTCGATCAGCATATTGTCTGCCAACAATAGGGGCTTCATTGCCAATGTTGGCGATCTCACACACAGCTTGGTAAACACTCATCGTCCTGATGTGGTTGTTGTGCTACAAACATTCTAGATGACAGGACCCCTGAGAACTTTGCTACAATTGCCGGTTATACCTCATGGTTGCGCCGAGATAGGCAGGGTCAAGGAGGGGGTGTTGCAGTGTGCATTAGCAAATTTGTGCATGCTCAACCCATTGATGTGGTCATCCCTGTTCATCGTGAAATTATGTTCTTCAAAATTTGCTTAAATCCAGGTACCTCAATTCTCTTATGTGCAATGTACAGACCTCAATGGCTGGGTGCTTCCCCAATTAACTTCTTGATGGACAACCTAGACTCCCTGCTAATGCAGCACAATTGTCAGCACATTATAATTGTTGGTGACCTCAACCAGTATCTTATACAGAGGGATTCTGATGAACTCTTAGCAGCTTTCAACCTTGAAAATTTTGTGAGCTTTCCTACCGACATGTCAGGCTCGTCCCTTGATCCTGTCGAAACTGACCTTCCTACCAATATTGTTCATTGCAGACCTCTGGGATATGTTGGTTCTTCAGACCACCAGGCTATCGTTACTACACTGGTTATCCCGACAGATCGAGGTGAAGAATCTGTTCGTACTACTTGGCTTTGGGACAGAAGGAACTGGCCAGCCCTACGCTCAGAGCTTGAAGTTACTGATTGGAATGCCTTGCTCCAGGGGGACGTGAACAGCCAAGTAAACGCTTTCACCAGTCGTATACTGGACCTCCAGTATAGGCATATCCCTCACCGGCAGTATGTGACCAAGCCCACTGATCAGTCTTGGTTTGGATATCACTGCCGGATGGCAGCTGAAGCCAAAAACAAGGTCTGGAGGAGATTTAAACGGTAACCCTCGGTTCATAACAGAAACATTCATAGACAATCTAGTCGAATAATGAAAGAAGTTCAAAAGTGGACTATATCCAGATGGGAATCCGAAACTCGAAGAAAACTTGCATCTAGAAGGATTGGATCCAAGGTTTGATGGTCTTTGGTGAAGGATCGACAGGGATACTCATATGAGGACACAATCCCGCCTCTAAACAGAGAAGATGATACTGTGGCAACCAGCAATCAGGAGAAGGCTGATCTACTGGCAAACCACTTTGCTGCCAAGATGCCGGTCCCTGATCCTGAACGCCAGCCTTCACATCTTGCCCCAAGCACTGTGTCTAGGATGACATAAGTGGTTATAAAATAGGCTGAAGTTCTCCATCTCCTTAACACGCTAGACACAAGCAAAGCTGTGGGGCCAGATAAGGTCAGTCTACGCTGCTGCGCTGACCTGTTGGCTCCACCTCTCACGTGCCTCTTCCAATTCTGCCTAGTTCAAGGAATTTGGCCCTCCTTATGGAAGAAGGCAGACGTTGTTCCAGTGCACAAAAAGAAGAGCCGCTCAGTAGTTGGTAACTACTGACCAGTGTCACTGGTCTCCATTACTGGAACGATCCTAGAATCATTAATTGCTCAGCAATTGACATAATTTTTTTAGCATCATCAGCTAATTTGTGATCGGTTGTACGTTTTAGAAAAGGTCGATCTGCTGCTGATATCTTGCTAAATCTCTCCTCTAAGTGGCATCAGTCACTGGATGAGTCCAAGATCAGCTGTGTTGTTGCTTTAGACATAGCAGGAGCCTTTGACTGGGTCTGGCACTCTGGATTAGCAGTGAAGCTTCAAACTTTAGGCATTGCAGGCTCCATCTTAGTGTTATTAAAAGACTACCTTCAAGAACGGACTTTAAGGGTTGTCCCTCAATGGAGTAGAATCCGATAGCAATTCGACTGGTGGCAGCGTTCCATAGGGTAGTGTTCTTGGCCCTCTGCTGTGGAATGTTTATTTCAACGATCTATTTCATCTCATTCCTGACGCTCAAGCTTATGCTGATGACTGTACTCTAACCTTTACATACAGAAAGGAGGAAATGTCAACTGCTGCAAGAATCATTAATCACAAATTTTCAGTAATTTCTACCTGGTTAAGAGATGGCAGGTCACATTTGCAGTTGAGAAGACACAAACGATGATGACTGCACACGGCGAATCCGACGGAACTGCAAATGGGTGGCAAATCCCTAAAGTTCACAGATGAATTTGACATCTTGGGAATGAAGTTCGACTCTTCAATGACAATGAAGAGCCATGTGCTAAACCTAGCTAAAAAGGCAGCCAGGAAACTTACAGCCATGCGGCGCATCTCACATCTTCTTGACAGCATGGGATGCAAAACCTTATATGAAGCACAAGTTCGCTCCCATCTAGAGTGTGCGCCCCATTCTTGGATCGTCTGCCCCCCATCTTTCGTCAGACTGTTGGACAAAGTAGAGAGATGGGCAAGAAGGCTTATCTCTAGTCTTGACCAAGTCTGGTTGGAACGGTCTGAACATCAGAGCCTACAATACCATCGTGACGTTGTTGGTCTTACTGTTATGTACAAGGCCAACATTATCAAAGATCCGCACCTGACCCAACTCCGTGGAGTACCAGTAGTACCCACCTGTAGCACTAGGCTTTCAACCTTCAACAGTCTCATGCTAGAAGTGCCATTCTCAAGAACTCATTCCATCAGCGATCATTTATTCCGAGGCTTACTCGCATCTGGAACTTGTTCGCTCAACAGGTTGATACACGGTAGATCAGGTCAACTGTTCACATGAAGACTCTGGCACACAATTGGCAACAGGCTCATCCTGTTCCTTATATGATTGTTACCTAATGTTTTTTTTTAATGAACAAAGGCTATTCCTTCTGATGCATATAACAGGCTCATGATATAGTTGGGCCTCTAGGAGTATTTATTTATTTATTTATATACAAGAAGGTACATTGGGGGTTTAGGGGCGTTTCAATCCTGTTTGGCTCAAAAATGCAAAAAATGAAAACTCGTTCGATTCAATCAAACTTTTTTGACAAGTTCTATATGAAAAGTGTTTCATCTGGTCCAAGTTTCAGCATCGTAGCATAAATAGGAAGGG
>WNGS01000337.1:14072540-14115664 GCA_020271785.1 Procambarus virginalis | reverse complement strand
TATAGTAGGTAAATGAAGACGGGAGACCTTGAAATACTGAGATAGAAGACGGCTAATGTAGTCCCCAATATACAAAAGGGTGACCAGTAAGAGGCATTGAACTACAGGCCAGTTTAAGCAAACTGCTTCCAATACTTGAACCATATAATTCAAGGGGTTGCAGTAGGTATCCTGCTGTATTGTTTTGAGGATACTCTACTGCCATAAAGTATATCAACTTCATCTTTTACAGTCACTATTAAATATGATTCATGTACAAACCTTGTAATGCTGGGTGTTCACTATTTTCCTGATAATATGCAATCCCACCTCCTGTGGAAACAAAATATACTGTCAATAGATAGTCTAAGTGTTAGGATTAAGGTATTTTGTAGGACTAAGTACTACTTAGGTTAGGTGCATAATGTTGAGTAGATGCCTTTCACAATACTTCTAAAACAAAGAGCAAGTCATGTATCCTATAACCAGTGTATCGTCATTGTTGTCAATAAGTGTCATGTAGACTAGACGTGCATTTCTCTTCCCGCCTAATTATAACACTAAGAATTTAATGATATATTTTAATCTTCTATTTTAAAACACAAATTTTGTTATGAGGGGAACCCACAAAGAACGAATCTAATAAAAAACATTGAATGTAATGAAACTCCATTTTATGGGCGAGTCTCTGAGACTCCCCGGAAGTATCTAGGCTGATAGGGATAGTCCTAACTTTTGGCATCAGTCGATGTGGGTGGAGTTCTAGGTCTATCGGGGACCACGACCAGACCCTGGCCCCCTCAGAGGTACGAGGAGCAATGGCCTATAGAAATGCACATGTGGTTTTGGAGCATTCTATATCTGCCAGCGACCGAAACAGGCACCCAGAAATGTAAGCTTAATGTAAGAGTGCGTTCCCCAGCATTTAGTCTCCTTAACAGTGTGTTCTGTGTTGAGTTGCAGTAGTTTCCCCTGCAAGTCTCATTAGGGGAGGTTCTAGTGCTATCCTCCAAGCCTTTGGTGTTCATCGATTTTTCAAACTCCGGTGTTGTTAACCCTTAAACTGCACATGGCGTATATATACGCCCTGAGTAACATGTCCCACGGTGCGCATGGTGTATATATATGCCATAGGGTGCCAGGCCTGATTCAAATGGCCCGCGGCTACACGGGGTTCACATTAGCTTCCTCAGGGCTCTTGTAAACAGACGCCATTTAAAAAAATCGTGGGCAATATTCTCAGGTGTGAGAGGCACAGAATATTGTGATATATTGGCTCAGGTGTGAGAGGCGTTGGAGTAACCAAGGCTGGCGCACACAGCATGAGCGAACAGCATTGCTGTTCAGCTTGTGACCACAGCATCGCCGAAAAATGTCAAAATATATATAATTGTTATTATTTATCGATGACAATATTACAGATGACCCCCCTGACTGTGATATAAATAACCAGGGTTGTGATAATAGCAGGATTGTTGTAATAATTAGCGCTGTGAGAGGAGTGATGCTGAGAGATGGAGGAGATAGCATCGTTTACTGACTGTGTGGCCACCTGTTATTGTTTGCATTCCCCATACCAGCTCAGTGGCTCTCTATGGTGAACACAAATGTAGATACTTATATATAATGTGTGTATTAGTGTAATAACAGCAAAAGGATTATGCTGGGAGGAGTCATTTGGGTGACGGAGGTGATGTCGTCTGCATGATTTGTCTAGCTGTTTAGAGGGTGGCACTATGCTCTTTGGGCGCACTACAAGCTTAGGTGTACAGTTACGGTGCATACAACATGTAGATACTTATATATAATATGTGTATATAGGGTAATAACACTGCAACATTATTGTTGGAGGAGAAAGTTTAGTGCGTGTGACCTTGAATGAGTGAGGGAGCCGCCAGCTGTGTATAGCGACGACTCTTAGTGCCTGAACTAACTACAGTGGCACCTCGACATTCGATTGCCCCTACTTACGATAATTTCGAGTTACGATGTAAATTTCATCGAAAAATGCGACTCGACATCCGATGGTGTTGTCGACTTCTGATATTTGTTGGTACACCTTCAGGTCGACCGAGCGCGTGATTCCCGGTCACGCGGCCGATCTGCCTTAGTTTACTACAGCTGCCCGCTTAGTGACGATCACACCTATAAGAAATTCCGCTTTTGTGGTGATTTTTTGCATTTTGAACATTAAAGTAATTATTATATATCATGCCATGAATCCCAGGAAAGTCAGTGGTAAGACTCAACATATGAAAACCCATGTAAGGATGACCATAGAGCAGAAACAAGAGTACAGAATGTCTTTTCCACAACAATTAAGAAAATGTGTGCAGCATAGAAGAATTGCAAACCTTTGCTGAAACGACTCACCCAAATCAAGCTGCAGTAGGTCGTTGCCTTAACCTATTCACAGATGCACTGTGATGCATCTTTACAGACAAATGTTAAAACGAAGGGAAAAACAAATGTCTCTTGACAAATTTGTTGTGAGACAAACAAGCACTGAACCACAACCAGGTCCTAGTGGTGTTCTGGCAAAACGTAGGAGAGAGAGAGAGAGAGTACCCCAGAGAAAACATCACTGCCTGATGTGATAATGGAAGGGGACTCTCCTTCCAACAGTAACAACTCTCCTCCTCCCCCCTCATCATCTTCCATATGCCATCAAGAGCCCTCCATATAGGTAAGAGAAACTTAGGTACTGTATTGTAGTTAGAAAAAACATTGTATTCAGTATAAAATGTATTTGTATGTTAATATTTTGGAGGGTGGGGAACGGATTAATTCAATTTCCTTTATTTCTTATGGGAAAAATCGCTTCGACTTACGATCCGTCTCTGAGAACGGATTAGCATCGTATGTCGAGGCCCCATTGAGTGGCACCTCGACTTACGATTGCCCCTACTTACATAATTTCGAGTTACGATGTAAATTTCATCAAAAAATGCAACTTGACATTCGATGGCGTCGTCGACTTACGATATTTGTTGGTACACGCTCAGGTCGACCGAGCGCGTGGTTCCCAATCACGCGGCTGACCTGCATCAGTGACAATCGCGCCTATAAGACATTTCGCTTTTGTGGTGATTTTTTTTGCATTTTGAACATTAAAGTAATTATTATATATCATGCCATGAGTCCCAGGAAAGTCAGTGGTAAGGCTCAACATATGAGATCCCATATAAGGATGACCATAGAGCAGAAACAAGAGATCATTCGTAAATATGAAGATGGTGTGCGGTTTGTTGGACTGGCTAGGCAGTACAACAATCTCAGTCAATGAATCCACCATACCTGGTTGATACCTGGTTGATGGGGTTCTGGGAGTTCTTCTACTCCCCAAGCCCGGCCCGAGGCCAGGCTTGACTTGTGAGAGTTTGGTCCACTAGGCTGTTGCTTGGAGCGGCCCGCAGGCCCACATACCCACCACAGCCCGGCTGGTCCGGAACTCCTTGGAGGAATAAATCTAGTTTCCTCTTGAAGATGTCCACGGTTGTTCCGGCAATATTTCTTATGCTTGCTGGGAGGACGTTGAACAACCGCGGACCTCTGATGTTTATACAGTGTTCTCTGATTGTGCCTATGGCACCCCTGCTCTTCACTGGTTCTATTCTGCATTTTCTTCCATATCGTTCACTCCAGTACGTTGTTATTTTACTGTGTAGATTTGGGACCTGGCCCTCCAGTATCTTCCAGGTGTATATTATTTGATATCTCTCTCGTCTTCTTTCTAGTGAGTACATTTGGAGAGCTTTGAGACGATCCCAATAATTTAGGTGCTTTATCGCGTCTATATGTGCTGTATATGTTCTCTGTATTCCCTCTATTTCAGCAATCTCTCCTGCTCTGAAGGGGGAAGTGAGTACTGAACAGTACTCAAGACGGGACAGCACAAGTGACTTGAAGAGTACAAGCATTGTGATGGGATCCCTGGATTTGAAAGTTCTCGTAATCCATCCTATCATTTTTCTGGCTGTCGCAATATTTGCTTGGTTATGCTCCCTAAACGTTAGGTCGTCAGACATCATTATTCCCAAATCCTTTACATGCTGTTTTCCTACTATGGGCACATTTGATTGTGTTTTGTACCCTGTATTATGTTTAAGGTCCTCATTTTACCGTACCTGAGTACCTGGAATTTGTCACTGTTAAACATCATATTATTTTCTGATGCCCAGTCGAAAACTTTATTAATATCAGCTTGAAGTTTTTCAATGTCTTCAGCCGAGGTAATTTTCATACTGATTTTTGTGTCGTCTGCAAAGGATGATACGAAGCTGTGACTTGTATTTTTGTCTATATCTGATATGAGAATAAGGAAAAGCAGCGGTGCAAGGACTGTACCCTGAGGTACAGAGCTTTTAACTGCACTTGGACTAGATTTTATATGGTTGACCGTTACTCGCTAAGCTAAGCTAAGAAAAAGGACATTATGGGTGCTAAAGTGATGCATCATTACAGACAAATGTTAAAACGAAGGGGAAAATCAAATGTCTCTTGACAAACTTGTAGTGAGACAAACAAGCACTGAACCACAACCAGGTCCTAGTGGTATTCAGGCAAAACGTATGAGAGGGAGTATCCCAGAGAAAACATCACTGCCTGATGTGATAATGGAAGGGGACTCCCCTTCCAAACAGTAACAACTCTCCTCCTCCCCCCCTCATCACCATCTTCCATATGCCATCAAGAGTCCTCCATAAAGGTAAGATAAACTTACGTACTGTATTGTAGTTAGAAAAAAACCAGCGTTGAATGTAATGCCATTTTCTGGGTGAGTCCCGGAGGCTCCCCGGAGCTATCCCAGGCTGATATGCTAATGTCAGACTTTGGCATCAGTCATGTGTATGGAGTTCTTAGGCCTACCGGGGACCACGGCCAGAACCGGCCCCCTCAAAGAGGCAAGGGGAGCAATGGCCTATAAAAGCCCCCGTGTGATTGGAAGCATTCTATGTCTGCCATCGACCGGGACAGGCACCCAGAAAGGTAAGCGCCCCAAAACAAACCCCTATTCTGGTTAAAATTGCTACCAAAAGTCGAACTAGTGGATAGAACTCCCCAACAGAAAACAAGCAAACTAGTATACGTCACACGTCACCGTGCCGCTGTCTGCGCAGCT
This sequence comes from Procambarus virginalis, assembly GCA_020271785.1. NCBI lineage: Eukaryota > Metazoa > Arthropoda > Malacostraca > Decapoda > Cambaridae > Procambarus > Procambarus virginalis. The sequence goes on along the minus strand of WNGS01000337.1, from coordinate 14,110,563 downwards.
CCCCCCTCCCCGGGAGGGGGAAGGGGGAGCCCCAGACCTCACACGCCGGCTATCCACCCATCAGTTCTGAGGCTGGATGTCAAGACACGCGAAAAACCGCCGACCGGAGGGAGGGTTGCCGGGGAGCCTCCGGGACTCACCCAGAAAATGGCGTTTCATTACATTCAACGCTGGTTTTCTGGGGGGAGCCCCGTCGGCTCCACGGAGCTAACTACCCACAGAGGAAGATCAAAAGGGACGGAACCGGGAGGCGGACACCACGCACCCTCTCCCCTGGAAGCGAGACAACCGGCAGCAACGCCAACCCAAGGCGCCACAGCCCCGGACAGTCCCAGGAACAACACAACAACGAGCAGCAAGGCCCCCGAACGAACACCAAAGATCCATGCCCGAAAGACTGTGAGAACACGTCATCCAGACGGCAGCGAGAGCAGCAAAGCCACGAACGCCACGGACAGGAGGGAAACACAGGCAGCCGAGCCGCAAGAACACGGCTGACAACCCGGGACACCAGCACAGGCGAACCGGGAAGAACAGAACCGGATCAACGCAAAATGCGCTCCGGACACAGACGCCGTGGCACACAACCGCGGAGACCAGGATGGTGCAAGCGGCGCACAAACAGGCCGGAGGTGAAACGACGCACAAGACAGCTTACTAACGGTGTAGAAGCAACACCAAGACCGAAAGCAAGCCAAAGCGGCCCGGCCAGCGCCGCACAAAAAGAGAGGCGACAGTATGCGGCACGACGACGGCCCCCAACCCCCACCAAAAACCAAGCCGACGCTAACAAGAGTAACCACCTAAGAAGGGACAGGAAAAGGAAGGACCGCCAAAACACCCCATACTGCCGCCAAGAGAAACACGCAGGTGGGACACCGACCACCAGCTGGAGGCGAGACCATGAGGCAGACGGAAGCAGCCCCGACAAGGCCCCTCCGAGTCCAGGAAAAGGCGGAGCCGCAAGAAGATTTCGGGCGTGACCACCGAACTCAGGTGGCACAAGGAGATGGAACGTCTGCCGAACAGAAAAACTCCAAGTAAGCAAACCCGCCAGGAGTTCAGAAATGACAGGTCCGACGCGGGACATCGCCAGACCCCGAAAAACCAATTGGCAGGGCAAGCAAGGAAACCCAAGAAGGCGGACGGGTTGCCGCCAGAACTGGACCCAAACCAAGAGGTACGAGCAACTGCAACAGACCGATACAAAGAAGCACACCACAGGACACAGGCCGAAAAAAGCCATAGAAGCCAAGGAACACACGCAGAACACCCCTGTGGAAGAGGAGGAAACAAGGGAACGCACAAGCAATGAAGTGGTGGAAACCGACCACACCCCCTCCAACATAGCAGTAAGTGCAGGCAAAACAGACAAAAACAGATGCCAGGAAAAACAACTGGGGTGAGGCAGGACGTAAGAGCAGAAACATAAACCCCAGGAATAAGGACACGCCACCGCGAAACACGGTACTAAAGCACACGCGCAGTAGTAGCAACAGGCACCACCGCAACATGCCACAGGTAAAGAGCAACGCTCTCCCGCAAAGGCAGAGAACGGAGCAGACAGACCCCAGACAGGGCCCACGGAGACACGACAGAACCCAGCAGGCCCAGGAACCCGCATACCAGGCGACCGACGGCGGAGAAACCCCGCTCAAAATCGGCTGGATGGGGAACTAGAGCTCATGTACACCCCAAGCCTGGCCCGAGGCCAGGCTAGACCGGCAGGAGGAGGCCCACCAGGCAGCTGCATGGAGCGGCCTGCAGGCCCACAGACTCCTCACAACCAGGATGGCCATAACTAATTCGAAAGCAAGCAAGCGTGCCCCGGAAGTCCACGGACGGACCATAAGGGGCATAACTGGCAATCCCCCATAGTGTTCAGCGTTGTTATACCTAATAGGTTAAGGAACAACTGTAATGACGAAACCATAAGATGCTTATGTTAACATGCCAAGTAGGTTAAGTAAGGTCGGTGTTTTCCATGAGTTTGAAAGGGACTATGATGCTTGTCACCCATGCNGCCCAAGGCCCCAAGTCAGCCCCTCCCCAGCCTCGAGGTCCTTCACCACAGGACCCGGGCCGAGTCCTCTCCCCAAGCCCCGACCCCACAAGACAAGGACGGAGCAGCCGTAGAAGCTGGAGGAAGGGGATCCCACTGGTCAGACCCAGAGGCTTCGGCTGGGAGACAAAACTCGAATGCCTCTGCCCCCCCCCCCCGGAAGGCGCACCCCCTGAAGCTGCCTGAGTCTCGAGATCAAGTAACCCCCTACTCCGACCCCAAAACCCTCAGACGCTTCGGGGCCGGAAGCAGGGGGGGGGACCAGAACAACCAGAAGGGGAAGGACGAGGAGGTGCGGACTGAACCAGGATCGAAGTGACCCCCACCCCCAAGTCCGGGTCTTGAAAAGCAAAGTGGGGCAGCCCCGGGGCATCCGGGTGAGCAACCAACTGAGCGCGTTGCAACAGACGAAACCTAGACTGCAACGCACGCGCCGCCTGTACCCGAATAGAATCATCAGAGGATTGGGTAATTTGAGTCACAAGCAAGCAACAACACCCACAGAACTCAGGGTCGAAAGCATCACCGACCCAACAGGCAGCGTGGCAGAGGCAAAAACAATGAGGGTCACCCTGAGACAAGGGGACCGAGCAACCCTCAAACTCGCACACAGCGAGCGGGGACTATGGGGTCACATCCATCGGACCCACGTGCCCCCTAGGGGATTCCCAGGGTCCTGAGCGTTTACTTTAAGAGGACTCGCGCTCAGGTAGTCCCAGGCAGGGCGCTGGTAACCGGCGCCCAAAACTACCAAGCGAACTTCTATAGCTGTACCCCAGGGACGTGTACACTCACGGGGACCTAGCAGGGGGCGCCACCGAGGAGAACCGTGGAAGGGCAAAAACTAGTGGAATAGTAGGGCAGAACCCCCCACCAGGCAAAAACAAAAAGAAAAACAAAACCCCACAAGAGGACAGCAAACCCCAAGGAACAGAGCCGGCCGCTATGTCAGGAACACAAGCTGTGCAGCACCCTGTGCCCCTAACAGTGCAAACTGCCTCTTACCTGCCGGTAACAAGGGAGAACAGAACACCCAAGAGCCCAACAGGCGGCCGAAAAACCGAAAAGGTAAAACAAACCAGCAGAGGCAGACCCCGAGGAGCCTTTGGAAGGCACCACAGCCCTTCCACAGGCAACTACCAAGGGGCAGTACTTACAGGGCACCTGGAGAAGGAAACCCTAGGCGCATGCAGCCCGAGTACTGAAGATAACTCCTGGCCCTCGCACCCACAAAAACAAACACCACACTCAAAGCACAGTGCTGTAGCGACACCGGAGCCAGAGAACACGACCTTCGCCTATAGCATCAGCCTCAAGAACTGAGGTGTGGGTAGCCGGCGTGGAGAGTCTGGGGCTCCCCCTTCCCCCTCCCGGGGAGGGGGGAAAGCTGTGCAGACAGCGACGCAGCGACGTGTGACGTCGCACTAGTTTGCTTGTTTTCTATTGGGGAGTTCTATCCACTAGTTCGGCTTTTCGTAGCAATTTTAACCAGAATAGGGGTTTGTTTTGAGGCGCTTACCTTTCTGGGTGCCTGTTCCGGTCGATGGCAGACATAGAATGCTTCCAACCACACAGGGGTTTCTATAGGCCATTGCTCCCCTTGCCTCTCTGACGGGGCTCGGTTCTGGCCGTGGTCCCCGGTAGGCCTAAGAACTCCATACACATGACTGATGCCAAAGTTTGACATTAGCATATCAGCCTGGGAAAGCTCCGGGGAGCCGACGGGGCTCCCCCCAGAAAAAATGGTTAAAACAGAGTGGTGCTAAATGGGAATTAATCTTATTGGAAAAATGTGGTAAGTGGGGTACCACAGGGGTCCATTTTGGGGCCAACCCTTTTTTGTCATATACATCAATGACAGATGAGAATATTACAAACCACATCAAATTTGCAGATGATACAAAAATTTATGGTCAAGTGGGAAATGACAATGATATTGAAGCCTTAAAGAGAGATCTGCAGGAACTTGACAAATGTTCAGATGAATGGCAAATGCTTTTTAATATTGACAAATGCAAGATCCTCCATGTAGGGCATAACAACCCACACCACAACTACCAAATTAATAACATTATATTACAGCAGACTGATGAAGAAAAGGACCTTGGAATCAAAATCCTCCACTCAATGAAAGATGCACAGCAGGTAGGGGTAGCAATCAAAATGCTAACCGAACACTTTGAATAATCAAGCCTATCTTTGACTTGAAGGAAAAGAAGGCAGTGATTCAGTTGTATAAATCTCTGGTGTGCCCCCATTTGGACTACTGTATCCAAGTATGGAGACCTTATTTTCAGAAAGAATATAACTGCTCTGGAGAAGGTGCAACGCTGGGCAACAAAAATCATTCCAGAGCTAAATCAACTCATGTATCAGGAATGGTTGAGGGGCACAGGGAAAACAACACTGCAAACCAGGCATGACAGGGAGGATCTTATTGACACTTAATATGCTGAACAATTTGGAGGATGTTAATCCAGAAAACTTCTTCAAAAGGTCGGATGTAACAAACAAAGAGCAACGGTTTCAAGCTCAACAAGCCACAATGTAGGATGGAGAACAGGTGCTTTTTCACACACGGGTTATTAACCCATGGAACTGCCTCCCCACCATAGCCGGTACTGCCAAAACTGTGTTGAGTTTTAAAATCTACCTGGGAAAGATCAAGGCAAATGGAGGGAGGGGGGGGGGACCTTCGACTAGCCGCCGGCTTCCTGTCCTCATTCAGGCCACTAGGGTTAGCTGCCCTCAGGTAAATCAGGTAAAAGCTTCCACATATTTAAGTATGAATGCCTTGCAATATATATATTTTTAGAAAAAAATTTCCCAAGTAAAAGAAAATAAATTATTGTCGAGAACTTCGATTTCAATTATTTTTGTTAAACAAAATTACAACTTTAAAATTCATTAGAGCTACAAATTACCAGTCGATTCTTATCATTTTAACATATTTGAAACTTCCTTCAATCTGAAAGTTGTCTGTACATTTTTCCAATAACGCAAAACTTTTGGATTTACAAATTTCTAATTGTCTATACAGTGGTACCTCGGAATGCGAGTGTCCCTGTATGCGAGTTTTTCGGAATACGAGCAGGATTTCCTCGAAAATTATGTCTCGGAATGCGAGGGTTACCTCGGGACGCGAGTTTGTTGATACGCGTACAGGCCGACCTAGCGCGTGGTCGATCGGCGATCGTCGCCCCTCCGCCCCTCAGTTTACCATTGTCTCGCGCCCAGTGACTATCCCACATCAATTCTTCACCTGGATTTTCAGTGTTTTGTTGGATTTTTGGTCATTTGACTATACAGTTTGTTATTATATATCTCACCATGGGTCTCAAGAAAGCCATTGATAAGGTTCAACCTAAGAAAATAGCTGTGAGTAGAGGCAGTAGAGGATGTCCCTCCTTGATTAAGAAAATGTGTGAAGTATGGGAAGAACTGCAAAGTTTTGTTGAAAAAACTCACCCAGATAAAGCTGTAGCAGGCCGTTGCATTGACCTTTTAAATGATAATGTGATGTCTTACTACAGACAAGTGTTAAAATGTAGGGAAAAACAAGTGTCTTTAGAGAAATTCTTAGTAAGACAAGCAAGTCCTAGTGGTATGCAGGCAAAATGTGCCAGTGTGTGCATACCAGTGAAGTCCTCACTGCCTGATGTGATAATGGAAAGGGACTCCCCTTCCAAACAGTAACTCCTCTCCTCCTCCCCCCTCCTCACCATCTTCCATACGCCTACAGCATTCAAGAGCAAGGTAAGTAATAACTTGAACATAGTTTTGTAGGTTTATTTAGATGAATTAGGTATAAAAATTTAGTTTGATATGGGGTTTTTGGGGTAGTCAGGAACGGATTAATTCATTTCCCATTATTTCTTATGGGGAAATTAGCTTCAGAATACGAGTTTTTCGGAATAAGAGCTGTCTCCAGGAACGAATTAAACTCTTAAACTGAGGTACCACTGTATACTGTATTTGGTACGTAATTGCATGGGTTTATTGATTTTTTTTTTACGCCAAACTATACTTGATGGATAGTATATCTATCACAATATAAACATTATGTGATATTCTGATAGCATACTGAAAATAAAAGAAAGCAATGACTATTTGTAGTTGGTGACATTTTTTGAAAATTGTGGAAAAAAAAACATTGAATGTAATGAAATGCCATTTTCTGGGCGAGGCCCAGAGGCTCCCTGGCATCCCTCCCTCCGGTCGGCGGTGTTTTCGCGTGTTTTTGCCATCCAGCCTAAGAATTGCTGTTTGGATCGCTGGCGTGGGGGTCTGGGGGGCCTCCCTTCCCCCTTCTGGGTAGGGGGGAGGGGGTTGCGGAAATGGTAGCATTGTGACATAATGACGTCATGCTAGTTTACTAGTTTTCAATTTGGGAGTTCAGTCCACTCACTCGGCTCTCGATAGCAATATTTTCACCAGAATAGGAGCTTGTTTTGGGGGTGCCAGACCTGGTCGATGGCAGACAGAATGCATCCAACCACACAGGGGTTTCTATAGGCCATTGCGCATCGTGCCTCTCTGAGGGGGGGCCAGGTGCTGGCTTGTGGTTCCTGGTAGGCAAGAACTCCAAGCACTTTGATGGCAGAAAGCTAATAGTTACGTATCAGCCTGGGTAGCTCTGGGGAGCCGACGGGGTTTTCCCCCGAAAAATCCTTGTTATATTTTTATGTTACAATGTTAAACATTTAGACAAAGTTGGAATATATAATAAATAAGCTAAAAAAAATGAAAACTACAATCTATGCATAAAAAAGCACTTGGCCCCTTAAATAAATGTGTGAGCACGGTCATTAAGGCAGCCACCCACACTTGTCTTATTTCCCCAAAAAGCATCCCTTATTCAGATTTGTACAAATTCATTCATTCATTCCTCAATCTGCACCTGGTGGCAGGGTCATTGGTTATCTTGAGATCTTGAGATGATTTCGGGGGCTTTAGTGTCCCCGCGGCCCGGTCCTTGACCAGGCCTCCACCCCCCAGGAAGCAGCCAGTGACAGCTGACTAACACCCAGGTGCCTATTTTTCTGCTAGGTAACAGGGGCATAGGGTGAAAGAAACTCTGCCCATTGCTTCTCGCCGGTGCCCGGGATCGAACCCGGGACCACAGGATCACAAGTCCAGCATGCTATCCGCTCGGCTCCCTTTTATGTTACAATGTTGAACATTTAGACAAAGTTGGAATATATAATAAATAAGCTAAAAAAAATGAAAACTAATGTATGCATAAAAAAGCACTTGGCCCCTTAAATAAATGTGTGAGCACGGTCACACATTGGTCTGGCATTACAGGTAACAACCTATGCATTCTTAAAGGTAATCTATCACTTTGACCTTCTTCCTACCACAGTATAATGGTGGTGGAAGACATCACTGGTTAAGTTACATATTTACCTCATATGCTTAACATATCAGGCACTTAATGGAATGCTGCCCAGCTTCTTATTGTTTGAACTGCGTTATCGCACCTACCGTCGTGCATCTTCTTGTAGAATGTACCGATTTTTAGGACTATCTTACATTTTGTTTCCCCAATGTCTGTCATTTGTCCCCAATAGAATCCATGGTTAATCCAATACTGTACTTTTGATATCGCTTGCTTTACATCATTTTGTTCTAGTATTGGCATCCTATGTGACATTTGGCACGTTTTGAATATCCAGCAGCACTGATATATATATGATGTAGCAGCACTACATAGTCTTCCTGGCTTGGTGCCTTCTTTTGATAATTACTCTATTGAAGAACAAGTGTTCTGGAGGGACATTAGGAAAGCAAAACGAACAATCTTTTTGAAATCAGGACATTCCACAAGGAGGTGCACAACTAGGTGGAACAATGCAGTTTGGTATTGGGTAATAAGGCAATATCTTTATCAGTCAAAATATTAGTATTGGTACAGCTGAATTTCTTACATGTTATTATGATTTTTTTATCACATGGGTTATAAATACATGAAACAATTTTGTGTATTTATTTGTACAAAGTATGTCAGGTCAAAGATATCCAGCATCAAGATTGGTTCAAAATACTTTGTCTCAATTTGTGAAGCCACTCACAAGTAGAAACAAAATAATATCACAGACTAAACGATCAGGTTGTGCCCCCAGGGAACTGAGCTCACTTTGCTTCATCAACTATTATATCACATAGCCAGAATACACAATAAAAAAATATATGTAAGCTATGACAATATGCTATTCTTATTATGGCAGCAGATTTGAAATCAACACATCATACCTCTACATGTAGCAAAGGTAGGACTGGCGAGTTTGAGTTCCAAAGGGAGACAACCCCTTCATCCAACTGACACTCGACATGGAGACACCTGACATGCATGACAGTACCATAGTTGGGGGCCTCATGACCGACACTGGACAAGGGAGACACCTGACATGCATGGCAGTACCACAGTTGGGGCCCCATGACTGACACTGGACAAGGGAGACGCCTGACATGCATGACAGCACCACAGTTGGGGTCCTCATGACCGACACTGGACAAGGGAGATACCTGACATGCATGGCAGTACCACAGTTGGGGCCTCATGACCGACAATGGTGTTCTTCTTTCCTAAAATATTAATCCCAACCATGGGAACTGAACTTGTACATCAACATATTTCATCAGATATTTATAAAGTCATTTAAAAACTTCCATACACAAAATTACCTATAAAAAGGTTTAACAGTAAAATGTACAGTGAAGCCCCTCTAATATGATTCCTAGCTAAAACAGAAAATATTTGTTTGTCAAAACATATACATACAAAGAAATTAATAATATGCAGTAACATTTACTATATACAGTACATTAATTTCAAAAAATTATTTATTTAATATTATGATAAAAGCTAATAGTGTTGCCAGATTTAAATACAGTACTACAGTAATTAATGCACAGATTATACAACAGATCAAGTTTTAAACATTGTTGCCTCACGGTCCATGAAAAAATAGTTCGGCAAAGCCTTGTTCAGTTTCAGTCAAATTAAAGAGGTTCTGCTGCATTTTATATATTAATATTTACAGAATGCTTAGATATTTGTCACATTTTTAGTATATTTTATTCAACTCTCCTTTAAAAGACAATTTAAGAGAAGAGAGACTGTAGACACGAGCTACTGATGGGACATAAGCTTGCATTGTGTGAGGTCGCCAAGTGTTGTTATTCAAGTGCATATGTATATAAGAGTATGCACATACATAAATGCCAACAACTTCTTTAAAAAAATATATGATACAATCATTCATTCTTTGAAATTTGAAATAAAGGAACACATTATCACCTCCACATGTTTGTATAAGAGTAGGGAGTGGTTGGATTATGAAGGAACTGCTTGGCAACAAATAACACCAGCTACAATATTACACATTCCACTTGCAATACCTAAAAATTTGACTAAATTTAAGCAGTTAGCTGATTTTTGTGCTCCAGACTGATCACAATCTGATAAAATGTCAATACAAAATGATGACTATATATGATATCAAACAAGTACAAAACAGTTCAATATAAAAGTGGTTGAAATTTTTTCTATAACAACCATCACAATTGTTATTGTAGTGTGCATACACAAGGTCGACTTTCCTTCAAACACTTCTGGAAATATCATGAGACTCCAACTAATTGCATCTGCTATAATAAACCTAGAACCTAAGCTGGTTTATATAATGGCTAGTTCTTGTCTCTCAGGTGGCATTACAGTCTCGTTTTGTACTGTATAGCAAGTATAATCAGAAATATATAATATTTCTTAACCTGACACTTGAAATGTACATCATTGAAAAAATCCTCAAAAATACATAAATGGTACAAGAATGTACATTACATTATCATTCGCTACATACGTATCTGGAGTTCTCGATCATATACGAATAAATACCTAACGAGCAATACACTGACATTTACAGAATTTTCAATTTACTCCTGAAAGCTATTTTGATCTTATAGGGAATACAGAGCATGTGAAGTTATTGATTTTAGCTTAAGAAATACATACTGTACAGTACGCAAAGGTGCATATGTAGAGTATTAATCATGATCCTGGTAAATGACCAGTTATGATAATCTAATCTAATTGCAAGTCTACAGCTTGAATGGATTTCATCACTATATGCCCAAGAATAATTCAAATACTTGCAGAAGTCCCTTTTTTTTTGTATGGAATGCTACAAAGTAACTACCGTTTCTCATAATACCTACCCATGTCTATGACTATTCTCCAAAATTTGGAAAAACTACTTGCACAGTCCATATGTTTTGTTCTTTCATACATTTGACTAATTCAGTTCATTAAGTCTGTCATTAAGTAGAAAATTTTACATGCCTCCTACATGACTGGCCTGCAATACTGACACATGGCATACAAAGTTTCCTATTGGAAGAGAAGTCAGTAATGACAAACTCGCTGCAACTTACACAGCACTGAATTTTCTTATTGAGCTTCTTTGTCACAAATGCTTAAGAATAATCAGCTAAGCATATTCACAAATGAAGCCAATCATTACACAGAGGCAATACTCACTATAGTATGAGACTCCACTCCAGTAATCTCTGTATAAGTACATGCTGTCTATGTGGTACACAATTATCAAAGATATTACAATGCTATTTTGACAAAAGATTGGGCATAAGTTGCCTGGCATAAACTATACAAAATTTAATGTTTTAGGTGGATTGTGTCAAATTTTGGTAAATTCTCTTGCCCCACCAGGCCTCCAAGTCAAATGGTTTAAAGTCTGGAAAAAAAAGAAAAAACCATGTAAAGCACATGTTACTGTCTTTCACCATAAAATTTTATTACAGAAACTAATAAAGTAATAAAAGTAACATCTACAATTGCTTTCCCATTTCAAAAGCTGGGTACCACAAACATGGAAAGAATCTAGAAAAGTATTTGGAAAGTTTTTTCAAATAGATTGTTTGCAGTCATATGCTGCATTTGCTTGTTTACTTTGTGAACCTTGCAAATGTACATCGTTTGTGAACCTGTCTGTTCTGCTTCAATTACTTTTGGGGTTTGATTCTTCTGTGAAGGTGATCATGAATATCCTGCTCTCTCTACCTCTTTGGAGGGGGAAGGTGGCCAGGGTTTTAACCTCTGGTCTCAAGTAGGTTTTTAAGGACTCCAAGGGCTGATGTAACTTACAGGTGTGGGGCTATACAGTTGTGGATCTATCTCAGTGTGGCTAGGTACAGGAAGCCACCGGTCAGCTCCCTTCAAGAGAGATAATCTTGCTAAGAAAAGCATATGCCCATTCCCTGGCCAGCATTCAAATCAATGCTTCAGTGCCTAAATGAGCTAGATGCCGAAGAAGGCCAAGACATTGCCCTGATACCAAAGCTCCCACACAACAAAACTGGTCAATGTTCTGGGCACAATATCCAATCCAAAGAGGAATGCCCAAAATGTTATTGGAGGCAAAATTCATCTGAGACCACAACCTCGTTTTCATACTTTAAACCAACTGGAACATTCCCATAATAGCCCAGGAACACGAGCCAAGACTGATTTCAAACTTCCTGACGAACAAAATCCATTACGGTCATTCAGAAAATAGGACACATGATGTGGATGTTGACCCCCCCCCCCCATGACAAGTTGAAGATCATCCTTGTCATCATGGACTGGGTTGACTATTCCAGTCTTCCAGGAGAGTCTGAAAAGATCTGTACTGCTAGCAGATTGTCAACCTGATCTGATTTAACAAAATCTCTCCTGGCACTAGAAGGCTTTTGGCTTAGGAAGCAATTGAGAGACAGCTCAGAAAAGATGAATGAATGGTAAAATTATACTGAAGTATGAATGGAAATACCGTACTGTATACTGCACTGCCTTGTGCAAACATCATATTGTATGCAAACGTTATTAAATTTTGAACAGAATCTTATCGTTTAAATAGTTCAAAGACCCTGGTCAAGCACTTTCTCACAATTTTGTCAATCCAAGTGATTTTTGTACCATAAAGTGACTGGGCTAGCATAAAAATATAATCGGTAACAAAACATTTCCNCAAGGAGGTGAAGAGAATAAATTTAGGAATATAACCATAACATGTAACATAATCAGGGTAGAAATTGACAAACTAAAAGACTCGAAAGCTCCACATATGGATGGAATACAATCCAAAGTCATAAAGAACTGGCAGAAGAACTATGCTACAACTGAAATTACTTTTTACAAAGTCTCTGGACCAAGGGATAGTTCCCTCCTAGATTGGAAATATGCAAATGTCACCCCATTAAAAAAAAGGCAGAAAGAGCTCAGCGGAAAACTATAATCTAATCAGCTTGACATCACACATCTGAAAGCTCATGACGAGAATCCTAAGGGAGGGAATCATTCACCCTCTTTCAGTGAACAATCTTGTGAAATCGACACATGGGCTTGTTAAAAATTGTTCTGCCTTACAAACTTGCTCACATTTTGGAAATGGTAACAGCCACTCAAAGGACTTCCAGTGATGTAGTATACATGGATTTTGCTAAAGCTTTTGATAAGGTACCTGTTACGACCCTGGGTTCCTCAGTTGGAAACCAGAGGTCAAATTGAGCTCTTAAATAATTTATCTTACATTATTTGGTGCGCTTGTCGTGGTTCATTCCTATCTTCCTTGCCAGACGTAAGACGAATCTTGTTTCTCACAGAGCAGAACTCTTGAGCTTGTGGTGAATTAAGTATAACATTGTAATAATTATTAACTATCCTTAGAACGAGTAAAGCAAACAATATTGTACATCGGTGAAGAGTTGTAATGTGTATAAGCTGCACGATCAATTAGGCTCTTCCCGGCACCACAACAACCCGGAAGTTCTGGGACTGGAGACTGAAGCGCCCTTCTCCGGCTGGCGGCGTGGTGTCAACAGCTCTACTGTGTTGCTCTGCATCCCTCTCCCCTTCCTCCTACTTCTCTCCCTTACCTTATCCTGTGTCTAGTTTACCAAGCTAAATAAAGAGCAGTATTCTCGTTTTCTGGCATAAGTGTGTAGAAATGTGTATAGGGTACCATTAGTGTTTATATTGCTAAGTTACTCTAAGGGGTCCCAGTGGTACAACGTGTGCTCAAGTGGTACCATTAAGCTACCTAGAGTCTTTACTAGTGTCCCTTGCCTAGTAGACTTTACCCTAGCTTGTCCCAAGTGTAAACCTTGTACCCTATGTGGACCAAGATAGTTAACGTAAGATAGTGTGGTAAAGTGATATTTGTTATTGTTATTTAATATATATGGGGGGTTGTTAAGGGGTTAATAAATAAGTTAGTTAGTTTTAAAGGAGTATCCATTCTTCCTGTGTAGGAGATCAATGATCAACCTCTAGGCTGACATTTTCTGGAAGTCACTATAGCTAATACTGTTTCATATTTTTATTGAGGGCCGGGCCTATATGATCTCCATTACTTGTGATACATCTTTATTCTACTGCTGACTCTACTCCATAATACTAGATCTCCCATAGCAGACAATCCAATTTATAACAGTACCACATGAAAGACTGGCAAAGAAATTACAGCCTCATGGAATAATTAAATGCTATAATACTTGAATGGATAAAAAAACCAGTGTTGAATGTAATGAAACCCCATTTTCTGGGCGAGTCCCGGAGGCTCCCCGGAGCTTTCCCAGGCTGATATGCTAATGTCAGACTTTGGCATCAGTCATGTGTATGGAGTTCTTAGGCCTACCAGGGACCATGGCCAGAACCGAGCCCCTCAGAGAGGCAAGGGGAGCAATGGCCTATAGAAACCCCTGTGTGGTTGGAAGCATTCTATGTCTGCCATCGACTGGAATAGGCACCCAGAAAGGTAAGAGCCTCAAAACAAACCCCTATTCTGGTTAAAATTACTACCAAAAGCTGAACTAGTGGATAGAACTCCCTAACAGAAAACAAGCAAACTAGTGTGACGTCACACGTCGCCGCGCCGCTATCTGCGCAGCTTACCCCCCTCCCCGGGAGGGGGAAGGGGGAGCTCCAGACCCTCCATGCCGGCTACCCACACCTCAGTTCTTGAGGCTGGATGTCAAAAACACGAAAAAAACGCCGACCGGAGGGAGGGAGGTATGCCGGGGAGCCTCCGGGACTCACCCAGAAAATGGCGTTTCATTACATTCAACACTGGTTTTCTGGGGGGAGCCCCGTCGGCTCCCTGGAGCTAACTACCCACAGACGGAAAAAGAGGGACTTACACGGGAGGCGGTCGTCGCTCACTCCTCAACTCGAAGCTGAGACAACTGGCTGCAACCGCCGACCCAAAGTAACACAGGGCCGACAGGGTCCAGGGACATTCACAAGGTAACGAGCAGCCAGGACCCTGTTCGACCGCCAAAATCCCCGTGCCCGAATATCAGACCAAGACATATTCTCAAAGACAGCAGCAAGAGCTGCGAACTTATGGGCACGGGGATAGACCGCAGGCTGGCTGGACTTAATAACCCTGCAGACGACCTGGGAGACCCAAACCCGCAAAGAGGGAAGAAGGGAAACCGGATCAACCCAAAGTGTGTCCCCGGACACAGAAGCCGTGGCGCGCAAATAACGGTGACGCGCCGCAATCGTACACAAAACATGATGCACCCCCGGCCTGACCAACCAAGCATCAACTACCCACGGACCCCTCCAGAATGCAGCAGTCTCATTCTTCGCCAGAAAAGAAGGAGACGGCTGCAAGCAAACAAAACAATCTTCACGACTAAAAGAGCAGAAACCCCTGCGCCGGAGGAGAGCATGAAGCTCCCCTACCCGACCCCCAGAGGCCAATGCCAACAAAAAAAAAGAGCCTTGGAAAAACAATCCCGGACCAAAGGGGCCACAACGAAACGAGGAGACGAAAGGAAAGCAAGCACACGGTCCAAAGACCAGAACGGCTCAGGCGGCGCATGAGCAGGCTGGAGGTGAAACAATGCACGAGCTTGCGAAACGGCGCAGACGTAACATCGATGCCGAAGTGGCTCCGCCAGCGCCGCACGATACAAGGCGACAGTGTTAGGCATAAGATGACGGTCCTGAAACAACCAAGAGAGAAAGGACAAGACCACCCTAACAGACAAGGAACTAACACGATGAAGACGCAAAAAGAAACAGAAGGACCGCCAGGAAACTTCATACTGCCGCTGAGAAGAAGCCCTCAGGTGGGACACCAACCAGGAGGCCACCTGATCACCATAGAGATGATGATAAACTCGAGTCAAAAAACCCATACGCGAAGACTCGAGGAGAAGATCGAACCAGCCATGTGACGTACCGGCCTGATCTGCTGAAAGAGGCGGAGCCGCGGGAAAACCCTCAAGTTCGGACACTGAGCAAGCAGGGCCTGAAACCAAGGCTGGGCCAGCCACCAAGGGGCCAGAAGGACAACTCTCCCCTGGTAAGTCTCCAAGCGAGTCAGGACCTGGAGCAACAGCCGAACTGAGGGAAAGAGGTACAGGAACCCCCACCTTGACCAGTCTAGCCGAAAGGCATCGACCCCGACGGCCTCGCGATCGGGGAAGGGCACCGCATACACGGGAAGACACCGCGACCACGCTGATGCGAAGAGGTCCACTTCGGGGCGCCCAAACATCTGGCAAAGCCAATGGAAGGACTTGTTGTCGACTGTCCACTCCATGGAGAGGGGAACGAAGTGAGACAGGGCGTCGGCCATGATGTTGGACACTCCCTGTACGTGAACCGCCAGGAGAACCAAACCCCGAGAACTCAGCAGACGAGACACCCGAAGCGACCAACTCCAAAGAGACAAGGATCGCATCGAACCCCCGCGGTTCAGGCAATGAACCACCGGAGAGCAGTCCGAATGGAGCCGAATCGTCGATCCGCGGGCCACTCGAATCCTCCAAAGAGCAAACCACACTGCCGCGAACTCCCGCACCGTGCTGTGAGCTCGACGGAAGGACGGACCCCAACGCCCCTGGCCGGCTTGGTGAGCACTGGTCACAAAGCCCCAGCTGAGAGACAACGCATCTGTGTACACATCGAGCGAGGGCTCGGGTAGGCGCCAAGGCACTGAACCTCGAAAAACCCGAAGAGGAAGCCGGTGATGGAGCAACCGACGCAAGGCCCCCGGGGGTCAAACCCTGCGATCGCGAGAGAGGAGGATGGGGTGACCCCAAAGGAACCAGAACAGCCAACGAAGCCAAACCCGACCCGGCGGGTAGACCACCATCGCAAAGTTCAGGCTCCCACACAGCCCCTTGAGCAAGCGCCGGGTGACCCGAGGGCCCACCAGAAACAGACGAAGGCAAGGCCGCAGCCGCAGGAGAGACTCCGGAGGGAGAGACAAGGAGGTGGTCCGAGTCCCCCAAACGAGACCCAGCCAAGTCCGAACCTGAGAGGGGACCAGATGGGACTTCCTCCAGTTCACCAAGAACCTGAACCTGGCGAGCTGGGAAAGAACCAAATCCCTGGCTAGCAAGCAAGCTGACCGGCTGGGAGCCCAAACCAGCCAGTCGTTGAGGTAGGCCAACACCCGAACACCTAGGAGACGCAAATGGGCCACCACAACCCGTGTAAGGCTCGTGAACATGCGAGGCGCCAGGTTCAACCCAAACGGGAGACAATGAAAGCAGTAACTCAGAAGCCCCACAACAAAACCGAGCCAGTCCCTGAACCGTGGATGAATTGGGACATGCCAATAAGCGTCCCGGAGGTTGGAGCCGAACCCGAGACAGCGTAGTCATCCGAAAGGAGGGGCAATGAACCCAGGGGTTCAGACGGGACAAGTCCAGAATGAACCGCAGGTCCGCGCAGTCCCGTTTCAGAACCGGAAACAGACGGGAAACCCATCTGAGGGACGACGTCATTTCGACGACGCGCAAGCAAACCCACTCCAAGATGACCTGACAGAGCGCAGGGACACGACCGCCGACAGACGCGACCCGAAAGACCCACGAATCGTGGGACCAGGCATGGGCGAACAGCGCAAGCCGTCCCCCCTCATCGCCCTGTCAATGGGGCAAACCGCGAAAGGGCCGGCGACCCTTACGAGACCCAGAACCCCGCACAGAATGAATACCGTGCCAACCAGACGAGGGAGGGTCCGGAGTAGGAGCCGAACCCGAACCTGACACCAGTGGCCTACCACGACGTGAGGAACCCTGAGCCCTGGCACGACCCTTCCGGGGAAGACCCACCCCGGGACCCCCGGAAAACCAACAAGTCCGACATCGGACGACAAGCCGACGACGCAGCCTGAATAAACTGTGCTACGGCCGACTCCTCAAAAAGAAGAGGACAAAAAGGTGAAGAACGCCTAAGAGCTAGAGCCCAAGCAGATTCCACGGAGGAACCCAGCACCGTCTGCCGACACACGAGACAGGAAGCATAAAACAGGGAAACCGCATCCTGCAAAATCGCCGTGAACAGCTTCAACAAGGCAGCCGACGAACGCGCTGCCGAGACAAGGCGCCGGACCCCGGAACAGACCCAAGCGTCCTCACATCCTCCACGAGCTAATCCGAGGAAAGCTCCAGGAGGGAAAAGAACCGCAAGGCCGAAGCCAAAAGGCCCCGGGCGCGCAAGTCCTTCGCTATGAGCGCCGCCGAAAGGGTGGGAACCTGCACATGGAGCTGAATAACGCCCACATCGTGGGGAAGGAGAGGGAAGAATAAGCACTCATTCAAGTACTCGAGATCGCCCCCCAGGAAAACCTGAATAACCGTGGAAGCTTCCCGCCACTCCAGCATGCGGGAACAACAGAAGGAATGCCAGGAATCCAGAACAATCAAGGGGCAGTCCGCTAGCCAAGAAGACTCTGGAACCTCATAACGAAGCCAGAAAGGGAACGAAGTCCCAAACCTGAAATCGGACGGATCCATTTCCGAGACATAATCTGGGTCACGCAGGAGGTAAGCTGCAAAGGCCGCCCGCACCACACCAGGTTTGATGGGATAAGCCGAAAATTTCCGGAAAGATGGAACCGACGTACCGGGGGCAACGGAACCGAGCCCCGCTCAAAGGGAAGAAAAACCCAGGCGGGTTCCAGCGGGGCCAAGGCCCCCAGTCAGCCCCTCCAGCCAGCCTCGAGGTCCTTCACCACAGGACCGGGGCCGAGTCTTCTCCCCAAGCCCCGACCCCACAAGACAAGGACGGAGCAGCCGTAGAAGCTGGAGAAGGGGATCCCACTGGTCAGACCCAGAGGCTTCGGTGGGAGACAAAACTCGAATGCCTCTGCCCCCCCCCCCCCGGAAGGCGCACCCCCTGAAGCTGCCTGAGTCTNCATAGACAAGACACACCTATAGCACTGTATCATCCTTTGCAGATGACACTAGATCTTCATGAGAGTAGGCAACATGAGGACACGGCGAACCTCCAGTCAGATTAATCATGTCTTTCTATGGGCTACAGAAATAATATGGTGTTTAACGAAGACAAGTTCCAGCTCATGCGCTATGGAAAAAATGAAATATAAAAACGGAAACCACGTACAAAACTCAGGCAAATCATAACATAGAACGAAAGGCAATGTAAAGGATCTGGGTGTACTCATGGTCGGAAGACCTTACCTTTAAAGAACACAATAAAGTAGCCGTCACAACTGCAAGAAAAATGACAGGTTGGATAACAAGACTTTTCACACTAAGATGCTATATATACCGATGATGACACTTTTCAAACGCTTGTGCTCTCTAGAGTGGAGTACTGCTGCACAATGACAGCCCCTTTCACTGCGGGTGAAATTGCTGACCTGGAGAGCGTGCAGAGATCCTTTACTGCTAGAATCCACTCGGTAAAACATCTAAACTATTGGGACCGACTAAGAGCCTAAATCTGTATTCCCTTGAGCGCAGGCGGGAGAGATACATAATAATTTACACGTGGAAAATATTAGAGGGGCTGGTCCCAAACCTGCACACAGAAATAACATCACATGAGACCAGAAGACATGGCAGGATGTGCAGAATACCCCCGTTGAAAAGCAAGGTGCAACTGGTACTCTGAGAGAGAACTCTATCAACATCAGAGGCCCGAGACTGTTCAACACGCTTCCACTACACATAAGGGACATAACTGGCAAACCCCTCACAGTGTCAAGAGAGAACTGGATAAGCACCTCCAAAGGATACCTGATCAACCAGGCTGTGACTCATACGTCAGGCTGCGAGCAGCCGCGTCCAACAGCCTGGTTGATCAGTCCAGCAACCAGGAGGCCTGGTCGATGACCGGGCCGCGGGACGATAAGCCCCGAAGCACCTCAAGGTATCCTCAAGGTAAGGTTGTGATCAATGGAACGCAAGGAATTTGCCATCTAATTGTTACAAATTTGGGTATTGTTAATCTTGAGATTTATTTGAGATTTATTTGTAGAGTCCCTAGGTTAACTGTATCCCCATTACCCTCTGCTGCCCTGCTTGCTTGCTCTGCCCCCCGGTCTCCTGCCGGTGCTGCTATCCCTTCAATATTAGGATGGATATCACTAGTTGCCCCACCCCCACCTGAAGGGTCTTCATTCCATGTGAACCTTTGCATGAGCTGATCGCATGCCTTTTCCAATTAATGTTCCCAAAACTCTGCACTTGCACAGTGAAGTTCCTGCGGCCCAGGACTTCCTTAATTTTTCCTTCCACCCCGGGCTTTCCACTTCCAAATTCCTTGCATATACTGCATCCCCCTCATTAAACAACAATTCCTCTCCCTGAGCCAACTGACTGGCCAAGCTAGTTACCGATTTCTCTTTATCGGATCTGTCTTTACTGCTTCCATGTGCACTTTAAAGTGCCTATTAAACAGTAATTCAGAAGGAGATTTACCAGTAGTAGAATGAACAGTTTTCCTTTGATTATATAAAATCTACAAAGCCTTGTATTAATAGTACCTTCCGTAAACCGCTTTAACCCTTCTTTCAAGGATCTCACTGCTCTCTCTGCTAGACCATTTGAAGAAGGATTATAGGGGCAGGTGTTACATGTTTAATACCATTTTGTTCGAAAAAAAATCTTCATTTCCACAGAAACAAAATAAGGCAATGTCTGAGACAATATGTCTGGCAATCCAAAATTAGAAAATGTTTTCCTTAGTAATTCACAAGTTACAGATGATGTGGTGGAATTACACACATGCACATCCAGAAATTTGGTGTATGAATCCACCACCACAAGGTATATTTGTTATCCATAGGTCCCGCATAATCTACATGAAGTCTAGATCAGGTTTCCAGTGCATGGCCAAGAAAGTACTGGGGCCTGAGGTTCTGATAATTCTTAAAGCAAATATGACAATTTTTTGTTACCTCAGCAATATCCTGGTCTATTTTTGGCCACCAAACCCAACTTCTAGCTTCTGCTTTCATAGCATTTATGCCATTATGGCCTACATGCAGCTGTTCCAAAATCTTACATCTCAGTTCCCCAGGCACCACCACTCTATTCCTATACAAAGTACATCCTGGTGAATACTAGGTCAGCCTTCACTGCAGCATACTCTGACAATAATAAATTATCATTCCAACCATATTAAACATATTTCACCAACAGACTTAATTTGGGATCTCTACCAGTTGCCTTCCTAATAGTCTGGAATGAAATCCCTCAAAAGACATAGATTCCACCAGGTTAACATACTCCACTGGAATACTGGAGCTTAATTCTTCTGTCACAGGCAATCTACTTAATGCATCAGCTACTACATTATCCTTGCCTGGCTTAAACTCTAAATCATACTCAAACTGCAGAGTAGTAAAGCCCATCTTTGAATTCTAATTCTAGCATTGGCATTAACTGGAATCTGCTTACCTCTGCCAAACAATCCTAGCAGGGGTTTATGGTCTGTTCTAGCAAGAAATTTCCTCCCCAGCAGAAAATACCTAATTTTTTTTACAGCATATACCAAAGCTAAGGCTTCTTTATCTAACTGAGAATAATTCTGTTCTGCAGGAGATAATTTCTTGCTAGCAAAATATACTGCTTTATCCTGACCATCTACTTCCTGTAATAATACACAACCCACTCCTACTGGGGAAGCATCTACCTCCAGTTTTAACGGGAGTCTACCTGTAAAATTAGTGAGCACTGGAGAATTGATAAACTCCTGCTTAATATTCCTGAATGCATTTTCCTCTCTTGCTGCCCACTTAAATCTAGCCCCTTTTTTCAACAATTCATACAAGGGTGCTAATTTTGTTGAAAAGTTCTTCATGAACTTACAAAATATGTAACCATCCCAACAAAAGACTGTACTTCCCCAACTGATGTTGGGGCTGGGCATCTATTATAGCCGCTACATTTTGGTGAGAAGGAGTAAAGCCCTTACCTGAAATATAGTACCCCAAGTATTCAATGGCCTTGGTCTTCAACGTTGTTTTTCCCTTATTAATCTTCACATTGTGCTTTTGCAAAAGATTCAAAACTTGTTCTAATCTAGCATCATGCACTTCCTCATTCTCTCCACATACAATAATGTCATCTAAAAAACTAGCCACACCTTCAATGTTAACTAACAACTGGGACATGAATCTCTGAAAAATTGCTGGAGACGAGGAGAGTCCAAAAGGAAGTCTTTTATACTTAAATAAACCCTTGTGGGTATTAATCACTAACAATTTCTGGCTCTCCTCCTCTACAGGAATTTGCAAGCATCTTTCAGGTCAATTTTAGAAAAATTGCCCCCTTGCAGACCACTGACAACAACTCACCTATCTTAGGTAAAGGGTACTTCTCACAGTGTATGCGGTTGTTCAGTTCCTTGAAGTCTGCACAGATTCTCAAGGATTTCCGATCTGCCTTCAACACTGGTACAATTGGGGCTGCCCACTCACTATGTGTAATTTCTGCCACATGCTTTTCCAGGGCTGATTCTACCAATTGCTTGTAATGAAACGGCACTGTTCTTGCCTTGAAAAATTTAGGTGAAACCCCACTTTTCAGGTGAATTTTTGCCACCATGCTATTAATTGGCTTATCTGCCTCCACTGAATATTTATCTAACATTTGTTCGGCACTTTTAATTGTTTTAACTATCGACAATTCTTCTAGGCTCGCCAAGAAAATTCCCACTTTTTCCATGAGATCCTTACCACATAGGCTAGGTTTATGTGAATCCACTACATAAAAATCCTGGACAATTTCTTTTCCATTATAACCTACTTTTGCCGACCCTTTGCCATAGACTTTATAATCGGTACATTATCATAAGCATTTAATTATTTTTTACCTGGTTTTACCTTCAATTGCAAGGTATCTGCCCAATCTCTAGACAATGTTGACATTGCAGCACCAGTGTCCAGTTCCAAGGGAACTAACTTCCCATTAATTACAAAATTCACCATTTGTGACTTCAAATAAATAAATAAATAAATAAATATGTTTATTCAGGTAAGGTACATACATAAAGTGATTTTACATAAATGGATCGATTTATAGATAGAGCTTAGTACATACAATGCCTAAAGCCACTATTACACAATGCGTTTCGGGCAGGAAAACATTACTATCTAAAACTTAATACTAATTGAGTATAAAGAATAAAATGTGTTGGGAACAAATACAAATAAAGATAAAAGAAGGGGGGAACATGACTGTTACGACCCTGGGTTCTTTAGATGGAAACCAGAGGTCAAATTGGAACTAAATAAGCTACAATATAGTTGGGACGCATCGCGAGCTGCAGTTGTTTGTATCTTCCCTGCCAGACGTAAGACAATTCTTGTTGCTCACAAAGGATTCAGACTCTTGAGCTTGTTGTGGATCAAGTAACACTGTTATAAGATTAACTATCCTTAGAACGAGTAAAGTAACAATAGGAGGCATAGGGGAAGATGTTGTAATGTGTATAGCTGCACGATCAATTAGGCTCCTCCCGGCACCACAAGGCGGCAGCCCGGATCTGGTCGCTGGGAGCGTTCTTCTGGTCTGAGCTGGCGTAGTGTAAACAACTGGATTGTGGGGCTCTACACCTCTCTACATCTCTCCCTTTCCTCGTACTTATTTCCTTTACCTAAAGTTAAGTTGTATTTATTATATTGTAAGTGTGCCTACTCTGGAAGCTTTATATTTGTGTAGACCTGTGGTAGTCGTCGCCAGTGTTTTGGGTACCCACAGTGTGGTGTTTTGTGGTGTTGGGTTAGGTACCACGTGGGCGCTACCCTAAGCTACCCAGGCTTCAAGTAATTCAATAGTAGAACTTTACCCTAAACTTGTGTTCAGTGTAAAACCTTGTATCCTGCTTATGTGGACCAAGGCTTTTAATGTAAGGTAGTGTGGTAAAGTTATTAATTTTATTGTTATTGGGGTGAATGTATATGGAGGGGTTGTTAAGGGGTTAATAAATAAGTAAGCTAGAACAGAGTATCCCTTCTTCCTGTGTGGGAGTGCAACGATCAATCTCTAGTCTGACAGGGTTTAGTAGCAAGTGTATTACTGTGGATAATTTGCTTTGGGGGCCGGGCCTTTTAGTTTTCCCATAATTGATACCTTTTATTTTTATTATTTTATTTTATTTTATTTATTTATATACAAGAAGGTACATTGGGTTTGTGAGAATACATTGAATAGGACAGTATTACAATCTTGTAAAGCCACTAGTACGCACAGCGTTTCGGGCAGGTCCTTAATCTAACAGATAATTTTAAGTAGGTAAGTTCTATCAGAATTGATAAATGATAACAAATACATTGCAAGAGAAAAATGAGATGAGAGAGCTTTGTAAGTATATTAAAGAACATTGTTATATTAAAGCTCTGATTACATTGACAGCTTGATGGGTAATTTAAAAGATTAATAGACACCATACAGCAGATTGACAGCACATATAAGACAGCAATGATCACTATGGTAAAGATTTTCAGATTGGGTACATGAAGATTGGGAGACTGGGTAGCAATAGATACCTTTATTTATTTATTTATTTATTTATTTATTTATTTATTTATTTATTTATGCATATACAAGAAGGTACATTGGGAATGTGTGGATACATAAAATGGTAATTACAGTCTTGTAAAGCCACTAGTACGCGCAGCGTTTCGGGCAGGTCCTTAATCTAAGAAAATTTTAAGTAGGTAAATACTTGCAAAATTTATAAAAAAAATGATAACAGATAATAGAATAGATGATAGAATACCTCTGTATTCTAACTACCCTTACCCCTTAATAGTACCAGTTCCCCCATAGCAAGCCCACCATTATTCATAACAATGACTGAAAAAGCAGCACAAATACAATAGGTCGACAAACAGCGTTGATTAAAAAAATAACAGACATGGGTTGACAATAGAGGAGTAAGGTAGGTTACAGGGAATTTATTAGGTAGTGTTTAGTTTTAATCTTAAACTGGTTGAGAGAGGTACAGTCTTTAACATGGTTGGGAAGGTCATTCCACATTCTGGGTCCTTTGATTTGTAGAGCATTTCTAGTTTGATTAAGTCGTACTATTGGAATATCAAAACTGTATTTATTTCTGGTGAGGTGCTCATGGGTTTTGTTACAACCTTCAATGAAGTTTTTGAGGTCAGGATTGGCATTACAGTTCAGCGTTTTATATATGTATAATACACATGAGAGAATGTGCAGTGACTTAATATCTAACATATTCAGAGATTTGAGTAGGGGTACCGAGTGATGTCTGGGGCGAGAGTTGGATATTGTCCTAATAGCAGCTTTGTGTTGAGTAATTAGAGGACGTAAATGATTTTGGGTAGTAGAACCCCAAGCACAAATACCATAGTTGAGGTATGGATAGATGAGGGAGTAATAGAGAGTAACCAGGGCAGGGCGGGGTACATAATATCTGATCTTAGAAAGAATGCCAACAGTTTTTGAAACTTTTTTTTGATATATTTAGAATGTGTCCCTGGAGATTCAGCTTGTGATCAATGAGAACGCCAAGGAATTTTCCATCTAATTTATTACAAATTTGGGTATTGTTTATTCTGAGATTTATTTGATTAGAGGATTTATTGCCAAACAGAATATAGAAAGTTTTGTCAATGTTAAGGGTGAGTTTGTTGGCAGTTAGCCAAAGATGGACTTTATTTAGCTCAGTATTTACTGTGGCATTTAGAGCAAGGGGGTCAGGACTGGAGTAAATGAAGGTTGTGTCTGTGGTGTCTGTGTGTAGCTGAGATAGTCTTGGTAGTAAGGTTGATGTAAAGTCATTCCTGGTTACTGACTTTAATAATAATAAACGATTACATGATAGAGTAGCTCCCAAGCTTGGCAGGCGTCCTGTGTGCTGTTTACCTTCTCTCTCTAGTGGCGTCCAGCCGCCGCCCATAGAAAACGGATGGTACCATTTTCTGTGAACATGACATCCCTCCTTTTCTTTAAAAAGAATGAATACAGGATGTCTACCATGCTTGTAGCACAAAGCAAAGTTATTGACACAAAGTAAGTTATTAACATGTCAAGAGATATTGCATATATTTAACATTAATTAAACACACAAAGAATTTAAACAATCTTTACCACAAAGGATTTCAATGTTAAAAATACATATGCAATGTTAAACAAACATGAAAGAAACTGTAATACAAAGTTACAAAATATTGAATGAGAGATCTGCATTATTCAAACAATATTAAATTTAGTTCAGCATAACAAGTAAATACTTTGCATTACATAGGAACACAATTAATCATCATATCGTGTAGGGCGTTTAACATGTCGTTTTGGACGAGAGTCCCTAAATACAAGAATATCCCTCGATGAATTGTTTATCGAGTTATAACTCATTTTTTCTTTTTCTTTTGCACGACTTTGCACTTCATCATTTTCTACACTATTTGGAATCACTTTGAAATAAGCCATATTACGTGTTATACTATGATCTCTATTACTCGCTGTTACCATAGTTCCTTTTACACTAATCACTTTATATCGTTTTGTATCATACGGCATATCTAGCTTTCCCTCTTTTTTCTTTTTAACGAGAACAGTATCTCCAACCTTTATGAATTGTTCCTTTGCACGTTGATCATGAGCAATTTTCATTTTGCCCTTGGCTAGTGCATCCTTCTGAGCGAGACGTTTATCCGTTACCTTGGCTGGCATGACAGGTAGTGCGATTCTCATAGGACGTCCAAATAAAAGTTCGCCAGGCGACTTGCCCAGTGTTCCATGCGGTGTTGCACGGTAGTTCCTGAGAAAAGCATACATAGCTTGTTTCCAGGATCGTCCTTCGGCATGAGCACAGCGTACAGCTTTCATGAGAGGTTGCATGAATCTCTCGACTTCTCCATTTGCTTGTGGATGTAGTGGCATCACACGGCGGTGTTTGAATCCAATATGCTCAGCAAAGTTGACGAAGTCTTGTCCATTAAATGGCGGTCCATTGTCCGTCTTGACAACTTCAGGAATGCCAAAGTTTGAAAAGATCTTGTCGAGTTTCGGGATGACGGCCTTTGCAGATGTGGAAGTGATGATTTCTACTTCTGGATAACGTGAGTGATCATCAATGACTACCATCAAGTACTCTCCAGTTGGTAGCGGTCCGCAGAAGTCCATCGATACTTCCATCCATGGTGCAGCAGGTAGTGGTGAAGGTTGTAGAGGTGTTGGTCTTGAAGTATCCACTGCAGCTTGGCAAGGGACACAGGCATCATGCATGTCCTTAGCTTGACGATCAATGCCAGGAAACCACACCTTTTCTCGTAGCAGCTGTTTGGTCCTTACAAGACCTTGGTGTCCTTGATGTGCAAGCTTCAGAGCACGTTGCTGGAGAACAGCTGGAATGACGATACGAGTACCTCGCAGCACGGTGTCGCGTTGTTGCGTAACACTTAATTCTGTCTGGATGCGTTCAAGTGCTTTGAATGCATCTTGGTCAACTCCTGAGGGTGGGATGCGTGGAAACTTTTTCTTAGTCAATGCATCCACTGTTGCTTGCAGAGTTGGGTCCTCTAGGGTTGCAGTACGGATTTCATCAAGAGTGAGAGCCTTGGGGACTGCATCACAGGTTACAGAGTGTACATATTCCTCGGCAACTTGCTGATGCTTGGTGATGGTGAAACTGTTGGCAGGATGTCGACTGATGTAATCAGCGGGATTGCCTGCACCTGGCTTGTATTTCACCGTAAAGTTGTATGGTTGTCACGTATTATTGCCTTGTTGGGAACACGCATGTCTACACAAATGCGTATCTCATCTGGATTCTTTGGCTTTGGTGGTGACAATTGGGCTTACCCATGGTGTTGGGCCTGTTACCGCTTCAATGATATCTAGTTCTATCAGCCTATCCAGTTCGGCATCTACTTTCTTGCGAGTATGGAATGGTTGTCGGCGATGTGGTTGGGCAACTGGAATTACATCTGGGTTGATATGCAGATGTACCTTGCTATCAGTATAACAACCTATGGATTTAAACCGATCAGAAAATTCAGCAACAATAGCATCAACATTGTTTGCAGATTCCACTGCTACAGCATTAGAAAGCTGAAGTAGCCCCAATTTGGTTGAAGTCTTGTAACTGAGTAAAGACTCCTTTGCATTCCTAACAACATGGAATGTAGTAATGAGCATTGCATTCTTTGACTTAATCTCTGCAGTGAAAGTTCCAATCACTGGTAAGGCTACCTTTGAAGCATAGGCAGTGGCTTTACCATTGTATTTTTCAAGCTTTGGTAACTGTTTTTTAAATTTCTTATAGTGGCACTCAGCAATGGTGTCAATGTTTGATCCAGTGTCAATGAGAATTTTGAGACAAATGCCAGCAATGTATACTATAGTCTCTGGGCTTTTTGGAAGATCATTCCATTTTGTGATTGATTGTACTCCATAAATATAATCACATTCACTGTCATCTGAGACTGGTTGTAATGAAATGTTGTCTTGTATATTATTAACATTCTTGATTTGAGGTGCAATATTGTGCTTGCCACCTCTACTCCTATGACTTGACCCTTGTACATTGCTTTTATTTATTGATTGTGGTTTCTTTAGTGCGGAACGACACATAGCACCAAAATGACCTAGTTTTCCACACTCATAGCACTTCTTACCTTGTGCAGGACAAACATTATCTTGGTGTGGGTAGTCTCCTCCACAATTGTAACATTTATTGTTGACAACCTCTGATGTGAGTCGTTGTGACTGCTTGAGTCTTGTTCCATGACTCCAGTTGTGATGTGGTTCTCGGCTCAATTTAATGTTAGGTTTGGCATGATATCTTCTACGATCATGGTGTACTCCCTGAACCTTACATACTTCTTGACTGTTAGTAAGTGGCAGAACCGTTCTTGGCACTGCACTCCATGACACGAGCATCACGTGCAGCATCTTCCATTCGACGAGCCATATCCAGTATCTTGTTAAGAGAACTTTCATCATCAACAAGTTCTAGAGCTCTTCGACGAAGACGTGTTGATGTGCATGTTTCAATTATTTGCTGTTTGATTTCGTTGTCAACATCAGCAAACTCACAGTGGGCTGCTAAACCCTGCAGACGTGTATGGTATTCTGTCTCATATCTACACCAACCAGCACATTGATCATCATTATTGCAAGTATTTCACAGCACACCAGGCTAAAAACAAACTCCAAAATAACACCTGTTTATCAGTTTACAACCAAAATGTTAGATCACTTGGTAAACATTTTGACGATTTAAATGCATTACTCACAGCACTAGGTACTAACTTATCGTTCATTATTCTAACAGAAACTTGGCTAAATAAAGACTATACCCAACTCTACAACTTAGCTGGTTATAAAGCCATTCATAACTGTAGGCCAAATAAAAAAGGTGGTGGCACAGCTATATATTACCGAGATACATTTATCTGCAACAGTATTATTAGTGACAGAGATGACTACTGTGAATATACTTTTGCTCAGTTTACAATTAAATCCCTTAAATCCTCATTGACTATTGGAGCCATCTATAGATTTCCCAATACTAACATAGCTTCTTTCTCAGACAACCTAAGTAATCTTATTATAAACAACAATCTCAACAAAAACCACATCATTCTGGGAGGAGACTTTAATATTGACCTGGGTCAACAAAATTGCTCTCAAGTTGACTATTTCCTTAACAGCATGAACTCCTGTATGCTAATCCCCACAATCACCAAACCTACCCGAGTCACTCAAACATCAGCCACTACCTTGGACCACATATGGACAAACATAACAGCTCCCCTTGTATCTGGTATAATCTACGACAGAACAACTGACCACTATCCTACCTTTCTCACAGCGAACATGGACATAACACCACCAAAAAGCAAGAAACTTTCATTTAGGCTACACAGTGAATCAGCTTTGGGCAATCTTACAGATGCATTTCACAATATTAACTGGGATTCTGAATTCAATAATACCCAGGATATAAATTCATTAGCTAACCTCTTCCTCTCCAAAACTCTAAGCCTCTACAACCTTCATTGTCCCTTCTTACCAAGCAAGTAACTGACAAAAGATTAAACAATCCATGGCTCACAAGCGGCATTCTCAATTCAATCAACAAGAAACATGAATATGAAAAGAAACTTAGGATTGGCCTAGTTTCAAAGGAAGTAGCTAAAAGGTACTCATCAATGCTTACCAGTATCATAAGAAAGGCAAAACTTGCATATTATGTGAATAGATTCAATGAAGCAAAAGGCAACATGAAAAGCACTTGGAAAACCATCTCTAGTATCCTAGGAACTAAACAACACTCACATAACCAAATAAAACTCTACAAGGATGGGGATATACCGTCAACTGATTTAGAAATGGCAAATGAATTTAATAGTTTCTTTTCATCGGTTGGTGCTAATCTTGCCAGTAAAATCCCACAGACTCAGACACATATTAACACATATCTCTCAGGCAGCTATCCAAACTCTCTTCTCCTTTCACCAATCAGCCCGGCAGATGTTGTGTCCATCATACACTCTCTAAAAACAAAGGCAGGGAACACCAGTGAAATTCCGTCCATTGTATACAAGAGAGCCTCCCATGCCCTTGCCCCACCCATAGCCCTACTGTTCAACAAATCTATAGAGTGTCACACCTTCCCTGATATCCTCAAAAAAGCAAGAGTAACGCCAGTCCATAAAGGAGGCAATCCGGCGGACATAAACAATTATAGACCAATATCAAATCTACCCATTCTATCAAAAATATTTGAAAAAATTATTTACAAACAGCTCTATTCCTACCTCGTAAAATTCGACATACTCAGCCCCTGCCAGTTTGGCTTCAGGTCCCAAAAGAGCACCAACGATGCAATCATTAGTCTCCTTGACGTAATCTACTCAGCACTTGACAAAAATGAGTTTCCGATTGGACTCTTCATTGACCTAAGAAAAGCCTTTGATACTGTTAATCACAACTACCTCTTACTTAAACTCCAGCATTATGGAATCCGAGGCCTTGCCCTTGACTACATCCGATCCTATCTTAGTGACAGACACCAATATGTAACTATCAATGAAACAACTTCTTCCACTCTACCAATTACCGTTGGAGTGCCACAGGGCAGTATCTTAGGACCTCTTCTATTTCTTATATATATAAACGATCTGCCTAATGTCTCTAATATTCTCAAACCTATATTGTTTGCTGACGATACTACTCTTATCTATTCAGACCTCAACCCACATACACTAAATAATGTTGTGAATAATGAATTAAAAAAAGTCCACTTATGGATGTCAACTAACAAACTAACATTAAACATCGAAAAGACTTACTACATCTTATTTGGAAGCAAATCATCAAATGCAATTCAGCTACAGATAGACAACATTAACATCAGTAATAAAAATGATGGCAAGTTTCTTGGCCTATTCCTAGACAAGAGACTCAACTTCAGCACCCACATTCAACACATAACTAAGAAAGTCTCTAAGACAGTTGGTATACTCTCCAAAATCAGATATTATGTTCCTAACTCTGCTCTCCTCTCTCTCTATTATGCTCTAATCTACCCCTATCTTAATTATGGTATCTGTGCATGGGGGTCTACCACTACAAACCACCTTAAGCCCATCATCACCCAGCAAAAATCTGCTATCAGAATAATAACTAACTCTGCTTTCAGACAACACTCAGCTCCCTTGTTTAAATCCCTAAACTTGCTAAATATTAACTCCCTCCACACATTCTCTTGTGTCAACTACATCTACAAAACCCTGTTCTTAAATGCAAACCATGCTCTGAAACTCTCTCTGGACAGATGTAATAGGACCCATTATCACCACACCAGAAATAAATATCTCTTTGATATCCCCAGGGTCAAACTTAATCTGTGTAAACACTCTATGCAAATTAAGGGACCTAGTCTATGGAACTCACTCCCTAGTGAATTGAAAAACTGTAAAACTTTTGCCTTATTTAAAAACAAAACCAAAAAGTACTTAATTTCATCTTCTTAGTTTCCTACACTGAGCTTTATTTTTTGCTCTGTATCTAGTGTTACCCAATCTCCTAATTCTTATGTATTTAACCCAAACAACCTTATCATTGTGTTCATTGCTGTCTTCCTTTATGTGCTAGCCATTTGCTGTATTGTGCCTACCAATTTTGTCAACTACCATTCAAGCTTTCATTGCAATCAATCTTAGCTACCTAAGTGCTTTATTATACTGTACCTACAATTTTCTCTCATCTTTTTTTTTTCTTTTTTCTTTTCTTGCCATGTAACTGTTATCATTTCTTTTTTATAATTTTTGCTAGTATTTACCTACTAAAAATTTTCTTAGATTAAGGACCTGCCCGAAACGCTGCGCGTACTAGTGGCTTTACAAGATTGTAATTACCATATTATATATTCTCACATTCCCAATGTACTTTCTTGTATATGAATAAATAAATAAATAAATAAATGGTATTGATCAACAGTTTCATTAGAGAGTTGTCTTGCTCTCCTGAAATGCATAATTTCCATAGCAGTATTTTGCCTTGGTTTGAAATGCTCAGTTAATTTGGCCTTGGCAGTGTCATAATCTTTGGCACCACCAGTATCTTTCAGTGTATCAAAGATGTCACAAACTCTATCACCTGCATAGTGAAGTAGAAAGGCACGCTTTCTTTCAGCACTTTTGATGTCAGAAACTATCAACAAATTTTCAAACCTTTTAAGCCATTTGACCCACCTCTGTGACAGGTTTGTCTGGTCACAGTCAGGATCAAATGCAGGAAACTGAGGTATATTTGCCATTTTTACTGAATAAATTTAAACTTATCACTTAAAATGTTCCTCAGAATATATAACACTTACTGCACTGTATATGTTATTTAAGAATTCACTGTAATTACTTTAATTTTGCAAAGCACACAAGCATTTTAATGCAAAAGTTCACAACAGTGCACGACACAGCAGCAACTGACTTCTTACCTAGCCCTTGTGTACATGTGTTGTTCCTACTCACAGCAACACAGCAGTTGTTAGCAGTTGGTACAGCAATTGGCAGCAGTTGGTACAGCAGTAGGCAGCAGTTGGCAGCAGTAAGCAGCAGTTGGTTCACAGCTTGAAGAATTTTGTAGCACGGAGCGTCGTTTCGTAACCAAAACATCGGGTTTTGTACACTGCATCAAAGCGTCGTTTCGTACACAGCGTCGGCAGATTCCTCTCACACAGCAACACTCAGCACAGCTTGGGTAGCACACAGCATTGGCCAGCACACGGCAACGGCCAGCACACAGCAACGATCAGCACACAGCAACAGTCAGCACACAGCATGGGGTTGCATACAGCATCGGGTATGCTGCTCACAGACAGCTTCTCCTTCCTCTGAGCGAGACAGCATGCTCCTTCCTTGTGTTTTGTTGAACAAAATACCTGCGTTCCCAGTTCATCCTCGTCGCCAGTGTGGTGTCTGTGTGTAGCTGAGATAGTCTTGGTAGTAAGGTTGATGTAAAGTCATTCCTGGTTACTGACTTTAATAATAATAAACGATTACATGATAGAGTAGCTCCCAAGCTTGGCAGGCGTCCTGTGTGCTGTTTACCTTCTCTCTCTAGTGGCGTCCAGCCGCCGCCCATAGAAAACGGATGGTACCATTTTCTGTGAACATGACTGTCGTCTGCAAACAGAATTGGTTTTAGGTGTTGGGAGGCATTTAGAAAGTCATTAATGAAGATGAGAAAGAGGAGAGGGCCAAGTATGCTGCCCTGAGGAACACCAATGTTGATGGGTAGGGTGGGAGAAATTGAATTGTTCACAGAAACATACTGGAGCCTGTCAGTAAGGTAAGATTTGAGGTATTGCAGGGAGTGTCCTCTGACTCCATGATGATGTAATTTAAGAAGGTTTTAGTGGTTGACAGTGTCAAAAGCCTTACGCAGATCCACAAATAACCCAACAGGGAACTCATTTTTATCAAGAGCTGCATGAATTAAGTTAATCATACTAATAAGTGCATCGTTAGTGCTTTTTTTGGGTCCGAAGCCATATTGGCAAGAGCTAAGTATATTGTGTTTGGCTAGATAAGAGTAAAGCTGCTTGTAGATTAGTTTTTGAAAATTTTTTGATAAGTTAGGCAGGATTGAAATAGGTCTGTAGTTGATAACATCTGTGAGATCACCACATTTGTGGACAGGGGTTACTCTCGCTTTTTTAGAATATCTGGAAAGGTTTGGAGTTCAAGTGACTTGTTGAAGAGCAATGCGATTGCAGGGGCTAAGGATTTGGAGGCTTTTTTTGTAAATTAATGTTGGTATCTCATCAAGGGCACTAGACTTGGTTTTAAGGGAAAGGATTATCTCATTGACGTCAGTGGAATTAGTAGGCTTTAGGTACAGAGACTGTGGATAGTTACCTGTAAGATAGTCCTTAACATCAATACTGGAAGATGTAATATCATTTGCAAGGGATGCCCCAATGGAAGAGAAGAACCTATTGAACTCAATAGCAGAATCAGAGGCTGAAAGCTGACCATCGTTATTGGACAGGAGTGTTGGTTTGTTGTTTAAAATCTTCTTTGATCCCAATATTTGTGAAATTGTGCTCCAAGTTTTTTTTAATGTTGCTCTTTATTTGGGTAAATTTATCTACGTAGTATTTAGTTTTGGCTCATCTAATTATCTTAGATAGCAATAACGAGTAATTCTTTGGAGACGGTTCCTAACCTATAGTTCTTCTCAAGGTCATGTTTTTTATTAATGGATTTAAGTAAACCCTTTGTAAGCCAGGGATTGTTAAGCCTTTTGGTTGTGACTTGTTTTGTAAGCATAGGACAGTGGGTGTTATAAAGTTTTTTTTTAGTTTTAGTTCATTTATTATGCACCCCATACCCATCTTGTGGGCGGTAGTGGAAAGGGTTACAGAGGCACATAATGGGCTCAGGGACTGAACCCCACAATTCATTTAGCTAAGCAAGTTACAATCTTGATGAGCTAGTTACAAAATTCAATATAAGTCGTCACATCAACAATGGGTTCGAGATCGACCTCAAATACAGGTTCTAAATTAAGCAACTGACATATGTGGAGAGCTAGTGTCACAATTTATATGTTTGTCCTGCACACCGCCCCCCATCCAGTGGGCAGCGGTGGATAGGTTACAATCACTCAGTTACTACCTACAGTTAGCAAACTGGGGATATTTGGCTAAAATTTCTGGTAGCAGATCATTTTGAATGAAATATTTACACATCGCTGGAACATTGGTTATAGAATTGTCTCTAAATTCACGTATCTTTTCGCACTCCATCACATAGTGACGGAGGGTGTGCGAATAATTTTGTTGACACAGTTTACATTTGGTCAGGTCTACATCGGCAGATAATGAGAATTCCCAGAGATACTTGTAACCGAGTCTAAGCGAACTTGATACATTAATTGTAAGTGACTCCTTATCATCCTTAAATGCTCTCAACTCTTTAAGACACAACTGTAACATGCTCGTGTCCGAAGCTAGACACAAATACAACAAAATTATTAAGGATGGTAACAGAGTCCATTTCATGTGGTCTCCATCTCATGTTGGCCTCCGAATGTTATAAAGGCTAAGAGTGTTTTGAAGAAAAGATTGCACTGCTAGGTTGATGTCCCCTAAGTTACCTAACTCGGAATCCCAGTTGACATTATCAGCAGCAGTTATAAAATTGTCTATCGCAGATTCATTGTGCAGCCTAAAACTTATCTCCCTTGACTCTAGAGGTGGTTTGTTAATGTTAGTTAAGAGAAATGTGGGGTAATGGTCTGTAGTGCTATCGGTGATTATACCTGAAGAGGTTATGTTGGTCCAGATGTGATCTAGAGTTGTGGCAGTACTATCAGTGATTCTAGTAGGTCTAGTGATTAAGGGTATGAGGAAGCAGGAATTCATATAGTTGAGGAAGCTAACAGCAGTAGGGTGTTCAGGCTCGCAGAGGTCAATATTAAAGTCCCCTGCGATAATTAGATGGTTTTTGTTCAGTCTGTTATCGAGTATTAGATTACTAAGGTTTGAACTAAATTCGGACACATCAGTGTTAGGAATTCTATAGACTGCACCCGCAGACAGGATAGATTCGGCACCCTTATTTGACTCTGAAACTGGCGAAGATATACTCCCCACAGCAGTCTCTAGTTCTAATTACTTTTAAGCATGTTAGTTCTTAGTGGTAGTAAAGAGCAGTACCACCACCTCTCTGAATTTGACGACAGTTGTGAATTTCCGAGTAGTTAGGCATGTTAAAGAGTTGAGTAGTATCCTCTTTCATAGCTCTGGCACAATTTTCTGGCATAACTCTGCCAGAAAAAAATAAGTCAAAAGTTCTGTCACCTGTGGGCTGATTTACATGTTGACCAATTTCGTTCCAACTTCACATACTTAGTGACAGGTGTGCATTCTCAAAGATGTAGAAGCCACAACAAAATCAGATGAGAAATAAAGAAGAACCCTCCCCCCCCCCTCGAAAAACTAGTGGACATAAAAAATATTGGCATTGGGCAATGTATTTATATGATATATAATAAAATACAGCAACATAACATACTCAATATTACTTGTGTAAAATTTTGCCCTCCAGGTGGCAGTCAGCAATCCTAGAAGGCACCAGCTGCATATCTACTTTATGGATCTTCCTTACTACTGCTACTCTTCTTTGTGCATCGGACAGGTGCTTGTACAGTACTGTATCTCTTTATCATTGCATTATCCACGAGTTCCACTAACTAGGTGTTATTGTTATCATCAGTTACTCCCAATATATATATTTATATATTTTGTTTTAATTCTTATAAAATCCATTTCTTAACATATTGGATAAAAAATTTCAAGACGCTGATGCCAAATAATGAGATTTGTTTAACATTTTTCATTACACAGGTACAGGTATTTTATATTTGGACGAATATTTTTGGGAACCCGGCCCTTCATTGAGATGCAGCCCTGTCATGCCTGTGTGTAGTGTTGTTAGCCCTGTAGCCCTCAACCGTTCCTGATACAAGAGTTGGCTTAGCTCTGGAATAACTTTTATTACCAGGTGTTGCACCTTCTTCAGAGCAGCTGTGTCTTTCTGAGGATCAGGTTTCGATGCTTGGATACAGTAATCTAAATGGAGGCACACCCGAGATTTATACAGTTGAACCATTACCTTTTTTTTCTTATAGTCAAATACAATGGTAAATAATATAAAGTGTTGTTACTTTGAGCAACACTGGATTTATTTACTGTTTTCTGTCATGGATGTTTATGACATGTGTGTTTGTCTATCACTGTTTACCTATCAATGACTATGGGAAAGTGAGGCCTAGATTTTTATGCCTTGCCTTCTATCCTTGTTGTACATGTTGCACTATAGCCTAACTAATATAATATTCAAGATCTTTGTCTAATCTATCCTTAAAGTTGTGAATGGAGGTAGCTTTCACAACTTCTAGTGCATTCCACTTAAGTGTTGATCACCTGTACAGGGTATGAATATTTCCTTACATTTCTTCGGCTCATTTATGTTTCAGCATCTATTTGTCCTCGTGTTCTAATAAATCTAAATTTATGAGGCTGTCCTTGCCCACCTTGTTTTTGTATTACAGAGTGCTGATATAAAATTATTACCTAGTTCTTTGCACAAAAGTAGGATTTCAAATTTGAAACGGTTATTATCTAATCACTCGTGTGAGCTGCCAGGTGGTGGGTTGGCATCACTTACAGACCTGCTGATAATACCAGATAGTTCACCTCTCAGCAGTGTTGAATCTCTCATGACCTTGATACAGGTCGTGCTCAGCTGAACACGATCGACCTTTTGAGCTACCGTATATGGTAGCGAGTTTCAATATTCAAGTATTAGTTTTGCTACAAAGATCGATTTTGTTCGGCAGCGTCGCTCATTGTGTATGTGAACATACTTACCACCATACAGCCCATCCTATTTATTTATTTATTTATTTATTTATTTATTCATATACAAGAAGGTACATTGGGAATGTGAGAATATATAATATGGTAATTACAATCTTGTAAAGCCACTAGTACGCGCAGCGTTTCGGGCAGGTCCTTAATCTAAGAAAATTTTTAGTAGGTAAATACTAGCAAAAATTATAAAAAAGAAATGATAACAGTTACATGGCAAGAAAAGAAAAAAGAAAAAAAAAAGATGAGAGAAAATTGTAGGTACAGTATAATAAAGCACTTAGGTAGCTAAGATTGATTGCAATGAAGGCTTGAATGGTAGTTGACAAAATTTGGTAGGCACAATACAGCAAATGGCTAGCACATAAAGGAAGACAGCAATGAACACAATGATAAGGTTGTTTGGGTTAATACATAAGAATTAGGAGATTGGGTAACACTAGATACAGAGCAAAAAATAAAGCTCAGTGTAGGAAACTAAGAAGATGAAAATCATGTACTTTTTTGGTTTTGTTTTTAAATAAGGCACAACTTTTAGCAGTTTTTTCAATTCACTAAGGGAGTTGAGTTCCATAGACTAGGTCCATTAATTTTGCATAGTGTTTTTTACACAGATTAAGTTTGAGACCCTGTGAATCAAAGAGATATTTATTTCTGTGTGGTGAAAATGGGTCCTATTAAATCCATCCAGGGAGAGTTTCAGAATAGGGTTTGCATTTAAAAACAGGTGTTTGTAAATGCGTTGACACAAG
>WNGS01000337.1:14025963-14072440 GCA_020271785.1 Procambarus virginalis | reverse complement strand
TGTGAATTGAAAAACTGTAATAGTGAATTATTCATTATACTCATCTTAATACTAACATGTTAATGCCATTTAGGCTTGATTATAAAACCCATTGTACTAATCTGTTACATTTAAATATAAGTTCTTGAATCATGTTGGAAGTGGCATCTTATTCATTATGATTTTGATAGAATCTGTCCATTCTTAACCGAATGGGAGTTAGCAAGCTCAAGATAACACTGTAATAGTATAAAGTTGAATTACCAGGGCTATACATTTATAAATCTTGAAAAGTACATTACTATACAACAGTATTTAAATCATTAGTTGATTTTTTGGGTTTAAATCTATACTTATTTTTAGGCTTAGAATCCTAAATTTATCAGCATTAA
This sequence comes from Procambarus virginalis, assembly GCA_020271785.1. Taxonomy (NCBI): domain Eukaryota; kingdom Metazoa; phylum Arthropoda; class Malacostraca; order Decapoda; family Cambaridae; genus Procambarus; species Procambarus virginalis. The sequence goes on along the minus strand of WNGS01000337.1, from coordinate 14,072,069 downwards.
ATATTACTTTCAGTAATATTTAATGTGATTTAGGTTGGGTTCTGATACCTCGGAACTAATTTAGTGGTTTAACTCGAGTACAGTAATGACTAGTAGCAGTACTTTGGATGGTTTGATGACATTTATTCAACCAAGTTACACACAAATACACTGGGTACTTGACTTGAAATTGGTGTTTATAAGGCTAATTTTTGCATGCGAGGGATATGAAACGTCCAACTGATCGATCATGCTTCCACCGAGGAATAAAACCTATCTTAACACTTCACTTGACAACCAGTCGTAAACTGCTGCCATCATTGCCGGTAGCAGGGGATTACACAGGAGTTTTAACAGAATGCTTTGGCAAAACACAATAATATGTGCAAAGAAAGTAACAGAATTAAACACAAATTAATAGTTGATAATATTATGTAAGCAATAGTACATACAGTATGTATGCATAGGATATAAGATGATGGAAAGAATCATGGGTAGGGCAAGTACAATGCCTAAAACCACTGATACACAGAACATGTTGGGCATAATATCGGAAAACTAAGGCTTAAAACTAAATTAAATTAAAAAAATAATAATAAATTGAAGTAGTGGAATAGAAGTGAAATAACAATTATTACAGGATGATTGAAACGGCAAAAATTGCAACAAAACATATTATTTTTACAACGTAAATAGAAAAAATAAATTTGATTAAATTTTTACATGGTATATAAGTACAATACTGTAGTACATGTTCAGTAATTAATGGTCATTAACAGCAAATCATTGGTTGGCATTTAAGAAGTAAGGTACAGGTATATTACAAAGTTTATCAGATTTTAGTTTCTCTTTCAAACTGGTTGAGAGACAGTCTTTGATGTGATTCGGGAGGTCATTCAGCATTTTGGGACCCTTGAATTGCAGAGCATTTCCACTTTGGTTAGGTAGCACTTGGAATATCAAATACAGTACTTGTTTCTAGTGAGGTACCCATGGGTTCTACTACAGACCTCTAGGAAGCATTTAAGGTTAGGATTAGCAATGCAGTTCAATGTTTTATATATAGAGTACACTTGAGAGGATGTGTAGTGACAAATATTTAACATATTCAAAGATTCAAGTAAGGGGACAGTGCTGTAGGAGCTTGTTATTGTTCTAATTGCTGATTTGTGTTGAGTACAGTAATTAGGAGTAGTAGATAATTTTGGGTAATAGAACCCCCTGACACAGATACCATAGATGAGAAAAAGAGAGATGAGCGAGTAATAAAGCATTACTAGTGCACAATGAGGTACATAGTATTTGATTTTAGAAAGAATGCCAACTGTTTTACTTTTTTTTCCTATTATTATTACTGTATATACTTTATATGGCACTGGAAATTCAACTTTGTTATCATCAATGAGAACACCAAGGAATTTACAATCTACTTTGTTACTAATTGGGATATTGTTAATTCTTAGGTTAATTTAATCAGTGGATTTATTACCAAACAAAATGTAGGAGGTTTTATCAATGTTAAGGGTTAGTTTGTTAGCAGTTAGCCAAAGGTGGACTTTATTTAGTTAAGTATTCAATGTGTCATTCAGAGTAAGAGGGGTTAGGACTATAGAAAATTAAGATTCATCATTAAATAAAATTAGTTTGAGGTGCTGAGAGTCATTGGAACATCATTGATTTAGATGAGAAAGAGTAGATAACCAATTACGCTGTCTTATGGTACAACAAGGTTAATGGGTAGGGTGGAAGAATTAACATCATTCAGAGATACATACTGGAACCTGTCACTGAGGTAAGATTGCAGGCATTGAAGGGAGTGATCTATGACTCCATAGACTTGTAGTTTAAGGAGGAGGTTATTGTGGTTAACCGTGTCAAAAGTCTTACAAAGGTCAACAAGTAAACCAACATGGTACTCATTTTTGTCAAGAGTCTAACAGTCCCCGTGGTGTAGTAGTTAAGATACTTGCCTGGCATTTTGCGAGCGCTTTGTTCTGGGTTCGTATCCTGACCGGGGAGGATTTACTGGGTGTCAATCCTTAACTGTAGCCTCTGTTTACCCAACAGTAAAATGGGTACCTGGTTGTTAAATGAGTTGGCGGGGTCGTATTCCGGGAACATAGGATTAAGGACTTGCCCGAAATGCTAAGCGTACTAGTGGCCGTATAAGAATGTAAAAACTCTTGTATATATAATAAATAAAAGAAAAAAAAAGCAGTGTGTATGAAGGTAATCATACTATTCAGTGTATCATTGGTGATTTTTTGGGGTCTGAAGCCATTCTGGCAAGATCTAAGTACATGTATATATTTGAGGATCCAAGAAGTACAGTCGGGTTCGTTCTTAACTCTCAAACTAGAATTCCGGGTTCGGATCCTGAGCAGGGTAGAAATATTTGGATGCATTTTCTATCACCTAATGCCTCTGTTCACCTAGTAGCAAGTAGATACCCAGGAGTTGGTCAGTTTGTGGGGTTGCATCCTGGGCGAGGTTGGTAATTCAGCCTTTGTGGGGAGAGGGGGGGCTTTGATGTAAGCCTAACTTGTATGAATACACTCTGGCTGCCTGTCCCCTGACACATTGAATTATTATTACTGCTTGATTATTATTATTACTGTATTATTAAGTCTTGTTTTGTTAGATTGTAGTAGAGCTGCTTGTTGATTAGCTTACAGTCCCCATGGCACATTGGTAAAGCACTCAGCACATTGGTAAAGCACTCACCCAGTGCTTTGCGAACGCTTTGACCCGGGTTCGTATCCTGGCCAGGGAGGATTGACTGGGCACCAATCCCTAACTGTAGCATCTGTTCACCCAGCAATGAATGGGTACCTGGTTAAAGGATTTGGTGGGTCGTATTTCGGGGAAAATTAGGATTAAAAACCTGCCCGAAACGCTTTGCTTGCTAGTGGCTTTACAAGAATGTAATAACCTTTGTGTGTGTGGTGTGGTGTGTGTGTGGTGTGTGTGTGGTGTGTGTGTGGTGTGTGTGTGGTGTGTGTGTGGTGTGTGTGTGTGGTGTGTGTGGTGTGGTGTGTGGTGTGTGTGTGGTGTGTGTGTGGTGTGTGTGTGGTGTGTGTGTGGTGTGTGTGTGGTGTGTGTGTGGTGTGTGTGTGTGTGTGTGTGTGTGTGTGTGTGTGTGTGTGTGTGTGTGTGTGTGTGTGTGTGTGTGTGTGTGTGCACGCACGCACGCACGTACTCACCTAGTTGTGCTTGTGGGGGTTGAGCTCAGGCTCTTTGGTCCCGCCTTTGAGCCTACTGGACTCTATCCTGTCTACATTTGGAACTGTGTATGGAGTCTGCCTCTACTACATCACTGCCTGATTCATTATGTCTGTGGCTCATTTGGGTATACAGTTTCCACTTCTGTGTGTGTGTAATTACCTAAGTGTAGTTACAGGATGAGAGCTACGCTCATGGTGTCCCATCTACACAGCACTGTCATATAACCCTTTGAAACTACTGACAGTTTTGTCTCCACCACCACCTCACCTAACTTGTTTCAACCGTCTACTATTGTTTGCAAAGGTGAATTTTCTTATATTTCTTCGGCATCTTTGTTTAGTTAGTTAAATCTATGATCTCTTGTTCTTGAAGTTCCAGGTCTCGGGAAATCTTCCCTATCGATTTTATTAATTCCTGTTACTATTTTGTACGTAGTGATCATATCACATCTTTTTCTTCTGTCTTCTAGTTTTGGCATATTTAATGGCCTCTAATCTCTCCTCTTAGCTCTTGCCCTTCAGTTCTGGGAGCCACTTAATAGCATGTCTTTGCACCTTTTCCAGTTTGTTGATATGCTTCTTAAGATATGGGCACCACACAACTGCTGCATATTCTAGCTTTGGCCTAACAAAAGTTGTGAACAATTTCTTTAGTATTTCGCCATCCTTGTATTTAAAAGCAATTCTTAAGTTAGAAAGCGTGGCATAGGCTCCTCGCTCAACGTTCTTTATGTGGTCCTCAGGTGATAGTTTTCTATCTAGAACCACCCCTAGATCTCTTTCTTTATCAGAATTTTTTAAAGATTTCTCACATAGTTTATAGGTTGTGTGAGGTCAATGTTCTATTCCACATTCCATAACAAGGCATCGAATACCTACCAAAAGAACACATTTTAAAAATTTCAAATTTTGTATTTTCAAAATTGTCATAAAATTTTAAGTCTTATGTGTCATGTCTATCCCATAATGGACTTTCCTTGCTTGTCCCTCAACATTTCCACTATTATTATGATTCACTTAATATCAATTTGTTACTATGAAAAATTTCTAGATTTATTGAATTTTGAGCTCCACTTGAAGTTGCCGTGGTAGGGCCAGACCAAATGATTTCAGACTTTATACTATTCATGGGCTTAATGTTCCCCACCCATCCTAGATAGCAAAAAGGAGAATTTATCAACCAATTTAATTAAGGCACCAATATTATTAAAGTGTTTGCTCAGAGATCTTACCATTAAGTTAATTAGATACATTGTGGTAATTTGCTAGTACTGTACATTGTTTGCATCGTTTTCAGTATACTGTACCTGAAATTTTTATCATTTAAAGTGGTGATTGTAATAGATACTCATTACGAGATTTAATTCTTGGTCTTACTTGGAGAGGGTCTCGGGAGTTCTTCTACTCCCTCAAGCCCAGCTTGAGACCAGGCTCAACATGTGATAACTTGGGCCAACAGGCTGTTGCTTGGAGTGGCCCACATATCCACTACAGCCCGGTTGGTCCGGCACTTCTTACAAGAACAATCTAATTGATTTCGTGAAGTCCACCTTTGTTCCCGGAATATTTCTAATGCTTGCTGGGAGAGTATTGAAAAGTTTTTAACCTCTGATGTTCAGACAGTGCTTTCTTATGTGCCTATGGCACCTCTACTCCTCACTGGTTCTATTCTACATTTCATGTTGTATCTTTCACTCCAGTATATTGTTATTCAACTGTGCAAATTTGGGACTTGGCCTTCCAGTATCTTCCATGTACAGTATATATTATTTGATACCCCTCTCGTCACTTTTTCCAGAGTATATCTTGAAAGTTTTGAGATGGTCCCAATAGTTTAGGTGGTTTATCAGCTCTATTTTTGCTGAATATGTTCTCTGTGTTCCCTCTATTTCCGAAATCTCTCATGCTCTGAAAGGGGGAAGTGAGTACTGAGCTTTCTAGCTGCCGGTTGTTTAAGTAATGACTCGTGTCCTATTTCCTATTAAATCACTGGTGCTTCCTGCAAGAGTACTCTTGGAGGAAGCACCAGTGATTTAAATAGTATTAGCATTTCTGTGAGGTCCCTGGATTTGAGCATTCTCATAATCCATCCTATCATTTTCCTGGCTGCCACTATTTTTGCTCCAATATGTTCACTAAATGTCAGGTCATCAGAAATCATAATTCCCAGGGGCCAGATTCACGAAAGCACTTATGCAAGCACTTACAAACGTGTACATCTTTCCTCAGTCTTTGACGGCTTTGGTTACATTTATTAAACAGTATACAAGCATGAAAATCTCCAAATCATCTTTTGTTATTCTTATAAGCAGCCTCCTGGTGCTTCGGAGCTCATTAACTGTTTAATAATTGGAAACAAAGCCGCCAAAGATTAAGAAAAGATGTACAGGTTCGTAAGTGCTTTCGTGAATCTGGCCCCAGATCTTTTACACAATGCTTTCCTTGTATGATTAAGTCTGTCTTGTACCCTGTGTTTCATTTAGTTCCTCGTTTCCACCACACCCAAGCACCTGAAAGGGTCTGCAGTACTGTTGCACAGTGACAGCCCCTTTCAAGGCTGGAGAAATTGCTGGCCTGGAGAGCATGCAGAGATCCTTTACTGCTAGAATCCACCCAGTAAAACATCTAAACTATTGGGACCAACAAATATGCTTAAATCTGAATTCTCTTGAGCCTAAGTGGGAAAGTTATATAATAATTTACACGTGGAAAATACTAGAGCTGGTCCCAAACCTGCACATAGAAATAACACCACACAAGACCAGAAAACATGACAGGATGTGCAGAATACCACCGTTGGTGGTGCAGTAGGTATTCTGAGAGAGAACGCTATCAACATCAGAGGCCTGAGACTGTTCAACTCTCTTCCACTACACATACTGGGCATAACTGATGGACCCCTTGCAGTGTTCAAGAAATAACTGGATAAACACCTCCAAAAGATACCTGATCAATCAGACTGTGATTCATGTGTCAGGCTGTGAGCAGCGGGGTCCAACAACCTGGTTGACCAGTCTAGCAATGAGGAGGTCTGGTCAAGGACTGGGCTGCGGGGACACTAAGACCCAAAGTCATCGCAAGGTAACCGCAAGGTAACCTAGATTTTATCACTATTAAACGTCATGTTTTCCATTCCCCAATCAGACTTTATTCAATTAACATCGGTTTGTAATTTTTCAGTATCTTCTACAGAGGAAATTTTCATGCTGATTTTTGTATCGGCAAAGAATGACATGAAGTTGTGCCTAGTATTTTTGTCTATATCTGAGATAAGAATGAGAAAGAGCAGTGGTGCAAGGACTGTACCCTGGAGTACAGAGCATTTCACTGCACGTGGACTTGATCTTATTTGATTGACTGTTATTTTTTGCATTCTGTATGACAAAAGTTGAAAATCCAATGCCCCACTTGACCCATTTTATGTGCAATCACCCCATGGTCACACTTATCAAATGCCTTTGCAAAATCTCTGTATATAACCTCAGCAATTTGTTTTTCCTCTAACCTTTCTGTGATTCTGTCGTAGTAATTGAGTGGTTGTGAAAGACAGGATCTTCCCACTCTAAACTCTTGTTGACCTGGATTGTGAAGTTCATGGTTTTCCATAAAACTGGAGATTTGATTCCTAATCATGCTTTCAAAAGCTTTTATAATACTGTATGTGATGTTAGTGCAACTGGTCTATGGTGTTTTGCCAAGGCTTTGCTACCTGCCTTGTGCAATGAAGGTAGCCTTAAATCTGCTGATTTAAAGAGTTGCTGGTATCTCCCCTATATCCAAGCTCTTTCTCCGTATTACACTGAGTGCTTGTGCTACCGGTACTTTACATTTCTTTATGAATATAGAGTTCCATGAGTCTAGACCTGGGGCTGAGTGCATGAGCATGTTGTTAGCTTCTCTTTCAAAGATATGTGTTTGTGTTAATATCATTAATATTGTCTGGGATTTGGATGGCATTCATAAAGAAACTGTCCAGATCTTCCACTTTCAGGCTGTTTATTGGGGTGCTAAACATAGCCTCATACTGGTTTTTTAGGATTTCACCGATTTCTTTGTCATCCTCTGTGTACGAACCTTTGGTTGTGAGTGCAGTATAGGTCCAATACTTTTGGATCCAAAATGCCTTTTGGGAATTTTTTATTAAGCATTTCTGTGATTTTTTCTTTTGTAGCATCACCTGCATTCTCTTTCTAGAGTGGTCCTCTTTCTGACCCTCTGCTAAGGCACGTGCTTCAAAGAGACTGTATGCTTCAGCAGTCACTTCTTTTTGTTGCTCAAGACTGTTTGTTTCCCATTAGATGTTTGCCAGTTCTGTATTTTTTCCCAGTCAATACTCTTAATTGTTAACATTAAATTGACTGAATAACCCTTCTTACTTGTTAATCCTTTTGAACTTATTACAAGCATTGATGTTAGTTTGAACTTCAATGAGCTTATGGTTTGAGTGTTGTAATGTAGTATCTGAGATTGTAATGTATCTGATTATTTCTACATTATTTATGAAGATCAGGTTGAGTGTTTTCTTTCCTAGTTGGCTCTGTTATCTGCTGATTGAGCGAGAATTTGTCACAGAATCTCGGTAGTTTTCTGACCTGTAGTTGGTTATTTCCAGGTTGATTTCCTGCTATAATGTTCTTGTTTACTATTGTTCATTTTAAACTGAGTAAGCTGACGTCTCCAAGGAAGATAATATTTGGTAAGTTATGAAGGATATTCTCTACAGTGTGAATTCCTCAACTGTTGCATTTGGTGGTTTTATATTAGAATAATAATTAGATTTATTTTTTCTACCTTGATTCCAAGTACCTCTACCACCTCATTGGTCAGGTTCAGGGGCTCTGTGCATGTCAGTTCCTCTTTAATATACAGACCTACTCCTCCACTTGACCTAATTACTCGGTCACATCTAAATAGATTATAATTTGGGATCCAGATTTCACTATTCATGTAATCTTTCGGATGGGTTTTGTGAATGCTCCAAATATTGAGTTCGATTCTATTAATTAAAAGGCCACTTATGAACTTTATTTATTGATTTTGACTTTAGGCCTTGTATGTTTGCAAATTGCATTTAAAAAACTGTCAGAAGTTAAATGGTAAGTTATAACTAATACAACAATATAAAGAAAACTAATTACAGTAGAATACTAAATCTAGGAGCAATTCCAGTAATGATTTAGTTAACAGTATTTTTACTTTAAATATTTATTATTAGAAATACAATAAAATACTTAATGTAGTAAAAAGTTACAGTAAAATAAGGAAGTTAAAAAATTCTACAGTAAAATAGTAAAATAAAGAGATGGACAATAAGTGTAGTAAAGAGAGAAGAGACAACAAAATGTATATGGAATATAAGTAAAGGCAAAATAATAATAATTGCCAATTGAAAAAGTAAACAATAGAGCAGTAGGATAAATAAGATTTTTTTTTTAATTTAAACCTCTGAATGGCTAAAGGCAAATACACTTTTGTTTCTAGGTGAGATTGAGAGAGTTGTGTGTTGGGGGGGACCCCCAGAGATAGGGTTTGATCAGCAACTGGTTACTCGGCTGGTAACCCATAATTGGTAAGGAATGATTTGAGGTGGGCCACAGTGGTTATTAATAGGTTTTTCAGGTGCCAGTCATCCTTGTTATTATTTTACCACCTCTGACAAAACACTGTTTAATTGATCCACTGGAATTTTTACAGACGTAACACAGTTAGAAGAAAAGATTCTATCTATTTTTATGTCAAATATTCATTTGGAAAAATGAAGGTTTTTCTAGACACTGCAGATTCTGATAGTCTGATTTATATGAACAGCTATCTAATTTCACATAAATTCTTCTATTGTTTATGTAAGGTACTGTGGTTCCCTTTCTATATGCTGCTTTGGTGTCTCTTGCTTGAATTTCATAATTCAGCTTTTCACGTAGTTACTGGATTGCAGTCCTTTCTGTCGTTTTCTTGGGGGTGATTTCGTGAGAAGATAATGACAGGCTCAAGGAGCTCACGTTAGTCAGATTCGTCTTGGGAGACAGTGTGTTGCAGCTGCAAGGTATTGAGCTGGTTTTAAAATTTTGCCAACACTTCTTCCAGTTTTCTATTGGGTTTAGCAAGATTCAGTTGTGTAAGTCTCCCAAAGATATTATTTCCTGCTGGAGAACAACTTGGGAAGACAGTTCATGATTTTGCATAAGCCTTGCTTTGGATTTCAGGCTCATTATTAAGCTCGACTGATCTTCGATTATCATAGATTGACCTTCAAGTATCTGGACTAATATCCTTGAACCATGGGTTCTCATTCATGCGTTTGACATCAGGACAAGGGCCAGCAGCTTATTTTAAGGTGCAGTATTTAATGTGTTGATTAATTTGTACCATAGACCAAGTCAAACACACCAATGATGTCACAACTCACCTAGCTGAGATAGTGGTGGTGGTGAGGAGAGATTTGGTAACCCTCCAAGGCCCTGGCCCAAGGGAAAAACAGCTGCACTACAACTGATGTTAGCATGGCTAATGTTATTCCTGCTAGGTGTATTGTCTTGCATATTGCCCTTCACAGACATCGGTTTAGTGTGCATAGTATCAGAGTAGATGGGGAACTCAAGATGAGAAACAACGTACATCAGGCAGCACACTTCCTCTAAGGAACAACATATTAATGAAGTTGAAATGTGTTATTTTGGGTTGGTCAACATTAGTTTAAATTACATTTGGGTCTTTGTGTAATTAGCTGCCTTATGGGGATGCTACATCATATGTGAGTAGCTGTGAACTCCAGGATCAGCTGACAAATGTGGGGGATGAGGTGTTGTGACAAAATGATATACTGTACCACAGTTAATGAGACAACACAACACAAGGTGTAGCTAAAAGTGTGGTGTATATAATCCCTTAAACAGATGACAATGTGCATTGTTGTACCACACAGTCATATAGATACTGTCCAGTTTCACTTGATCACCTCTCACCTGTTGCAGGTGTTGAGAGAGGTTGAAGATCGTCAGACTGATCACCAAGATCAACATGCAGAAAACAGTTTGCAGAAAAGTTAGCAAACTTAAGAGATTGTTCCAAAAGTATGTCCATCTTCATATACTAATTACTCAGGCAGACAGCTCCAATGATCACCTGGATAGCTGGACACCCACATGTCTAAATAACTCGGGCAAGGACACTGTAGCTTAGCAGTCTTCTCTATCTGGTTGGACATCTGAGATTTTTCAGATGTGATGTTGGATCTCTTTCACTTATTGTAAAAGAGTGGTATCACAATGCTTGTTCGCATTTGTGTTATAAAGGAACGTGATAAAATGCTATGCCCATGATTACCATCCGAGTGCCAGCAGGGAAGTGGTTCAAATAGCTTCGGCTATTAATTCCTTATGTCCGGTCGTGATGGTCAAGCTGATTAAGGTGTCCTGTACATACCAGTTGCGTTGCTCCTGGCAGTATGGGTTCGAGTCACTTCTGGGGTGTGAGTTTTCATTCGCATATAGTCCTGGGGACCATTCAGGCTTGTTCGCATTTGTGTTCCTCACGTGTGCCCCAAAGAATGAGGTGATTTGGTAAAATGCTATGCCCAAGATAACCATCCGAGTGCCGGCGGTGAGGTGGTTCAAATAGCTTCGGCTATCACCTCATTATGTCCGGTCGTGATGGTCAAGTGGTTTAAGGCGTCTTGTACATACCAGTTGCGTTGCTCCTGGGAGTATGGGTTCGAGTCACTTCTGGGGTGTGAGTTTTTATTCATATATATATATATATATATATATATATATATATATATAATATATATATATATATATAAAATATATATAATATATATATATATATATATATATATATATAAAATATATATTATATATATATATATATATATATATATATATATATATATATATATATATATATATAAATATTTTTTTTTATGGTCAAGATCATCTATGACTATCATCGTAAAGTAATTGCAGTTACTTTATTTGTGATTATTAACACTTTGGATTCGTGTTGACGTTCACTCAGTCATTAAATTACTGTAATACACGCAGTTCGAGGCATGACGTCAACAATTAATTTTTGCTTATTCATATTAGTAAGTATAAGCATTGTGAGTGAGAGAGTTTAACATTGGGTTGTGAGCTCGCAGGCAATGCCTGGCCTTCCTTGCAGTGCGCTGCGCGTGGCTCGCCGGGCCAGGCAAAGTGTTAAGTGGTTCTGTGGCCCCGACTTGCAGTGGTGCTGTAAGCTGCAGTTGCATGTGTCAGCTTTGGTCACTCTGGTAGTACTGAGGCTCTCAGTCAGGAGGAATGCAGATGAATTTTTTTTTTTAGTGGCATCTGTTTATTGGGGTCCTGAGGAACAGGATGTGAGCCCTGTGTACAGTACCTGCAGGAGTTTTGAATCTTACGATATTCTAAGACATGTTATGTAGGGTGGCTCACCACCTTTTCCCATATTATCATGGTTGCTCAGTACAGTAGTTAATTAACTATGTTTATTATGGAGTATACTATATATAATTATTTTCATAGTATTTGGCCACACTTCTTGAATAATGGATCTCATTAACGGATAAAGGGCCCCTGTTCCAGTGTCCCAGGACTACTGCTCGGGTTATCACAGACATGTACCAAGTATTCCAATGTTTGCCGTCTCATTTCTCTGGACTGCTAAGTATTAAGATTGATGTTGTGGAACATGGTAGCAGGGTGTGTCAGTTCACTTTAACAGTGTTTTCATGTAAACCAGACACATTTTTTATGAAACTATTAGCTGTCAGCATCCTCAATAGCATCCTGGGGCACTGGCTCTAGTACAACAGACATCAATAAATACCTGGGCTCTGGACTTACACAGGTTTATTGAATATCAGGAGCAGAATTTGGTGTGCTCACAGAGGTGAGGGGAGAATGGGGATCTAATAACAACTAGGTAAAACCACCCAGACAACACAATGAGGCAAAACAAGCTATGAATCTTGATGAATGATAGAAACAATGAAGTGGTAGTTTGCCCAATGTCAACTAACCATTTGCAAGTTTTCAAGCACACCCCCAGATGGTTGTTTGGTTGCTACAAACAAACCCAATCCTCACAGGGAAGAAGGGTAGGTATGAGGAGCTAATGAGATCACTCAAAAAAATATAAAATGTTGCATTCCATTCAATGTTTAAAATGTGGGTTGGCAATTGGATCGTCATGGTGCCATTTTGAGCTAAACAAAAAAGTAATAAAGAAACAAAAATGGTGTTCCGGCATAGGGAATGAGAAGGCTACAACCCAGGTCTCCAAGTAAAATGAACTTGGTAGTTAGGTGTTCAAGCACTATCTCAGTCCTAACGATGGTTAGAAACATCCAAAAGGTAACCTAGCAACCAAAATTGACCACCAGAAATTGAGCCCAAACATTGACCATAGACACATTAGCAAAGAAGGCAGTAATAACGGATACCTGTGCACATCATATGTGTGTACAGGTACACACCTGGCTGATTGAATCGAACCACATGACGAATAAGGTGAGAAGGTTTGGCCTTGGAACAAAGCAACATTGAATCTGGATTGACAAAGCTTGGATAGTTCTGTATAGCTTGAGTGCATGAGCAACACAATAACATTGCACCGAGGCATCAAGGCAGAGAGCATGATGTAAATCCAGCCTTGTAAACCAAGTGTTCACCACCAAAGGGCTCTGACAAAAACAGAGGACTTATTCTTGGCCAAAAATTAATAAATTATTAAAAGATGGCACCAAACCAGGAAAGCTGTAGCACTGTCCATGTCACAGGATATTAAAAAGACACTAAATATCTCTCAGAATGCCAAAAAAAAGAACAAGGAAGCTTGGAAATGGAGTGATTTCCTGCTGGTACCAGGCAGGCAGGTAGGTTGAATCCCTAAGGTGACCTGTATTACCATTTGGTGGTGCACTTGGACACTAGTGCATGGTTTGTTGATATCAGGCAACTGCTCTCTCTCTTGTTTCCAGAGCCCAGGTCAGACTCAGGGAGAAGGACTCCTCCTGAGAACCCCCCCCCCCTCCAGGTACCAGGTATCTGGATACTGTAGTTTTTTGCTTTCTCTAGCTATGTGTAGTAGGTGTGCTTCAGCTGTACTTTCTGGGCAGTTTTACTCAAATACGAAAGCTTGGATCCCCATTCTTTCCTCGCCTCAGAGCTCACCAGAGTTTGTGGTCCTTATGTTTGGTAGGCCTGTACAAGCTCAGATGGCTTGTAGTCTTGTGTTGAATAACACTGCATAACAATGTATGTACATGTAATTAAAAAAAATGGATTGAGTTCATTCTTATTTCCCCCCCACCTCTAGTCCAAATGTTCCTCGTGGCACTATTGGAGAACATACTATAACAGTGAACTGTTAGACATGTGTAGCTGTGGCAGGCAGGTGGTGGTCACCTTTTAGTTACCTTTTGATGATTCTGAGGATGAATGTCCAAACATCCTGGTCTTTCTTTGACCAAGCCTTCTGGTTCCTGGTCTGATCACCAAGGCAGTTTGACACAGCTACTCTCAGCATGTGACATATCTGATCAACCTGGGTGTGATTCATATCTTTTGAAGGTGTTTATCAAGTTCTCTTTTGAACATTGCTGTAGGTTGGCCAGTTATGCCTCATCTATGTAAAAAGTGTTAAAACATTTTGGGTCATTGATGTTGATAGTTCTTTCTCTGTACCTGTTGCACCTCTGCCCATCATTGTGACTATTTTGCCATGCCATGCTTTATGGTCTCATGTGGTGTTATTACCGTGTGCAGATTTGGAATCGGTGCTTTTAGTATTTTCGAAACAAAATGAATAATTCAAATCTCCTACCTGTGCTCCAGGGAATAGATTTTACAATTTTAAGCAGTTCTAATAATTTGGATGTTTTATTGAGTGAATTTTAGCAGTAAAAGATCTTTGCATGCTCTTCAGGTTAGCAATTTCTTCAGCTTTGATAGTGTGCAACAATATTCTACTCTAAAGCGTGCTAGTGTCTTTAAAAAGTATCATTGGTGTGGCATCTCTTGTTTGGAAGGTTCTTATTATCCAACCTGTCAGTTTTCTTGCAGTTGTGACAACTACTTTATGTTCTGACTGACATGATTACTCCCAAATCTCTTGCATTGCTTTTTTCTTTCAATAGTGTGATTTGACTGCATGTTATGTGCTTTCTGTTTTGATATTTTTTATTTTTTTTTGATAGTGCAGTAAGTAGCTTGAACTTATCCTCATAATATATCATGTTATTTTCTGTAACCCACTGACTGACTTGATTAACTTTAGATTGGAGGTTTGCTGTACCTCTATTGTCTAGTCATGAAAATCCTAGTGTCATCTGCAAAGGATGACAGTATTATAGTGTGTATCCTTGTCTGTGTCTGATATGAGGATGAGAAAAAGTACCTGAGCAAGCACAGTACCTAAAGGGACTGAGCTTTACATAGTGGATGATTTGGATTTTACTTTGTGGACTTACACTCGGTTCTGTTTGTTAGATAGTAAAAGATCCATCACCCTACTTTACTACTAATTCCTTTAGTGTGCATTTTGTGTGCAATAACACCATGTCACATTTGTCGAAGGCTTTTGTGACATCTCTGTATATTTCATCAGTGTTTTGCTTGTCTTCCATAGCATTTGTGGTCATGTCATAGTGGTGGTGATCAATCCCAGATAAGACCCAGGAGATGGAAATGGTGGCAGTAGACATTAGACCAGTGATTAGACCAGTGTACACCCACTCACTGCTGGTGATGACTCATTGACATGTAGTCAACACCTACAGTAAATGTCGACTTCGTTTGTTCTAACATAAACAGTCTTTTTCAGAAGAACTTAACTTGCAGTTAAATCTTCTAAAGGTTACTAACAAGGGAAAGTTTTTCGTTTTTAAACAGGCTGGTGACATCAGATAACATTAAGTTAATGATGTAGTGTGGCTGTTAGGTGAACATTCATCTTTTGACCAGGAGATTTAATAAATGTACAGCCCGAAGAAAAGCCAGTACAGTACTAAAATGATCCCATAAAGAGATGCTTGGCACTGCTTCAGTTCTTATGTTTATGTGCGTGTGGGCTGATCAACCCAAGCACCTAAATGTAGGCCTATTTCTATGGATTTGAAAGACACTACTGATTGGGTCTGAGAGCGATATTATTGCTGGTAGCAGAAGGCTTTGATTTTATATGGTTTTTAAGTTCCCATTGTTGGGCACAGAAAGCCTGTTATGCTTATTGATGTCTTTTTAGGTCAATGTCTGACCGTTCTGAGATACAATTTACAACGGTTGCCTAATTTCTGGGCACCTATTTACTGCTAGATGAATAGAGGCATTAGGTGTAAAGAATCTTGTCCAAATGTTTCATCCTGCACTGGAATCGGCCAGGACCATTCGGTTGTCAACTGACTGGGCTGACAAGGCTCAAATCAGTGTTGTCTTTAGTCATGCTACTTGCATGATTTGCATGGTAATTGTGTGTTGTAAATGTTGGTGAAAAAATTGCTTTATAAGTAGCTGGAGTAATAAGTTGCTACACCAGCTACTTTGGCCAGTTTTAGAATATACTTTTAAAAACATAAATGGAGAAATACTTGAAAAAATTCATGGATAGGAAGCAGAAATGATGTAGGGAAAAAGAAATGATCGAGCTCAAGCTAAAAGAAATATATAGAATCCAAAAGAGGCAAAGAGAACAAAAGGCCATAAGTGAAAGAGAACCTGAAATACTTTTTCTCCTACGAAAAAACAAGAACAAAATCTGCATCCAGCATTGGGCCCTTGTGCAAGGTGATGGAACATTCACAGATGACAACAAAGAAATGAGTGAAATACTGAGGCTCCAGTACGATTCTGTTTTCAGCGAACCCTATGAACACATTGAAGATGATTGCTCCAAATGAATTCTTCATGAATGTGACACCAACATTGAGCCATATATTAGATATCGCCCTAACCCCACTGGAATTTAAAGTAGAAATAGACAGCATGCCCATGCACTTTAATGTGTTAACATTGCACCAGGCCTAGACTCTTGAATTTCAATATTCATCATGAAGTGCAAAACACCACTTTCACAGGTCCTAAAAATCTTTTGGAGACTGAACCTAGATACTGATGTTATCCTTGACATACATAAAACAACGGAGATCATGCCACTTCACAAAGGAGGTAGTAAAGCAGATGCAAACAATAGTAGACCAATAGCTCTAACTTAACACACAAAAATCTTTGAAAGAGTACTAAGCAGTAAGATTACAAATCACATGAATCACAACATCTACAGAACCCTGGACAACACGGGTTCAGAACAGGGCGCTCATGCCTCTCACAGTTGTTAGATCACTCTGACATGACCTTAGGTGCCATGGAAGACAAACAAAATGCAGGTATAATATACTCAGACTGCAAAAGCTTTTGACAAATGTGACCATGGTGTTGTTGTGTGCAAAAGGAAATACTGGCAAAGTTGGGAGATGGATTGTTCGACTCCTACCCTCAGCTTGTACGTTGACACTGGCTTCCTGTCTCTCCAGGACCGCCGAGATCGCTACCTTGCGAGGTCCTTATAACACCCTCACTCTCGCCTGTGTCGTGCTTTGACTTTTCCCTCCCTCCTGTGGTTCCTGTTCCCCCTTCACCACGTCCCTCTTTCTATCCGGTTGTCTCACCTGCAATGTTCTCTTTTGGTTAGTATTACTAATATTTTTCATGTTGTTCTGTCCTTGTCACCATGGAGGGTCCCCCTTCCTCAATATTGCAAATCCCTGACCCACATCACATAAAGCTTTTACCCCTCCTATGGTTCTGAAACGCCTTTTCATTGAACACTTTTCTTCACATTCCCACTCAGTTTCCATCTTCACCGATGGGTCTAAGTCAGCAGACGGTATTGGCTACTGTTTTTTTCCTGACCACACCTATATGTGTTGCCTGGCTTCGGAGACTAGCATCTTCACTGCAGAACTTTATGCTATTCTCTATGCTCGTCGTCTCCTGCTTTCTCACTGTCAATCCTCCTTTGTGGTTGTAGTTGACTTGCAGCGCCCTCATGGCTCCGGAGTCCTTTAATCCTGTCCATCCGGTGGTTGTCGAGATTCAACATTGGCTGTTTCTTATCTCCAGTAGACGTAAGATAGTTGAGTTTTGCTGGGTTCCCAGCCATATTGGTGTCTTTAAATGAGCGTGCGGACGCTGCCGCCAAGGAAGCTATCCAGACTTGTCCCATCTCCCGTAGAGGTATTCCTTATTTCTGACTTTTACCCAGTTATTCAGTCCTCCGTCCTTGCCCGTTGGCAGAGTTGTTGGTCTTCTGTCGCTGATAACAAACTGTGTACTCTTAAAGGTAGTGTGTCCCTGTGGCCTCCTTCCTACCACCATAACCGTTGATAGGAAACAGCTCTGGCAAGGCTGTGTATATTAGCCATACGCGCTTAACTCACGGACATTTAATGGAGCGCCGCTCTGCTCCTTGTTGCCCTAACTGCATTGTCCCTCTTACAGTTGAGCATATCCTTGTCGAATGTCCTGACTTCCAGGATGAGCGTGTGTCTTGCTTTCCTACAGGCCCTCGCGGTTACTTTTCCCTCGATAGAATTCTTGGTGAATCAGATACTTTTGATATCATTCGCCTTATGCGTTTCTGTTCTCTTATTGGCATCCTCAGTGTTATTTAGTGCCCTCTGATTATTCTGCACATTTGATAGTGCTACATAGCCTTCCCGGCTTGGTGCCTTCTTTAATAATTATTTACTCTTCAACTTGTCTTGGTCAGCCCATATCTCTTACCTCCGAGTTGAATGCTCTAAGGCCCTTAACCTACTTAAGGTTTTGTCCCATACTTCTTGGGGAGCGGATAGGCACACGCTCCTATATTTGCACTCCTCTCTCGTCCCGTCTAAACTCGATTATGGTTGCCCTGCTTACTCTTCTGCTTCTCCTTCTACTCTTCGCCGTTTTGATGCTTTGCACCATACTGGGTTGCGTCTCGGCTCTGGTGCCTTTCGTTCGACTCCCGCCCTCAGTTTGTATGTTGACACTGGCTTTCTCTTCAGGACCGCCGTGATCGCTACTATCTTTGCTATCTTGCGTGGTCCTTACAACATCTTTCCTCTTGCCTCTGTCGTGCTTTGACTTTTCCTCCTCCTGTAGCCCCTGTTCCTCTTCATCGTCTCCCACTTTCTGTCCGGTTATCTCGCTTGCAGGATTCTCTTTCTGTTCATATTTCTAATGTTTCTCCTCATATTGTTCCTTCCTTGCCTCCGTGGAGAGTCCCCCTTCCCAAGTTTTGTACGTCCTTGACTTGTATTACTAAAGCCTTTACCCCTCCTACAATTCTGAAAAGCCTCTTCCTTGAGCACTTTTCTTCGCACTCCCACTCTATATCCATCTTCACCTATGGGTCTAAGTCTGCGGACGGTGTGGGCTACTCTGTTGTTTTTCCTGACCGTATTTATATGTGTCGCCTCCCTTCAGAGGCTAGCGTCTTTACGGCGGAACTTTATACTATTCTCTATGCTCTCCGTCTCTTGCTTTCTCATTCTCATTCCTCCTTTGTGGTTGTAGTTGACTCTCGTAGTGCCCTCATGGCTCTGGAGTCCTTTAATCCTGTCCACCCAGTGGTCATCGAGATTCAGCATTGGCTGTTTCTTATTTCTAGTAAATTTAAATCAATAGTTTTGCTGGGTTCCCAGCCATATTGGTGTTTCTTTCAATGAGCGTGCAGATGCTGCCGCTAAGGACGCTATCCGTTCTTGTCCCATCTCCCGTAAAGGTCTTCCTTATTCCGACTTTTATCCGGTTATTCATTCCTCCATCCTTGCCCGTTGGCAGGATTGTTGGTCCTCTGTGGTTAGTAACAAGCTGCGTACTCTCAAACGTAGTGTCCCCCCGTGGCCTTCCTCCTACCACCGTAACCGGCGGTGGGAAACTGCTTTGGCACGGCTGCGGGTTGGCCATACTCGCTTAACCCATGGTCACTTAATGGAGCGTCGCCCTGCTCCTTATTGTCCGAGTTGCATTGTCCCTCTTACAGTTGTGCATATCCTTGTTGAATGTCCTGACTTCCAGGACGAGCGTATCTTGCTTTCCGACCATCCCTCGCGGTCACTTGTCCCTCGATAGAATTCTATGTGAATCGGATACTTTTGATATCGTTCGCCTTATGCGTTTTTGTTCTCGTATTGGCATTCTTGGTGATATTTAGCGCCCTCTGATTATTTCGCACTTTGATGGTGCTACATAGCCTTCCCGGTTTGGTGCTTTCTTTTGATAATTACCTTACCTTACTCTTCAACTTCCTAACAGAATGCAGTGTGTAATAGTCAACACAGATAAATCTGGATCATCTACTGTGATAAGCTCAGTCCCCTAAGGAACTGTACTTGCTCCGGTACTTTTTCTCATACAGTACTCACATCAGACATAGACAAAGATACAAACTATAGTACTGTATCATCATGTGCAGGTGACACTAGGATTTTCATGCGAGTAGACAATAGAGAAAACATGACAAACTTCCAGTCTAGTGTAAATCTGGTCTTTCAATGGGCCACAGATAATATGATGTTTAAGGAAAATAAGTTCAAGCTTCTACGCTATAAAAAAACGAAAATGTAAAAACTGAAACCATATAAACAAAGTGTAGTGAAACCATATATAAAACTTAATCAAATTGCACTATAAAACGAAAAAGCAATGTAAATGATCTAAGAGTAATCTTGTTGGAAATGTTACCTTTAAAGAACACAATAAAGTAGCCGTCGCAACTGATACAAAAATGACAAGTTGGATAACAAGGACCCTCCAAACAAGGAATGTTATACCAATGATAATTCTTTTCAAGACACTAGTGCTCTCTAGGGTGGAATGTTTTTACATACTAATTTTGCCAGAGAAATTGGTGACCTAAGAGTGCTGGCAAAGATCCTTTAACGCTAGAATCCACTCAATAAGTCATCTTTATTATTGGGACCAATTAAAAGTTCTAAATCTGTACTCTAGAGTACATGCAAGAGAGAGATGTTATACTCTACACAAGGAAAATATTAGAGGGACTGGTTCCAAATCTGAACGAGATTTGGAACCAGTCAAAGTGTTTTGCACTTCTTGAGTATCACCAGTAGGCATGGCAGGATGTACAAAATAGCCCCCCCCCCTTGAAAAGCAGACGTGCAATAGGTATGCTGAAGGAGAGAACTATCAAGATCAAGGGCCCAAGACTTTTCAATACTCACCCGCTACACATAAGTGGCACAACTATCCGGCCTTGCAGTGTTCGATAGAACTAGTCAAACTCCTCCAAAGAATACCTGATCAATCAGTCATATGAGTTATACATAGGGCTGCTAGCAGCCGCGTCCAATAGCCTGGTTGCCAGATGACCAACCGGGACGGGAGAAGAACTCCCAGAACCCTCCTATGCTCCAGGTATGATACTAAATGGCTCCTGAGCCTAAAACATAAGCTGTGAAGAGAGGCTGGAGGCATTACATATGCCAGAAACTTGTAGACAAAAGCAAAACAGTGATATGACAGTGGACAAAATTGACAGATTCAAAAAAAATTATTAGGAATGGTTGAAATTTGTAATGAGAACAAGAGGCCAGAGATTCAAGTTAAGAAAATGAAAAAATCCAAAAAACTTTGACCTTCTTGTGCAAAGAGATAAGTAGATGAATGGTATAAAACGAGTAGTGAATGCCAAAATTATCAGAAGCTTCTGAGCTACTTGTGAAAAAGATTACTTTATACGGATAAGAGTCAACGTGTGCAGCTCTTGACTTTAGAGATGGGTTATCTTGAGGTTATCTTGAGATGATTTCGGGGCTTAGTGTCCCCGTGGCCCGGTCCTCGACCAGGCCTCCACCGCCAGGAAGCAGCCCGTAGCAGCTGTCTAACTGCCAGGTACCTATTTACTGCTAGGTAGCAGGGGCATCAGGGTGAAAGAAACATTTTGCCCATTTGTCTCCGCCTCCACCGGGGATCGAACCCGGAACCTCAGGACTACGAATCCGAAGTGCTGTCCACCCAGCTGTCAGGCGCCTGGGTAATTAAATAAGAGAAGGAAGAAGTCAATATACATTGGAGGGGATTAATGACGAAACTGTACAATTTCTTGGACAAATTAATAAGGAGAGGAGAGGAAAACTTGCAAGAAGTGATGAACTTCATTGGCAGGAAATGCGGGGAAGTCGAGGGAAAATACATATCATTGCTAGGAATAAAAAATGAAAAACCAAAGAAATGAGATGGTTCAATATTGAGTGCCTGTATAACAAAACATCCAATAGCACTGACAAGATGCAGGGCCTGCAGTGCCCCACCAGGAACATGGCTGCTATTAAAACAAAAACAGTCCAGCAATGAGTGTACTGTATGTGTAACACGGTAGTTAAGAGAAATGACATCCCTGCAAAGTACTAGAGATGATTATTAGGAAATTATTATATTATCTAGATAAGAGCATTGATTCTTAACCATTTTTTCCCTTGCACTCTTTTACTGTGTCTGATTGTCATTCTGAGTAGGAAAGGGGGGGGGGGGGGGTGGCCGAGTGGGGCGTGGGGAGTGTTGGGGCGGGGCAGAGTGGGGCGTGGGGGTTGGATGCTGGTGGTGGCTGAGTGGGGTATGGGGGGTTGTTGGGGCGGAGTTGGGGGTGGTGGATGAGGGGGGGGGGGGTTATATGGAGGCGGCGGTGGGGAAGGGAGTGTGAGCAATTAACAAAGGTGTAAATTCGAATGATATAATTTATCATGGAAAAACTTAACATTCAGATATCATTTTACTATAATGTTTGCTAACGTTGTACTGTATATGTTTTGTATTCCTCGGACAGTGGATACCTGATTTTGGTTGTTTATTATCTGGGAAGATCCTTGGTATTGTGGTGGTTACTTACAGTGTTACATAACGTGACCCCTGTGTTGCGTCCGCAAGTGTTGAGAATCACTTAACACTTACTGTGGCATGCTAAATACTGCACATAAGCCCCTCTCGGACACAAGCTTTTGGTGTACCTACGGTCGGCGCTGTGACTACCGAGCGGTCTCGCTCACACTTCCTATATGATTAATACATTGGTATATACATATACATGAATAAAGATGAGATATATCTCCCAGAGCTTCTTAGTATTAGTATTCGCCTGTATATGTCTGGTATACATTATAACGACAGTAGGTTTTAAAGAATCGTTCACACATACTAAACGAGGGGTGATGGGCTGCTCAACACAGTTAAGGGTGTGTGTGTTCATCCCCGGTGAGTGGTCACACACAACCCTGGCTGATGCTCCTTAAAATTACTAATCGGGTTAGGGCACAGTTGCCTCGAGCGCCTCGTGGCTGCTCTTGTGTGCCTCTCTAACCCTTTTCACCACCGTCCACGAGATGGGTATGGGGTGTATAATAAAGAATCAGTCTTGTATCCATCGTGTTATTGCTTTACTCTGCGCCGTGTTCTACCATCAGCACACAGCACGTCACATCAGACGTAACACTACACACGTGTCGTGGCGAGAGTGGGAGTATGGTTACCTTACTTTGCAGTTACCTTGCCATGATTTCCGCGGGGCTCAACGTCCCCGCGGCCCGGTCCCTGACCAGACCTCATGGCTGCAGGCCTGGTCACAATAGGGAACTGTGACCAGTCCAGCAGCCAGGCTCTCCACATTGTGGAGACATGCAGGGGAGAGCGCATGGTGTGTGAGGCAAGACCAGCAGTGTTAACGAGGCGAGGTGGCTCACCACGTGGCCACGACTACCCCTGTTGTCCACACAGTCTTGGAAGTACACCCCCCCCACCCACCCACCGGCAGTCTACCAACACATTACTGTTAATATATAGCTCTTGAAATAGAACATTTTCTGTAACTAGCTGACATTGTAATTATAAGGTGTGAAGGATAGATGAAATTGTTTATGTAATAAGGTCTGTTAAAGTAAGGTTTAAAGGTTTATGTAAGATGAGGTCTGATAAAGACCTTTTGTGCCCTCTGTAATGCTTTTTGCGCTACCGCTCAGGATGAGTATGAGGTGCACAATAAACTAGCCGCCTCCGGCGGCAACAATGAAAAAGGTACATAGACAGTCGGTATACAACTCCCATACTGAATATCACTAGTATCGAATACTTGGAAATTTACCGAAGAGGAGGATGATAAAATCAGTAGGAACCATGAAGATTCGAAGGCCTTAGACCACCTTTGAAAAGCAATGCAACCTGGGATTCCACTGAACCCTTTAGGATTCCCGAGGCTTACAACTGAAGCCCAATCTGAGTTTTAAGCATTGCCTCTGAGCAAGTGTGCGGGTTCGAATCCTCCACATGGCTCCTACTGATTTTATCATTGATACGTGACGTTAATGTGATTTCATTGTGTAATAATAATAATAATAATAATAATAATAATAATAATAATAATAATAAATAGCAACAAACGGGAGTGGGTGGGGAAAAAGGAGACGGTGAATGAAAGTGTGAACACACTCCACTATTTGTGCCTACAAATTCGAGCTTTAGCTCGTGGTCCTCCCTCCCACTCCCCCTATGGTGAAATCTTGTCTTGGCCTGTGGCTTTCATCACGTCCAGCTCCTCTAATTGTAACAATAAATTGTTTTCTGGTATTCTAGTCTTTTGCTGGTAGTGTCTGTTCGCTTGCAAATTGTTGATGTTGGGGCAGGTCTAGATCTAGCTTAAAGACTTCCTGGTAACTTTAAAGCTCATCGCAAACTTTGCCATTATTTGTGTGGCCCATTCTGCCGTGAAGCCTGATGACGTGACCATTTACCGACATCTTCCTCGTAATGTATAATATTTTTGAATGCTCTTTTTCGTCACTCTGGCTCAAAACATTGTCAAACAATGGGTAATTTTTTCTCTTGGTGTCTTTTATCTTTTCGGGTCGGTACAAATCTTCATTATATGCGTCATTGCAGTTGCTTATTATTAAGTCCGTAATGCCTTGTGAGGATTTACAGAGTTCTATTTCCAATTATATCCTCTCTACGAATTATCTGACCTTTAGGTACTTGTCTTTATGCAAAGCTAGTCTTCCATTCGTTATTATAGTCACAGCTATCATAGCGACTACACAATCAAAAGACCACATCACAAAATATTCGAATATTGGGACTTGTACCAAATCTGCAAACGGAAATAACACCACTTAAGAGCAGAAGGCATGGCAGGATGTGCAACACAGCCCCCGTTGATAGCAGAGGTGCAATAGGTACCGGGATTCTGGGAGTTTTTCTAATCCCCCAAGCTTGGTACCAGATTCACGAAGCAGTTGCGCAAACACTTACGAACCTGTACATCTTTTCTCAATCTTTGGCGTCTTTGTTTACAATTATTAAACAGTTAATAAGCTCCGAAGCACCAGGAGGCTGTTTATAACAATACAACAGTTGATTGGGAAGTTTTCATGTTTGTAAACTGCTTAATAAATGTTACCTTGAGGTGATTCCGGGGTTTAGCGACCCCGCGGCCCGGTCGTCGACCAGGCCTCCTCGTTGCTGGACTGGTCAACCAGGCTGTTGGACGCGGCTGCTCGCAGCCTGACGTATGAGTCACAGCCTGGTTGATCAGGTATCCTTTGGAGGTGTTTGTCAAGTTCTCTCTTGAACACTGTGAGGGGTCGGCCAGTTATGCCCCTTATGTGTAGTGGAACCGTGTTGAACAGCCTCGGGCCTCTGATGTTGATAGAGTTCTCTCTGAGTACCTGTTGCACGTCTGCTTTTCAATGGGGGTATTCTGCACTTCCTGCCATACCTTCTGGTCTCATGTGATGTTATTTCTGTGTGCAGGTTTGGGACCAGCCCCTCTACTATTTTCCACGTGTAAATTATTATGTATTTCTCCCGCCTGCGCTCAAGAGAATACAGATTTAGGCTCTTTAGTCGGTTCCAATAGTTTAGATGCTTTACTGAGTGGATTCTAGCACTAAAGGATCTCTGCACACTCTCCAGGTCAGCAATTTCTCCAGCTTTGAAAGGGGCTGTCATTGTGCAGCAGTACTCCACTCTAGAGAGAACTAGCGTCTTAAAAAGTATCATCGGTATAGCATCTCTAGTGTGAAAGGTTCTTGTTATCCAACCTGTCATTTTTCTTGCAGTTGTGACGGCTACTTTATTGTGGTCTTTAAAGGTAAGGTCTTCCGACATGAGTACACCCAAATCCTTTACATTGCCTTTTCGTTCTATGTTTTGATTTGACGGCGTTTTGTACGTGGTTTCCGTTTTTATATTTTTCTTTTTTTTCCATAGCGCATGAGCTGGAACTTATCTTCGTTATACACCATATTATTTTCTGTATCCCAAACAAAGACCTGATTTACATCTGATTGGAGGTTTGCCGTGTCCTCTATGTTGTCTACTCTCATAAAAATCCTAGTGTCATCTGTAAAGGATGATACAGTACTATAGGTTATGTCCTTGTACATGTCCGATATGAGGATGAGAAAAAGTACTGGAGCAAGCACAGTACCCTGGGGGAACTGAGCTCTTTACGGTTGATGGATCTGATTTTGTTGACTATTACACATTGGTTCTATTGGTCAGAAAATTGACCCAAAGCCGTCAAAGATTGAGGAAAGATATATACGTTCGTAAGTAATTGCGTAACTGCTTCGTGAATCTGGCCCCTGGCCTATCCAGGCTTGACTTTCGAGAGCCTGAACCAACAGGCTGTTGCTTGGAGCGGCCTGCAGGGCCGCATACCCACTACATCCCGGTTGGTGCTGGCACTTTTTGCAGAAAACTATCCAACTTTTTCTTAGACTTCCAATTTTTTCCGGTAATATTTCTTGTACTTGCTGGGAGGATACTAAACAGCCGTGGACGTCTGATGTTCAGACAGTGTTTCTGATTTTGCACCTCTACTTTTCATTGTTCTGCATTTCCTTTAATAGCGTTCACTCTAGTATGTTGTTTTAATGTGCAAATTAGGGACTTGGCTGATCCCAATAGTTTAGGTGCTTTATCGTGTCTGTGAATATGTTGTATGTATTCCCTTTATTTCAGCAACCTCTCCCGCTTTGAAGGAGTGAGTGAGTATCGAGCAGGTACTCACGGCGGGACAGCACAAGCGAATTGAACAATTTAGGCATTGTGATGGGATCCCAGAATTTGATCCTATCATTTTTCCATCCATCAATCCATCCTATCATTTTTCTGGCTGACGCAATATTTGCTAGGTTATGCTCCCTTGAGAGGGAGCATAACCAAGCAAATATAGAGGGGTTCTATGGTGACGTTAGGTCGTCAAACATCATTATTCCCAGATCCTTTACATGCTACTTTCCTACTATGGGCAGATTGGATTGTGTTTTATGCTCTGTATTTTGTTTAAGTTCCTCATTTTTACCATACCTAAGTAACTGGAATTTATTAGTGTTAAAAACATTATTTTCTGCTGTCTAATCGAAAACTTTATTAAAATAAAGTATTTTTTCCAGTTTCTTCAACTGTAATAATTTTCATAGTGATTTTTGTCATCTGCAAAGGATGACACAAAGCCATAATGAGTGAACGGTTTACTGTGAAATTTGAGGACGGGACGAAGGCGGGAAGCGAGGAAAGGGGGCGGGGGGGGGGGGGCGAGGTGGGTGGTGACGGTGGGCAAACATGGTGGGTGGTGGTGTCGGTGGGCGGGAAAGATGGTAAGGGACTAAGGCTGGGTGGAAGTGGTGTGTAAGAATGAAATTATAATACTGGTGTATTAGAGGGACTGGTTCCAAATGTGAACACATAAATAACACTATACGAGACCAGTAGGCATGGCAGGATGTGCAGAATAACCCCCGTTGAAAAGTAGAGGTGCGATAGGTACGCTGAGGGCGAACTATCAACATCAGAGACCTGAGACTTTCCAACACGCTTCCACTACACATAAGGGGCATAACTGGCCGGCCTCACAGTGTTCAAGAGAGAACTTGACAAGCACTTCCAAAGAATACCTGATCACCAGGCTGTGATTCATTCGTCAGACTGCGAGCAGCCGCGTCCAACAGCCTGGTTGACCAGACGACCAACCGGGAGGCCTGGTTGGAGACAGGGCTGCGGGACCATTGATCCCCAGATGCTAATTAAGGTAGAGGTACCCGGTGGTGCCCGGTCGACCCGTTGTCTCTGATTAAGCGTACAAAAATGGACTGTGGGACTCGGAACATCAGACCTAGGGTTGCTTGAATAGCTCGGTTTACGTTCTTTAGTGATTTCAGTTTTGTTTAGAACCCCTTTTGGGCTAATTCAGTAATACAAAATGTGAACTTTTTTTTTTTTTTGGGGGGGGGGTCAACAGTACATTTGTTAAGGTTTGACCCAAAAGTTTCTAAAAGCACAATCTTTTTTATTAGGATGGTCTTTGTTGGTCACTGTCCAGTGTGGAGGCCGTGTAGTCTTGTAGTGTAGTCATGGCGAGCAGAAATTCACGAAGATTGAGTGAGGGGCCAGATTCCCGAAGCAGTTTCGCAGCACTTACGAACTGTACAACTTTTCTCAATCTTTGGCGGCTTTGTTTACAATCATTAAACAGTTAATGAGCTCCAAAGCACCAAGAGGCTGTTTATAACAATAATAACAATTAATTGGGAAGTTTCATGCTTGTAAGCTGTTTAATAAATGTAACCAAAGCCGTCAACGAGAGATACCAATTAAGGCAGATTTATAATTTTGCATATAACGGTGCTACTTTACATTACAGTAAATAACGGAAATTAAGATTTTAAAAGATTTGTCATGGGGGGGGGGCGGGGTTCTGGTAAACCCTTGTATCAGTTTCAACTATGCCATTTATTTAATTTGTGTGTGTGAACTCCAACTATGCCAGGCAAGCACCCTCAGCAATTACTGTTAAAAGCTTGGTAAGCTAGTCTCAAGCATCCGGCCTCCTACCAAGAACACGCACACATTCTAATATATAGTAGTAGATATGACAGCTCACAAGGCGCACTGTATTCCTGGTCTTAAGTGATGGGATTCTGCTGCTTGTATTTACACTGAAGTATATTGGCCAGTTAGCATTTGTAGTAGTCTTATTAACCTATCGGAGGTACATAGGCACTAAGCCCAACACCAAACCAAAAGTAAGAAGAGAGAGAGAGATCTGCAACAGATTATAAATGAGAGAATGTCTGATGTCTGGCTGTCCAAGGTTAAAGGCCAGAGACACTTGGACGAGCCTCACCCGTCTTTGCAGGGGGAATGGTCTGGGGTACAGGTCAAACATACACCAACCCCCGATAATCCTAAGTTAAATACTTTTAAAAATAGTAACATTTTTAGACACGCCGCTCCCCAGGCGATTTTTATGAAGTCGGGCGTTAAATATTTGGTTATTTCACTAGCATACTGCTAGTGTGGCGCCTCATGACACACCCAGCATACTGCTAGTGTGGCGCCTCATGACACACCCAGCATACTGCTAGTGTGGCGCCTCATGACACACCCAACATACTGCTAGTGTGGCGCCTCATGACACACCCAGCATACTGCTAGTGTGGCGCCTCATGACACACCCAACATACTGCTAGTGTGGCGCCTCATGACACACCCAGCATACTGCTAGTGTGGCGCCTCATGACACACCCAACATGCTGCTAGTGTGGCGCCTCATGACATACTCAGCATACTGCTAGTGTGGCGCCTCATGACACACTCAGCATACTGCTAGTGTGGCGCCTCATGACACACTCAGCATACTGCTAGTGTGGCGCCTCATGACATACCCAGCATACTGCTAGTGTGGCTCCTCATGACACACTCAGCATACTGCTAGTGTGGCGCCTCATGACACACTCAGCATACTGCTAGTGTGGCGCCTCATGACACACTCAGCATACTGCTAGTGTGGCGCCTCATGACACACTCAGCATACTGCTAGTGTGGCGCCTCATGACACACCCAGCATGCTGCTAGTGTGGCGCCTCATGACATACTCAGCATACTGCTAGTGTGGCGCCTCATGACACACTCAGCATACTGCTAGTGTGGCGCCTCATGACACACTCAGCATACTGCTAGTGTGGTGCCTCATGACACACTCAGCATACTGCTAGTGTGGTGCCTCATGACACACTCAGCATACTGCTAGTGTGGCGCCTCATGACACACTCAGCATACTGCTAGTGTGGCGCCTCATGACACACCCAGCATGCTGCTAGTGTGGCGCCTCATGACACACTCAGCATACTGCTAGTGTGGCGCCTCATGACACACTCAGCATACTGCTAGTGTGGCGCCTCATGACACACTCAGCATACTGCTAGTGTGGTGCCTCATGACACACTCAGCATACTGCTAGTGTGGCGCCACATGACACACTCAGCATACTGCTAGTGTGGCGCCACATGACACACTCAGCATACTGCTAGTGTGGCGCCTCATGACACACTCAGCATACTGCTAGTGTGGCGCCTCATGACACACTCAGCATACTGCTAGTGTGGCGCCTCATGACACACTCAGCATACTGCTAGTGTGGCGCCTCATGACACACTCAGCATGCTGCTAGTGTGGCGCCTCATGACACACTCAGCATGCTGCTAGTGTGGCGCCTCATGACACACTCAGCATACTGCTAGTGTGGCGCCTCATGACACACTCAGCATACTGCTAGTGTGGCGCCTCATGACACACTCAGCATACTGCTTGTGTGGCGCCTAATGACACACTCAGCATACTGCTAGTGTGGCGCCTCATGACACACTCAGCATACTGCTAGTGTGGCGCCTCATGACACTCCCAGCATACTGCTAGTGTGGCGCCTCATGACACTCCCAGCATACTGCTAGTGTGGCGCCTCATGACACACCCAGCATACTGCTAGTGTGGCGCCTCATGACACACCCAGCATACTGCTAGTGTGGCGCCTCATGACACACCCAACATACTGTTAGTGTGGCGCCTCATGACACACCCAGCATACTGCTAGTGTGGCGCCTCATGACACACCCAGCATACTGCTAGTGTGGCGCCTCATGACACCCAACATACTGTACCTCAGGGTACAGTCCTTGCACCGCTGCTTTTCCTTATTCTCATATCAGATATAGACAAAAATACAAGTCACAGCTTCGTATCATCCTTTGCAGATGACACAAACATCAGTATGAAAATTACCTCGGCTGAAGACATTGAAAAACTTCAAGCTGATATTAATAAAGTTTTTGACTGGGGGGCAGCAGAAAATAACATGATCTTTAACAGTGATAAATTCCAGGTACTCAGGTACGGTAAAAATGAGGACCTTAAACATAATACAGAGTACAAAACACAATCAAATGTACCCATAGTAGGAAAACAGCATGTAAAGGATTTGGGAATAATAATGTCTGACGACCTAACGTTTAAGGAGCATAACCAAGCAAATATTGCGACAGCCAGAAAAATGATAGGATGGATTACGAGAACTTTCAAATCCAGGGATCCCATCACAATGGTTGTACTCTTCAAGTCACTTGTGTTGTCCCGTCTTGAGTACTGCTCAGTACTCACTTCCCCTTCAGAGCAGGAGAGATTGCTGAAATAGAGGGAATACAGAGAACATATACGGCACGCATAGACGAGGTAAAGCACCTAAATTATTGGGATCGTCTCAAAGCTCTCCAAATGTACTCACTAGAAAGAAGACGAGAGAGATATCAAATAATATACACTTGGAAGATACTGGAGGGCCAAGTACCAAATCTGCACAGTAAAATAACGACGTACTGGAGTGAACGATATGGAAGAAAATGCAGAATAGAACCAGTGAAGAGCAGAGGTGCCATAGGCACAATCAGAGAACACTGTATAAACATGAGAGATCCGCGGTTGTTCAACGTCCTCCCAGCAAGCATAAGAAATATTGCTGGAACAACCGTGGATATCTTAAAGAGGAAACTAGATTTATTCCTCCAAGGAGTGCCGGACCAACCGGGCTGTGGTGGGTATGTGGGCCTGCGGGCCGCTCCAAGCAACAGCCTAGTGGACCAAACTCTCACAAGTCAAAGAACTCCCAGAACCCCATCAACCAGGTATCAACCAGGTACTGCTAGTGTGGCGCCTCATGACAATCCCAACATACTGCTAGTGTGGCGCCTCATGACACACCCAACATACTGCTAGTGTGGCGCCTCATGACACTCAGCATACTGCTAGTGTGGCGCCTCATGACACTCAGCATACTGCTAGTGTGGCGCCTCATGACACACTCAGCATACTGCTAGTGTGGCGCCTCATGACACTCAGCATACTGCTAGTGTGGCGCCTCATGACACTCTCAGCATACTGCTAGTGTGGCGCCTCATGACAATCTCAACATACTGCTAGTGTGGCGCCTCATGACAATCCCAACATACTGCTAGTGTGGCGCCTCATGACACACCCAGCATACTGCTAGTGTGGCGCCTCATGACACTCAGCATACTGCTAGTGTGGCGCCTCATGACACTCAGCATACTGCTAGTGTGGCGCCTCATGACACTTCCAACATACTGCTAGTGTGGCGCCTCATGACACTCCCAACATACTGCTAGTGTGGCGCCTCATGACACTTCCAACATACTGCTAGTGTGGCGCGTCATGACACTCCCAACATACTGCTAGTGTGGCGCCTCATGACACTCCCAACATACTGCTAGTGTGGCGCCTCATGACACTTCCACATACTGCTAGTGTGGCGCCTCATGACACACCCAACATACTGCTAGTATGGCGCCTCATGAGACTCTCAGCATACTCCTAGTGTGGCGCCTCATGACACACCCAACATACTGCTAGTGTGGCGCCTCATGACACTCTCAGCATACTGCTAGTGTGGCGCCTCATGACACTCTCAGCATACTGCTAGTGTGGCGCCTCATGACACACCCAACATACTGCTAGTGTGGCACCTCATGACACTCAGCATACTGCTAGTGTGGCGCCTCATGACACACCCAACATACTGCTAGTGTGGCGCCTCATGACACACCCACATACTGCTAGTGTGGCGCCTCATACACACTCAGCATACTGCTAGTGTGGCGCCTCATGACACTCTCAACATACTGCTAGTGTGGCGCCTCATGACACTCTCAACATACTGCTAGTGTGGCGCCTCATGACACTCAGCATACTGCTAGTGTGGCGCCTCATGACACTCAACATACTGCTAGTGTGGCGCCTCATGACACTCAGCATACTGCTAGTGTGGCGCCTCATGACACACCCAACATACTGCTAGTGTGGCGCCTCATGACACTCAGCATACTGCTAGTGTGGCGCCTCATGACACACCCACATACTGCTAGTGTGGCGCCTCATGACACCCAACATACTGCTAGTATGGCGCCTCATGAGACTCCCAGCATACTGCTAGTGTGGCGCCTCATGACACTCCCAGCATACTGCTAGTGTGGCGCCTCATGACACACCCAACATACAGCTAGTGTGGCGCCTCATGAGACTCTCAGCATACTGCTAGTGTGGCGCCTCATGACACACCCAACATACTGCTAGTGTGGCGCCTCATGACACTCAGCATACTGCTAGTGTGGCGCCTCATGACACTCCCAACATACTGCTAGTGTGGCGCCTCATGACACTCCCAACATACTGCTAGTGTGGCGCCTCATAACACTCAGCATACTGCTAGTGTGGCGCCTCATAACACTCCCAACATACTGCTAGTGTGGCGCCTCATAACACTCAGCATACTGCTAGTGTGGCGCCTCATGACACTCCCAACATACTGCTAGTGTGGCGCCTCATGACACTCCCAACATACTGCTAGTGTGGCGCCTCATGACACTCCCAACATACTGCTAGTGTGGCGCCTCACGACACACTCAGCATACTGCTAGTGTGGCGCCTCATGACACTCAGCATACTGCTAGTGTGGCGCCTCATGACACTCAGCATACTGCTAGTGTGGCGCCTCATGACACTCAGCATACTGCTAGTGTGGCGCCTCATGACACTCAGCATACTGCTAGTGTGGCGCCTCATGACACTCCCAACATACTGCTAGTGTGGAGCCTCATGACACACCCAACATACTGCTAGTGTGGCGCCTCATAACACACCCAGCATACTGCTAGTGTGGCGCCTCATGACACACCAACATACTGCTAGTGTGGCGCCTCATGACACTCTCAGCATACTGCTAGTATGGCGCCTCATGACACTCTCAGCATACTGCTAGTGTGGCGCCTCATGACACTCAGCATACTGCTAGTGTGGCGCCTCATGACACTCCCAACATACTGCTAGTGTGGCGCCTCATGACACTCCCAACATACTGCTAGTGTGGCGCCTCATGACACTCCCAACATACTGCTAGTGTGGCGCCTCATGACACTCCCAACATACTGCTAGTGTGGCGCCTCATGACACTCCCAACATACTGCTAGTGTGGCGCCTCATGACACTCCCAACATACTGCTAGTGTGGCGCCTCATGACACTCCCAACATACTGCTAGTGTGGCCCCTCATGACACTCCCAACATACTGCTAGTGTGGCGCCTCATGACACTCCCAACATACTGCTAGTGTGGCGCCTCATGACACTCCCAACATACTGCTAGTGTGGCGCCTCATGACACTCCCAACATACTGCTAGTGTGGCGCCTCATGACACTCCCAACATACTGCTAGTGTGGCGCCTCATGACACTCCCAACATACTGCTAGTGTGGCGCCTCATGACACTCCCAACATACTGCTAGTGTGGCGCCTCATGACACTCCCAACATACTGCTAGTGTGGCGCCTCATGACACTCCCAACATACTGCTAGTGTGGCGCCTCATGACACTCCCAACATACTGCTAGTGTGGCCCCTCATGACACTCCCAACATACTGCTAGTGTGGCGCCTCATGACACTCCCAACATACTGCTAGTGTGGCGCCTCATGACACTCCCAACATACTGCTAGTGTGGCGCCTCATGACACACCCAACATACTGCTAGTGTGGCGCCTCATGAACACACCCAGCATACTGCTAGTGTGGCGCCTCATGACACACCCAGCATACTGCTTGTGTGGCGCCTCATGACACTCCCAGCATACTGCTAGTGTGGCGCCTCATGACACTCCCAGCATACTGCTAGTGTGGCGCCTCATGACACTCCCAGTATACTGCTAGTGTGGCGCCTCATGACACACCCAACATACTGCTAAAATAGTTTTCTGCACGGAGTGTCGGACCAGCCGGGCTGTGGTGGGTATGTGGGCCTGCGGGCCGCTCCAAGCAACAGCCTAGTAGACCAAACTCTCACAAGTCAAGCCTGACCAGTCAGGCTTGGAGAGTAGAACAACTCCCAGAACACCATCAAGCAGGTATTAATGTGAGCAGACTTCTAGACGTTAATACTGCTTGATTAATTTCGGCTACAAATACCTCTGTCAGTTTACACCACCTGTTGAAGATTCCGGGAGTTAATGACCCCGTGGCCTGGTGGTGTTGCTCGGATCCACCAGGTTGTTTGATGTGGCTACTCGCAGGCTGACATGAGTCACAGCCAGGTTGATCACTTATCCTTTGAAGGTGCTTGTCAAGTTCTCTACTGAACACTGCGAGAGGTTGGCCAGCTATGTCCCTTTGTGTAGGGAAAGAGTTGAAAAGTCTTGTGACTTTGTTGACAGAGTTCTCTCTCAGCGTGACTATTGCACCGGTCGCACCAGGGAGCCGGTCGGCCGAGCGCACAGCACACTGGACTTTTGATCCTTTGGTCCCGGGTTCGATCCCGAGTACCGGCGAGAAACAATGGGCAGAGTTTCTTTCACCCTATGCCCGTGTTACCTAGCAGTAAAATAGGTACCTGGGTGTTCGTCAGCTGTCACGGGTTCCTTCCTGGGGGTGGAGGCCTGGTCGAGGACCGGGCCGTGGGGACACAAAAAAAACACGAAATCATCTCAAGATAACCTCAAGATAACCTAGCACCTCTGCTCTTCAGTGGGGCTATTGTGCACATCCTGCCATGCCTTCTGGTCTCATGTGGTGTGCAGATTTGGAACCAGTCCTTCTAATATTTTCCAAGTGTAGATTATTATGCATCTCCGGCCTGCGGTCTAGGGAATACAGATTTAAAATTGTTATGCGGCTCCTGTACTTTAGATGTTTTATTGAATGGATTCTAGCGGTAAATGATCTTTGCACGTTCTCCAGGTCAGCAATTTCTCCAGCTTTGAATGGGGCTGTTAGTGTGCAATAATATACAGATCCTCTGAAGTATATCTGACCAAATGTAAAGTGTCAGCCAATTTCACATACTTCATCTCACTATGTACTTGATGGGAAAAAATCTCAAAATACATAGAGCTTACCTTACGGTTACCTTGCGATGATTTTGGGACTTGGCGTCCCCGCGGCCCGGTCCTCGACCAGGCCTCCTGGTTGCAGGACTGGTCAACCAGGCTGTTGGACGCGGCTGCTCGCAGCCTGACTCATGAATCACAGCTTGGTTGATCAGGTATCCTTTAGAGGTGTTTATCAAGTTCTCTCTTGAACACTGTGAGGGGGTTAGCTACTTATGCCCCCTTATGTGTGGAGGAAGCGTGTTGAATAGTCTTGGGCCTCTGAGAGGGTTCTCTCTTGAGTACCCATTGCATCTCTCTCTTCCAAATGTTCAAGAAATGTGAAAGTACTAAATTTAAAATGATCTGTGGTTGTACATCAACGCCAAATGATGTACTGAAATCTTAGCCAAATATGCAACGTTCGCTTGCTGTAGGTAGTGCATACATAAGACTGTGAATTGCTTCCGCCACCGCCCTTTGGATGAGCGTGTGATGCAGTATAAGTAACTTTATCTGGCTCACAATAGTTGGAAATTGCTTTGTATAGAGACAATTGTAGTTACCTCGGGCATGAACCCTTTTTTGGACTCTTTGGGGACAGATTCACGAAAGCAGTTACGCAACCACTTACGAACCTGTACATTTTTTCTCAATCTTTGGCGGCTTTGTTTCCAGTTATTAATCAGTTAATGAGCTCCGAAGCACCAGGAGGCTGTTTATAACAATAACAACAGTTGAATGGGAAGTTTTCATGCTTGTAAACTGTTTAATAAATGTAACCAAAGCCGTCAACGATTGAGGAAAGATGTACACGCTCGTAAGTGCTTGCGTGAATCTGACCCTTGAACCTTCCGGCCCACTCGTTGCTGTGGCCTTGGGGCGCTAGTTTCTTTGACTTGCGGCATGCTGCGTGTGTAGCCTTGTGGCTATCTTTCTTGTGTTGTGCCTTGCGGTATTTGTGGGAAATTCGAGTATACCTGGGATAAGTGGAGCAGTTGACCATTGCCCAGGATGCCACCCACAGACTAACACTCAGGTTCCTAATCACTGCTAGGTGAATAGAGGCAACGGGTGTAAGGAGACTTTCCCATCCGCTCGCCCTGCCTGGGTGTGGGCCACTTGTAGAACAACCCGTCATATGAAACACCACTGACATACCTACAGCGTGGGCCAAAAGTTACTGTACCACAATACTATTTTCTTTCATTCATTTTGCACTAAAACATTATTTTAGTGAGGTAGTATTTCCTGCGCGAAACGCTATGCATGTTAGTGGCTTTGCATGAATGCAAAAATATCAATCTTATGTAATCTCACCAACCCATTGTACCTTGTGAATAAATTATTATTTTATTTATTTTATTTAAATATTTTATTAGCGTTATGCAAATATTCTATTTTTCACTCGTATGGCAAATGACTATTGGGCAACCCATGTATTTAATTCTGTAACTGGCTTCCCAAGCTGGATGCTTGCCTAGATAAATGATCTCTGGGGTTCACTTGCTGATCCTGAGCCCATTGTGTGCCTGTAAACTTTTCCACCACCACCACCACCACCACCCATCCCTTGCCGGCGATGGAAAATCCTCGTCCTCATTCCCTCTAAGAGCTATATGACTACAATGGCTTGCTTGTTATGGCATGCACTACTGCCCACGGGATGGGTATAGGGTGCACTACTGCCCACGGGATGGGTATAGGGTGCACTACTGCCCACGGGATGGGTATAGGGTGCACTACTGCCCACGGGATGGGTATAGGGTGCACTACTGCCCACGGGATGGGTATAGGGTGCACTACTGCCCACGGGATGGGTATAGGGTGCACTACTGCCCACGGGATGGGTATAGGGTGCACTACTGCCCACGGGATGGGTATAGGGTGCACTACTGCCCACGGGATGGGTATAGGGTGCACTACTGCCCACGGGATGGGTATAGGGTGCACTACCGCCCACGGGATGGGTATAGGGTGCACTACTGCCCACGGGATGGGTATAGGGTGCACTACTGCCCACGGGATGGGTATAGGGTGCACTACTGCCCACGGGATGGGTATAGGGTACACTACCGACCACGGGATGGGTATAGGGTGCACTACTGCCCACGGGATGGGTATAGGGTGCACTACCGTCCACGGGATGGGTATAGGGTGCACTACTGCCCACGGGATGGGTATAGGGTGCACTACTGCCCACGGGATGGGTATAGGGTGCACTACTGCCCACGGGATGGGTATAGGGTGCACTACTGCCCACGGGATGGGTATAGGGTGCACTACTGCCCACGGGATGGGTATAGGGTGCACTACTGCCCACGGGATGGGTATAGGGTGCACTACTGCCCACGGGATGGGTATTGGGTACACTACTGCCCACGGGATGGGTATAGGGTGCACTACTGCCCACGGGATGGGTATTGGGTACACTACTGCCCACGGGATGGGTATAGGGTGCACTACTGCCCACGGGATGGGTATTGGGTACACTACTGCCCACGGGATGGGTATAGGGTGCACTACTGCCCACGGGATGGGTATTGGGTACACTACTGCCCACGGGATGGGTATAGGGTGCACTACTGCCCACGGGATGGGTATTGGGTACACTACTGCCCACGGGATGGGTATAGGGTGCACTACTGCCCACGGGATGGGTATTGGGTACACTACTGCCCACGGGATGGGTATAGGGTGCACTACTGCCCACGGGATGGGTATAGGGTACACTACTGCCCACGGGATGGGTATTGGCTGCACTGGGATGGGTATGGGGTGTGTAATCTGCCCGAAACGCTATGCATGCTAGTGGCTTTTCAAGAGTATAAAAAAAATCAATGCAATGTACTCGCATAAACCCAATGAGAATACGCAATTCTTATTCTTCTATATAAATAANGTCACTTAATGGAGCGTCGCCCTGCTCCTTATTGTCCGAGTTGCATTGTCCCTCTTACAGTTGTGCATATCCTTGTTGAATGTCCTGACTTCCAGGACGAGCGTATCTTGCTTTCCGACCATCCCTCGTGGTCACTTGTCCCTCGATAGAATTCTATGTGAATCGGATACTTTTGATATCGTTTGCCTTATGCGTTTTTGTTCTCGTATTGCATTCTTGGTGATATTTAGCGCCCTCTGATTATTTCGCACTTTGATGGTGCTACATAGCCTTCCCGGTTTGGGTGCTTTCTTTTGATAATTACCTTACCTTACTCTTCAACTTCCTAACAGAATGCAGTGTGTAATAGTCAACACAGATAAATCTGGATCATCTACTGTGATAAGCTCAGTCCCCTAAGGAACTGTACTTGCTCTGGTACTTTTTCTCATACAGTACTCACATCAGACATAGACAAAGATACAAACTATAGTACTGTATCATCATGTGCAGGTGACACTAGGATTTTCATGCGAGTAGACAATAGAGAAAACATGACAAACTTCCAGTCTAGTGTAAATCGTCTTTCAATGGGCCACAGATAATATGATGTTTAAGGAAAATAAGTTCAAGCTTCTACGCTATAAAAAAACGAAAATGTAAAAACTGAAACCATATAAACAAAGTGTAGTGAAACCATATATAAAACTTAATCAAATTGCACTATAAAACGAAAAAGCAATGTAAATGATCTAAGAGTATTCTTGTTGGAAATGTTACCTTTAAAGAACACAATAAAGTAGCCGTCGCAACTGATACAAAAATGACAAGTTGGATAACAAGGACCCTCCAAACAAGGAATGTTATACCAATGATAATTCTTTTCAAGACACTAGTGCTCTCTAGGGTGGAATGTTTTTACATACTAATTTTGCCAGAGAAATTGGTGACCTAAGAGTGCTGGCAAAGATCCTTTAACGCTAGAATCCACTCAATAAGTCATCTTTATTATTGGGACCAATAAAAGTTCTAAATCTGTACTCTAGAGTACATGCAAGAGAGAGATGTTATACTCTACACAAGGAAAATATTAGAGGGACTGGTTCCAAATCTGAACGAGATTTGGAACCAGTCAAAGTGTTTTGCACTTCTTGAGTATCACCAGTAGGCATGGCAGGATGTACAAAATAGCCCCCCCCCCTTGAAAAGCAGACGTGCAATAGGTATGCTGAAGGAGAGAAACTATCAAGATCAAGGGCCCAAGACTTTTCAATACTCACCCGCTACACATAAGTGGCACAACTATCCGGCCTTGCAGTGTTCGATAGAACTAGTCAAACTCCTCCAAAGAATACCTGATCAGTCATATGAGTTATACATAGGGCTGCTAGCAGCCGCGTCCAATAGCCTGGTTGCCAGATGACCAACCGGGACGGGAGAAGAACTCCCAGAATCCTCTCCAGGTATGATACTAAATGGCTCCTGAGCCTAAAACATAAGCTGTGAAGAGAGGCTGGAGGCATTACATATGCCAGAAACTTGTAGACAAAAGCAAAACAGTGATATGACAGTGGACAAAATTGACAGATTCAAAAAAATTATTAGGAATGGTTGAAATTGTAATGAGAACAAGAGGCCAGAGATTCAAGTTAAGAAAATGAAAAAATCCAAAAAACTTTGACCTTCTTGTGCAAAGAGATAAGTAGATGAATGGTATAAAACGAGTAGTGAATGCCAAAATTATCAGAAGCTTCTGAGCTACTTGTGAAAAAGATTACTTTATACGGATAAGAGTCAACGTGTGCAGCTCTTGACTTTAGAGATGGGTTATCTTGAGGTTA
The DNA here is from genome assembly GCA_020271785.1 of Procambarus virginalis. Taxonomy (NCBI): domain Eukaryota; kingdom Metazoa; phylum Arthropoda; class Malacostraca; order Decapoda; family Cambaridae; genus Procambarus; species Procambarus virginalis. Next base: position 14,031,887 of record WNGS01000337.1, on the reverse strand, counting down.
TCTTGAGATGATTTCGGGGCTTAGTGTCCCCGTGGCCCGGTCCTCGACCAGGCCTCCACTCCAGGAAGCAGCCCGTAGCAGCTGTCTAACTGCCAGGTACCTATTTACTGCTAGGTAGCAGGGGCATCAGGGTGAAAGAAACATTTTGCCCATTTGTCTCCGCCTCCACCGGGGATCGAACCCGGAACCTCAGGACTACGAATCCGAAGTGCTGTCCACCCAGCTGTCAGGCGCCTGGGTAATTAAATAAGAGAAGGAAGAAGTTAATATACATTGGAGGGGATTAATGACGAAACTGTACAATTTCTTGGACAAATTAATAAGGAGAGGAGAGGAAAACTTGCAAGAAGTGATGAACTTCATTGGCAGGAAATGCGGGGAAGTCGAGGGAAAATACATATCATTGCTAGGAATAAAAAATGAAAAACCAAAGAAATGAGATGGTTCAATATTGAGTGCCTGTATAACAAAACATCCAATAGCACTGACACGATGCAGGGCTGCAGTGCCCACCAGGAACATGGCTGCTATTAAAACAAAAACAGTCCAGCAATGAGTGTACTGTATGTGTAACACGGTAGTTAAGAGAAATGACATCCCTGCAAAGTACTAGAGATGATTATTAGGAAATTATTATATTATCTAGATAAGAGCATTGATTCTTAACCATTTTTTCCCTTGCACTCTTTTACTGTGTCTGATTGTCATTCTGAGTAGGAAAGGGGGGGGGGGGGGTGGCCGAGTGGGGGTGGGGGGGAGTGTTGGGGGGGCAGAGTGGGGCGTGGGGGGATGCTGGTGGTGGCTGAGTGGGGTATGGGGGGTTGGGGCGGAGTTGGGGTGGTGGTGATGAGGGGGGGGGGGGGTTATATGGAGGCGGCGTGGGGGAAGGGAGTGTGAGCAATTAACAAAGGTGTAAATTCGAATGATATAATTTATCATGGAAAAACTTAACTTCAGATATCATTTTACTATAATGTTTGCTAACGTTGTACTGTATATGTTTTGTATTCCTCGGACAGTGGATACCTGATTTTGGTTGTTTATTATCTGGGAAGATCCTTGGTATTGTGGTGGTTACTTACAGTGTTACATAACGTGACCCCTGTGTTGCGTCCGCAAGTGTTGAGAATCACTTAACACTTACTGTGGCATGCTAAATACTGCACTAAGCCCCTCTCGGACACAAGCTTTGGTGTGTACCTACGGTCGGCCGCTGTGACTACCGAGCGGTCTCGCTCACACTTCCTATATGATTAATACATTGGTATATACATATACATGAATAAAGATGAGATATATCTCCCAGAGCTTCTTAGTATTAGTATTCGCCTGTATATGTCTGGTATACATTATAACGACAGTAGGTTTTAAAGAATCGTTCACACATACTAAACGAGGGGTGATGGGCTGCTCAACACAGTTAAGGGTGTGCGTGTTCATCCCCGGTGAGTGGTCACACACAACCCTGGCTGATGCTCCTTAAAATTACTAATCGGGTTAGGGCACAGTTGCCTCGAGCGCCTCGTGGCTGCTCTTGTGTGCCTCTCTAACCCATTTCACCACCGTCCACGAGATGGGTATGGGGTGTATAATAAAGAAAAAATCAGTCTTGTATCCATCGTGTTATTGCTTTACTCTGCGCCGTGTTCTACCCTCCGCACACAGCACGTCACATCAGACGTAACACTACACACGTGTCGTGGCTAGAGTGGGAGTATGGTTACCTTACTTTGTAATTACCTTGCCATGATTTCCGCGGGGCTCAACGTCCCCGCGGCCCGGTCCCTGACCAGACCTCATGGCTGCAGGCCTGGTCACAATAGGGAACTGTGACCAGTCCAGCAGCCAGGCTCTCCACATTGTGGAGACATGCAGGGGAGAGCGCATGGTGTGTGAGGCAAGACCAGCAGTGTTAACGAGGCGAGGTGGCTCACCACGTGGCCACGACTACCCCTGTTGTCCACACGGTCTTGGGAGTACCCCCCCCCCCACCCACCGGCAGTCTACCAACACATTACTGTTAATATATAGCTCTTGAAATAGAACATTTTCTGTAACTAGCTGACATTGTAATTATAAGGTGTGAAGGATAGATGAAATTGTTTATGTAATAAGGTCTGTTAAAGTAAGGTTTAAAGGTTTATGTAAGATGAGGTCTGATAAAGACCTTTTGTGCCCTCTGTAATGCTTTTTGCGCTACCGCTCAGGATGAGTATGAGGTGCACAATAAACTAGGCGCCTCCGGCGGCAACAATGGAAAAGGTACATAGACAGCCGGTATACAACTCTTATACTGAATATCACTAGTATCGAATACTTGGAAATTTACCGGAGGATGATAAAATCAGTAGGAACCATGAAGATTCGAACGCCTTAGACCACCTATGAAAAGCAATGCAACCTGGGATTCCACTGAACCCTTTAGGATTCCCGAGGCTTACAACTGAAGCCCAATCAGAGTTTTAAGCATTGCCTCCGAGCAAGTGTGCGGGTTCGAATCCTCCACATGGCTCCTACTGATTTTATCATTGATACGTGACGTTAATGTGATTTCATTGTGTAATAATAATAATAATAATAATAATAATAATAATAATAATAATAATAATAATAATAAATAGCAACAAACGGGAGTGGGTGGGGAAAAAGGAGACGGTGAATGAAAGTGTGAACACACTCCACTATTTGTGCCTACAAATTCGAGCTTTAGCTCGTGGTCCTCCCTCCCACTCCCCCTATGGTGAAATCTTGTCTTGGCCTGTGGCTTTCATCACGTCCAGCTCCTCTAATTGTTCCAATAAATGTTTTCTGGTATTCTAGTCTTTTGCTGGTAGTGTCTGTTCGCTTGCAAATTGTTAATGTTGGGGCAGGTCTAGATCTAGTTTAAAGACTTCCTGGTAACTTTAAAGCTCATCGCAAACTTTGCCATTATTTGTGTGACCCGTTCTGCCGTGAAGCCTGATGACGTGACCATTTACCGACATCTTCCTCGTAATGTATAATATTTTTGAATGCTCTTTTTCGTCACTCTGGCTCAAAACATTGTCAAACAATGGGTAATTTTTTCTCTTGGTGCCTTTTATCTTTTCGGGTCGGTACAAATCTTCATTATATGCGTCATTGCAGTTGCTTATTATTAAGTCCGTAATGCCTTGTGAGGATTTACAGAGTTTTATTTCCAATTATATTCTCTCTACGAATTATCTGACCTTTAGATACTTGTCTTTATGCAAAGCTAGTCTTCCATTCGTTATTATAGTCACAGCTATCATAGCGACTACACAATCAAAAGACCACATCACAAAATATTCGAATATTGGGACTTGTACCAAATCTGCAAACGGAAATAACACCACTTAAGAGCAGAAGGCATGGCAGGATGTGCAACACAGCCCCCGTTGATAGCAGAGGTGCAATAGGTACCGGGATTCTGGGAGTTTTTCTAATCCCCCAAGCTTGGTACCAGATTCACGAAGCAGTTGCGCAAACACTTACGAACCTGTACATCTTTTCTCAATCTTTGGCGTCTTTGTTTACAATTATTAAACAGTTAATAAGCTCCGAAGCACCAGGAGGCTGTTTATAACAATACAACAGTTGATTGGGAAGTTTTCATGTTTGTAAACTGCTTAATAAATGTTACCTTGAGGTGATTCCGGGGTTTAGCGACCCCGCGGCCCGGTCGTCGACCAGGCCTCCTCGTTGCTGGACTGGTCAACCAGGCTGTTGGACGCGGCTGCTCGCAGCCTGACGTATGAGTCACAGCCTGGTTGATCAGGTATCCTTTGGAGGTGTTTGTCAAGTTCTCTCTTGAACACTGTGAGGGGTCGGCCAGTTATGCCCCTTATGTGTAGTGGAACCGTGTTGAACAGCCTCGGGCCTCTGATGTTGATAGAGTTCTCTCTGAGTACCTGTTGCACGTGTGCTTTTCAATGGGGGTATTCTGCACTTCCTGCCATACCTTCTGGTCTCGTGATGTTATTTCTGTGTGCAGGTTTGGGACCAGCCCCCTCTACTATTTTCCACGTGTAAATTATTATGTATTTCTCCCGCCTGCGCTCAAGAGAATACAGATTTAGGCTCTTTAGTCGGTCCCAATAGTTTAGATGCTTTACTGAGTGGATTCTAGCACTAAAGGATCTCTGCACACTCTCCAGGTCAGCAATTTCTCCAGCTTTGAAAGGGGCTGTCATTGTGCAGCAGTACTCCACTCTAGAGAGAACTAGCGTCTTAAAAAGTATCATCGATATAGCATCTCTGGTGTGAAAGGTTCTTGTTATCCAACCTGTCATTTTTCTTGCAGTTGTGACGGCTACTTTATTGTGGTCTTTAAAGGTAAGGTCTTCCGACATGAGTACACCCAAATCCTTTACATTGCCTTTTCGTTCTATGTTTTGATTTGACGGCGTTTTGTACGTGGTTTCCGTTTTTATATTTTTCTTTTTTCCATAGCGCATGAGCTGGAACTTATCTTCGTTATACACCATATTATTTTCTGTATCCCATAGAAAGACCTGATTTACATCTGATTGGAGGTTTGCCGTGTCCTCTATGTTGCCTACTCTCATAAAAATCCTAGTGTCATCTGTAAAGGATGATACAGTACTATACCTGGTTGATACCTGGTTGATGGGGTTCTGGGAGTTCTTCTACTCCCCAAGCCCGGCCCGAGGCCAGGCTTGACTTGTGAGAGTTTGGTCCACTAGGCTGTTGCTTGGAGCGGCCCGCAGGCCCACATACCCACCACAGCCCGGCTGGTCCGGAACTCCTTGGAGGAATAAATCTAGTTTCCTCTTGAAGATGTCCACGGTTGTTCCGGCAATATTTCTTATGCTTGCTGGGAGGGTGTTGAACAACCGCGGACCTCTGATGTTTATACAGTGTTCTCTGATTGTGCCTATGGCACCCCTGCTCTTCACTGGTTCTATTCTGCATTTTCTTCCATGTCGTTCACTCCAGTACGTTGTTATTTTACTGTGTAGATTTGGGACCTGGCCCTCCAGTATCTTCCAGGTGTATATTATTTGATATCTCTCTCGTCTTCTTTCTAGTGAGTACATTTGGAGAGCTTTGAGACGATCCCAATAATTTAGGTGCTTTATCTCGTCTATACGTGCTGTATATGTTCTCTGTATTCCCTCTATTTCAGCAATCTCTCCTGCTCTCTGCTCTCCTGCTCTCCATAACTATAGGTTATGTCCTTGTACATGTCCGATATGAGGATGAGAAAAAGTACTGGAGCAAGCACAGTACCCTGGGAGACTGAGCTCTTTACGGTTGATGGATCTGATTTTGTTGACTATTACACATTGGTTCTATTGGTCAGAAAATTGACCCAAAGCCGTCAAAGATTGAGGAAAGATATATACGTTCGTAAGTAATTGCGTAACTGCTTCGTGAATCTGGCCCCTGGCCTATCCAGGCTTGACTTTCGAGAGCCTGAACCAACAGGCTGTTGCTTGGAGCGGCCTGCAGGGCCGCATACCCACTACATCCCGGTTGGTGCTGGCACTTTTTGCAGAAAACTATCCAACTTTTTCTTAGACTTCCAATTTTTTCCGGTAATATTTCTTGTACTTGCTGGGAGGATACTAAACAGCCGTGGACCTCTGATGTTCAGACAGTGTTTCTGATTTTGCACCTCTACTTTTCATTGTTCTGCATTTCCTTTAATAGCGTTCACTCTAGTATGTTGTTTTAATGTGCAAATTAGGGACTTGGCTGATCCCAATAGTTTAGGTGCTTTATCGTGTCTGTGAATATGTTGTATGTATTCCCTTTATTTCAGCAACCTCTCCCGCTTTGAAGGAGTGAGTGATTATCGAGCAGGTACTCACGGCGGGACAGCACAAGCGAATTGAACAATTTAGGCATTGTGATGGGATCCCAGAATTTGATCCTATCATTTTTCCATCCATCAATCC
>WNGS01000337.1:14006777-14017498 GCA_020271785.1 Procambarus virginalis | reverse complement strand
TGTAAGGGGCGAGACTTTATTATGGTGTGATGTCAGCAGGGAATCCACAGGGTTCTGTACATGGACCTATCTTGTTTCTGTTATCTGTGAATAAGTCTTCGAGACGGTATTGGCTCATCCTCTCTTGTTGCTGATGATGCTAAAATTAAGAGAAGGCTTAAGATAGAGGACAGCAAGAGGCTACAAGATGACCTGGACAGACTGAAGGACTGATCCAGCAAATATCCACTAGAGGTTAACTCGATCAAGTGCAAGTTGATGAAGAGGCATAGGGAGGAGGAGGCTAACCCAGGTACAGCTGGGCGAAGAAATCCTTCAGGAATCAGGAAGAGAGAATGATTGAGGGGTTGATATCACACCAGGAACTGTTCCCTGAAGCCCATATTCAAAGGATAAAATCAGCGGCATATGCAAGGCTGGCAAACATAAGAATTGCTTCAGAAACTTGTGTAAGGAGTCATTCGGAACCTTGTATACCTCATATGTCAGGCCAATACTGGAACATCCGGCTCCCGCGTGTAGTCCATACCATACATACTAGTCCCAAAAACTGAGAGGTTGTGTTATGAGGAAAGGCTACGGGAGCTAAATTTACGTCCCTTGAGATACATGAGTAAGGAGACATGATCACAACCTACAAAATTCTAAAGAAGAATTGACAGGGTGGACAAAGACCAACTATTTTGCATGGGTGGAACACAAACAGGAGGACACGTCTGGAAAATGAGTAACCAAATGAACCACACACACATTAGAAATATTTTTCCAGTATCAAGTTAATTAGGAAATGGATGCATTAGGCAGTGATGTGGTGGAGGCAGACTCCATACACAGTTTCAAAGTAGATATGATAGAGCCTAATGGGCTCAGGAATCTGTACATCAGTTGATTGACAGTTGAGAGGCGGGACCAAAGAGCCAAAGGTCAACCCCGCACATGCACAACTAGGCGAGTAGTAGAGGAGTTCAGTTGTGGTAGATGACGTGGTCACAAAGCCTGCTAACGGCTGGCTGGCAACAACCACAGTATCAGTGAGAGCACACAGCTGCATGACAACAAATAAACTCTCGTCTCATCCACCCACAGCAGTAAAATCACATTTACTCATTATCAGTTTCCTTCTTTTCTTCCGATATTTAAAATTGTATTACACGTTTTATTTTTATATTCTCAATCCACTTTAATATGAAGAAAATAATTCGATATTGCTAGAGAAATTTTTTTGTTCAACGCTAGAATAGTCCCATGTTGGACTATGTGGAATGAACGAGCAGATGTGCTGGCTGCTGAAGGAGACCATATTGAATACTTCATACCAAGACTACTACAAATTAGAGGTATTGTCAGGCAACATCACCGTGACAAGGTACTGAGGAAAGGAGGATAGAAGCACAAACCAGTGAATCTGTACGATGGTACAACATGGTTGCAGCTGGAATCCCAATCATTATGGCCGAAAAGGGGAGGACGAGGGAGAGAATTAGTAATAGCGAGAATCCGTCTTGGATACAAATATCCATGGAGATATGGAATGGAAACAGTTGATCAGCAAAGTTGTGAATCTGTGATGAGAGTGATGGACACCGCCTTGAACACTATCTAAGTGAATGTGAACACCTGAGAGAAATCAGAACTATGTGTAGAATAATAAACCCCACATTGTTTGAGTTAGGAAAACACTATTTGTCAAATATTGATACTGTTAAAAGATTCCCTCATTTTGCACCCGCAAGATAACGTAAGCTTTAAGGGTTGATAGATGTTAATCTTCTTGTTTGAGGAGCTGTTCACTTGAGACAGTTAAGCAAGTCCCAGCTGTGTCTGGGTACAAGTGACAGGATGAACAACCCAGCGGGTTTTCTTCCTATTGAGGAGTGTTGTACATGCTGCTATGGCGATATGTCCACTCACAAGATGAGTGGCGCTGCCCAATAACTCGCCCCTCAGGGCAAAATTTAATTTAATAGTTCTTGGCCAACACTCCGTAAAGGAACGGGTTTATATGTATTATATTTTGCCCCAGAGTGTTAGTTCATTGGGCAGCGTCACTCGGCCTCCTGCAAGTGAACATAGCAGCATGTATACCACCCAATACGAGTACCAACCTTCATTCTATGTACCCAGATGCAGTTTGGGATATCCTCCGCCCAAGTGAACACACTCAAACGAGGGATTAACCTCAAGTTTACGTTATCTTATGGGTGCAAAGTGGGGAATGCTTTTAAAGGCAATATCTATATTAGACAGTGTTTTCCTACTCGCTATGGGATTTACTGCGTTGAACATATTTCTAATGACTAAGATGAGCACACACATTCGGATAGTGGTCGAGACATCTTCACTCAATTCAGACTCTCCATGGGTGCCTGTACCCAAGACTTCTCAGCTGGTGGTTCCATCCACACTCTCCATGGGTACTTGTACTCTAGACTAATTCTTCCAACTACAGATTCTCTCCGTCGGCTTCCTCTTTTTCGTCCATAACGAACGAGGTTGCGGGCTGCGTGTGCATTGTGCAAGCATTCAGTATATATATATATATATATATATATATATATATATATATATAATATATATATATATATATATATATATATATATATATATATATATATACCATAAAAAGGGGGTTGGTAGGAGAAGCGAACACTTATGTATTCAGTGTTATATATATATATATATATATATATATATATATATATATATATATATATATATATGTCGTACCTAGTAGCCAGAACGCACTCCTCAGCCTACTATGCAAGGCCCGATTTGCCTAATAAGCCAAATTTCATGAATTAATTGTTTTTACTCTACCTAACCTAACCTAACTTTTTCTGCTACCTAACCTAACCTAACCTATAAAGATAGGTTAGGTTAGGTTAGGTAGGGTTGGTTAGGTTCGGTCATATATCTACGTTAATTTTAACTCAGATAAAATAAAATTGACCTCATACATAATGAAATGGGTAGCTTTATCATTTCACAAGAAAAAATTAGAGAAAATATATTAATTCAAGAAAACTTGACTTATTAGGCAAATCGGGCCTTGCATAGTAGGCTGAGAAGTGCGTTCTGGCTACTAGGTACGACATATATATATATATATATATATATATATATATATATATATATATATATATATATATATATATACACACATATATATACACACATATATACACACATTATATATATATATATATATATATATATATATATATATATATATATATATATATATATAATGTTGTACTTAGTAGCCAGAACGCAGTACTGGGCCTACTATGCAAGGCCCGATTTGCCTAATAAGCCAAGTTTTCTTGAATTTATACAATTTTCGAATTTGTTCTTATGAAATGATAAAGCTATCCATTTCATTGTGTATGAGTTCAACTCTTTTAATTTGAGTTAAAACTAACGTAGATATACGACCGAACCTAACCAACCCTACCTGACTTAACCTAGCCTATCTTAACCTAAACTAACCTAACCTAACCTAACCTAACCTATCTTAACCTAACCTAAACAAACTCAACCAAGTCAATAATTTATGTTCTAAATATAATATACTAATAATAATTCTAACTGGAAACAATTTATTGAAAATAAAGAAAATCACTTGGCCTATTAGGCAAATCGGGGTCTTGCATAGTAGGCCAAGAAGTGCGTTCTGGCTACTAGGTATATTATATATTATATATAATATACCTACTATATATATATATATATATATATATATATATATATATATATATATATATATATATATATATATATATATATATATATATATATATCGTACCTAGTAGCCAGAACGCACTTCTTAACCTACTATGCAAGGCCCGATGTGCCTAATAAGCCAAGTTTTCATGAATTAATTGTTTTTCGACTACCTAACCTACCTAACCTAATTAACTTTTTCGGCTACCTAACCTAAACTATAAAGATAGGTTAGGTTAGGTTAGGTTAGGTAAGGTTAGGTAAGGTTGGTTAGGTTCGGTCATATAACTACGTTAATTTTAACTCCAATAAAAAAAATGGACCTCATACATAATGAAATGGGTATCTTTATCACTTCATAAGAAAAAAATTAGAGAAAATATATTAATTCATGAAAACTTGGCTTATTAGGCAAATCGGGCCATGCATAGTAGGCTGAGAAGTGCGTTCTGGCTACTAAGTACGACATATAGTCCTTGCACCGCTGCTTTTCCTTATTCTCATATCAGATATAGACAAAAATACAAGTCACAGCTTCGTATCATCCTTTGCAGACGACACAAAAATCAGTATGAAAATTACCTCGGCTGAAGACATTGAAAAACTTCAAGCTGATATTAATAAAGTTTTCGACTGGGCATCAGAAAATAATATGATGTTTAACAGTGACAAATTCCAGGTACTCAGGTACGGTAAAAATGAGGACCTTAAACATAATACAGGGTACAAAACACAATCAAATGTGCCCATAGTAGGAAAACAGCATGTAAAGGATTTGGGAATAATGATGTCTGACGACCTAACGTTTAGGGAGCATAACCAAGCAAATATTGCGACAGCCAGAAAAATGATAGGATGGATTACGAGAACTTTCAAATCCAGGGATCCCATCACAATGCTTGTACTCTTCAAGTCACTTGTGCTGTCCCGTCTTGAGTACTGTTCAGTACTCACTTCCCCCTTCAGAGCAGGAGAGATTGCTGAAATAGAGGGAATACAGAGAACATATACAGCACGTATAGACGCGATAAAGCACCTAAATTATTGGGATCGTCTCAAAGCTCTCCAAATGTACTCACTAGAAAGAAGACGAGAGAGATATCAAATAATATACACTTGGAAGATACTGGAGGGCCAGGTCCCAAATCTACACAGTAAAATAACAACGTACTGGAGTGAACGATATGGAAGAAAATGCAGAATAGAACCAGTGAAGAGCAGGGGTGCCATAGGCACAATCAGAGAACACTGTATAAACATCAGAGGTCCGCGGTTGTTCAACGTCCTCCCAGCAAGCATAAGAAATATTGCCGGAATAACCGTGGACATCTTCAAGAGGAAACTAGATTTATTCCTACAAGGAGTTCCGGACCAGCCGGGCTGTGGTGGGTATGTGGGCCTGCGGGCCGCTCCAAGCAACAGCCTAGTGGACCAAACTCTCACAAGTCAAGCCTGGCCTCGGGCCGGGCTTGGGGAGTAGAAGAACTCCCAGAACCCCATCAACCAGGTATCAACCAGGAGAAGGGGCGAGGGCGTGCCTCTGGCGCCTTAAAACCAGCTGCTCCGGGTAGATGGGACTCGATAGCCTGGGAAGGCAGCCCATCTAGGGGAAGGAAAACCCTGATTTTAAACCTCCGCTGCCTTGCGGCCATACCCCTTTTTTGGGAAAGGCTTCAGGAGTCAACCTCGAGGAAAAATCCGGAGTTGGAGCCCCTAAGGCAGTTCGTTGTTGACATCGACCTCGTTCTGGCAGCTCCTGCGACGGTGCTGGAACCATGTGTATTGGCATTTGCCTTTCTATTGGATAATTTCAGCAACGTGGAGAGGGGGACCTGTTGCATGGGTAACAGCTTCTCCTCCATACCTACCTACCCAGGCTTTGTGCCCTGTCAGGGCGCAACTCCATAGTCTTTAGACTGAAGGATGCCTACTATCTAAGGTAACGATATCGAAGCCTAACTCTGGCAATTACTTGAGCATTCATTATATACACAGTTGTAAACACATTGTTGGCGAGACGGTTCGTTCTGTGGCAACCACATCACTTCACTCTCGAGATGAAGGTACACATTAAATACACATTAACTTACATATCTAATAATAAATAAAAAAAGAGTACTTACACTCATTAAAAAAGCGAATTAGTTCTTCGTGTTGAGGGGAGATGACGTCATGCGGCTGCGGCCGGCCATTGGTGGAGCGTCCGGCCTTGTTGCTCCCGCCCACACACTGGAACACTGGCCGCGGCGAGCTGCATGAACACAAACACTCACGATTAGTCAAAATTCTAATTAAATTTTGTCAATAAAGATGTTAATAATAATAATAGTCACAAACTTGTCACCACAGCTCATAAGACAAACTGACACAATACAGCCCATCCTCCTGCTTTGGTAGTACTTACAGTACCGATGAGGACCATAGTATATATACCGACGTACAACGAAATTAGAACTCTGAAATATTGAGTTGGACAAACCGGAAATCTATTCTTGACTTGTGTTACTTTGACAAACTAAACTAACCTCCCTAGGCCTAATACACTATATCTCAGCCCTAATATAGTACGTGTGTGTGTGTGTGCTATTCTAGGCCTAGGAATATTTAAACTTCATTTATTTAAAAAATTCTTTACTAGTCAGTATATTACTATCTAAAAGCTAAGTACGCACGAATTCGTGACTATTAATGATGGTCACAATAGGTTACATAATAGCACAATGTTGGAAGACACTGGAGGTTGGGACAATATGTCCAGGCACCTCTAGCACGTCCCACCAGTAGTATTAAGTAATGATGACAATGCTAATACAACATATTACGCATATAATGATCAACTCCTCCATATCAGCAAGGACCATTAATTATCACGTGAGATAAGCCTTAAGAGCAGTGGAGAGTAATCAGTGTGGGCAAAGGCTTGCTGACCGATATGATAAATATCTGCAGGTATGATAAATATCATACCCAGGTATCAGATAAATATCCGAGCCACCTGGGGCTGGTGCCTCGGTAGACACTGGCCGCAATACCAGCCCATCCTCCGGTCTTGGTAGTACTGATACTAACCATAGACATAGATACTAAACAAGACCATAGTATATACCTACCTACGTACAACGAAATGTAGAAATCTGAACTATTGAGTTGGACAAACCGGAAAACTATTTTTTTACTTGTGTTGCTTTGACAAACTAACCTATTTAAGAGTACGAAGTTTGTTACCTACAGTAAGCAAATATTGGATACTTCGCTAAGATTTCGGGCAGCACATCATTATGAATGAAGTACTTACACATTTCTTGGACACTATTGATGGTGTTATCTCTAAATTCCGCGATGTTTTCACATTCCATTATATAATGACGCAAAGTATGCGCGTAGTTCTGCTGACAGAGTTTACATTTAGTCAAATCTACATCAGCAGATGTTACAAACTCCCAGAGGTACTTGTAGCCGAGCCTAAGCCTAGCAGTGGTAACATCTAGAAGTCTGCTAACATTATTGGATGACCCGCAGACGTGCGGTTCTTCATGCATAATAGAATGATGATAGATGGAGTAACTGGTGTGAATTTCACTTTGCCTCAAGCCTCCGAAATTTAGTTGATGTTCCGGGATATTACTGCCCTCAGGCTGCTCAAAGGCAGTCCAAGTTGGTAATCAATTCCCTCTTTACGAGCAAAAGTCTTGGCTAGCTCATCAGTTCTATCATGCATTCGGAGACCGATATGGGAAGGAATCCACAGGAGACAAACTCTGACTCCATCATTGATTATTTCACTATATCTGTGTCTAGCTTCAGAGATAAGCACGTCACAGTTATGCCTTGGGGAGCTGAGGGCAGTCAAGGATGACAAGGAGTCACTTACAATTAGCGTGTCAACTTTGGATTCATATACGCGCTCGAGTGCAAGGATTATGACAACCAATTCTGTTTGAAGAGTGGAGGCCCAGTTATTTAGACGCGCTCCACACTCATGGGAGAAGGAACCATCTCTCCCTGTCACAACAACTGCACTTCCAGCTGCACCATAGGACTGGTGCAAGCAGCCATCAGTGTAAATAATCTGGGAAAGGGAGCGCTCTTAAAATTACTGTGGTGACCGTGATAATATGCCCATAATGCATGGAGTGTGTGCCAGTGCGGACTACTGAACACATGCCTCTGTACCACTAACTATCCTGTACTTACCTACTCGTGCTTGCGGGCGTTGAGCTCTAGCTCTTTGGGCCCGCCTCTCAACTGTCAAGCAATCAAATGATTACCCCCCCCCTCCTCGAAGAAGCACCCCGTAGCAGCTGTCTAAGTCCCAGGTAAATATTTACTGCTAGGTGAATAGGGGCATCAGAAAAGAAACTGCCCATTTGTTTCCGCCTCCGTCGGGGGATAGATCCCCGGACCCTAGGACTACGAATACAGAGCGCTGTCCACTCAGCCGTCAAGCCCTTGTAATGTTGTGTAATGGGACTTTTTCATCACGTAGCTACTTCTTGGCACACACTGTACTCCCCTTCATATAGTCTAGGGCAGCTGCACAAATGTCCACGTACCTAAACTTGTTAATAAAAATAAAAAAATATTTATTTTTAAAAATAAAAATATATACTTTTTAGTTATTTATATAGAAGAATAAGAATTGCGTATTCTCATTGGGTTTATGCGAGTACATTGCATTGATTTTTTTATACTCTTGAAAAGCCACTAGCATGCATAGCGTTTCGGGCAGATTACACACCCCATACCCATCCCAGTGCAGCCAATACCCATTCTGTGGGCAGTAGTGCACCCTATACCCATCCCGTGGGCAGTAGTGCACCCTATACCCATCCCGTGGGCAGTAGTGTACCCTATACCCATCCCGTGGGCAGTAGTGTACCCTATACCCATCCCGTGGGCAGTAGTGTACCCTATACCCATCCCGTGGGCAGTAGTGTACCCAATACCCATCCCGTGGGCAGTAGTGTACCCTATACCCATCCCGTGGACGGTAGTGTACCCTATACCCATCCCGTGGGCAGTAGTGTACCCTATACCCATCCCGTGGGCAGTAGTGTACCCTATACCCATCCCGTGGGCAGTAGTGTACCCTATACCCATCCCGTGGGCAGTAGTGCACCCAATACCCATCCCGTGGGCAGTAGTGCACCCTATACCCATCCCGTGGGCAGTAGTGCACCCAATACCCATCCCGTGGGCAGTAGTGTACCCTATACCCATCCCGTGGGCAGTAGTGCACCCAATACCCATCCCGTGGGCAGTAGTGTACCCTATACCCATCCCGTGGGCAGTAGTGTACCCTATACCCATCCCGTGGGCAGTAGTGTACCCTATACCCATCCCGTGGGCAGTAGTGCACCCAATACCCATCCCGTGGGCAGTAGTGCACCCTATACCCATCCCGTGGGCAGTAGTGTACCCTATACCCATCCCGTGGGCAGTAGTGTACCCTATACCCATCCCGTGGGCAGTAGTGCACCCTATACCCATCCCGTGGGCAGTAGTGCATGCCATAACAAGCAAGCCATTGCAGCCATATAGCTCTTAGAGGGAATGAGGACGAGGATTTTCCATCGCCGGCAGGGGATGGGTGGTGGTGGTGGTGGAAAAGTTTACAGGCACACAATGGGCTCAGGATCAGCAAGTGAACCCCAGAGATCATTTATCTAGGCAAGCATCCAGCTTGGGAAGCCAGTTACAGAATTAAATACATGGGTTGCCCAATAGTCATTTGCCATACGAGTGAAAAATAGAATATTTGCATAACGCTAATAAAAATATTTAAATAAAATAAATAAAATAATAATTTATTCACAAGGTACAATGGGTTGGTGAGATTACATAAGATTGATATTTTTGCATTCATGCAAAGCCACTAACATGCATAGCGTTTCGCGCAGGAAATACTACCTCACTAAAATAATGTTTTAGTGCAAAATGAATGAAAGAAAATAGTATTCTGGTACAGTAACTTTTGGCCCACGCTGTAGGTATGTCAGTGGTGTTTCATATGACGGGTTGTTCTACAAGTGGCCCACACCCAGGCAGGGCGAGCGGATGGGAAAGTCTCCTTACACCCGTTGCCTCTATTCACCTAGCAGTGATTAGGAACCTGAGTGTTAGTCTGTGGGTGGCATCCTGGGCAATGGTCAACTGCTCCACTTATCCCAGGTATACTCGAATTTCCCACAAATACCGCAAGGCACAACACAAGAAAGATAGCCACAAGGCTACACACGCAGCATGCCGCAAGTCAAAGAAACTAGCGCCCAAGGCCACAGCAACGAGTGGGCCGGAAGGTTCAAGGGTCAGATTCACGCAAGCACTTACGAGCGTGTACATCTTTCCTCAATCGTTGACGGCTTTGGTTACATTTATTAAACAGTTTACAAGCATGAAAACTTCCCATTCAACTGTTGTTATTGTTATAAACAGCCTCCTGGTGCTTCGGAGCTCATTAACTGATTAATAACTGGAAACAAAGCCGCCAAAGATTGAGAAAAAATGTACAGGTTCGTAAGTGGTTGCGTAACTGCTTTCGTGAATCTGTCCCAAAGAGTCCAAAAAAGGGTTCATGCCCGAGGTAACTACAATTGTCTCTATACAAAGCAATTTCCAACTATTGGAGCCGATAAAGTTACTTATACTGCATCACACGCTCATCCAAAGGGCGGTGGCGGAAGCAATTCAGTCTTATGTATGCACAACCTACAGCAAGCGAACGTTGCATATTTGGCTAAGATTCAGTACATTTTGGCTAAGATTTTCAGTACATCATTTGGCGTTGATGTACAACCACAGATCATTTAAATTTAGTACTTTCACATTTCTTGAACATTTGGAAGAGAGAGATGCAATGGGTACTCAGAGAGAACCCTCTCAGAGGCCCAAGACTATTCAACACGCTTCCTCCACACATAAGGGGGCATAAGTAGCCAACCCCCTCACAGTGTTCAAGAGAGAACTTGATAAACACCTCTAAAGGATACCTGATCAGC
>WNGS01000337.1:13974385-13984638 GCA_020271785.1 Procambarus virginalis | reverse complement strand
AGCACCACAACCCAGCCGACCCCCAGGCCAGATTTGAATCCACAACCCATCACCACCACCACCCCACCAGAGTGAAGCACCCAGCACCACACCACACCCCACCCCACCAGAGTGAAGCACCCAGCACCACATCACCCCACCCCACCAGAGTGAAGCACCCAGCACCACAACCACCCCACCAGAGTGAAGCACCCAGCACCACACCACACCCACCCCACCAGAGTGAAGCACCCAGCACCCACAACCACCCCACCAGAGTGAAGCACCCAGCACCACACAACCACCCCACCAGAGTGAAGCACCCAGCACCACACACCACCCCACCCAGAGTGAAGCCCCCCGCACCACACCACACCACCACCCCACCAGAGTGAAGCACCCAGCACCACACCACAACCACCCCACCAGAGTGAAGCCATCCCGCACCACAAAACCACCCCCACCCAGAAGTTGAAGCACCCCAGGCACCACACCACAACCCACCCCACCAGAGTTGAGTGAAGCACCCAGCACCACACCACAACCACCCCCCAGAGTGAAGCACCCCCACCACACCACACAATACCCACCACAACATGGTGTATATGTCGCTGGAAACAGGAGACAGCTAATGTAGTCCAATATACAAAGAGTGCGACAGAGAAGACGCCCTGATCGTGTACCTATATATATACCATGTCCCTAACGTATACCATGGAGAAGATCTCGAGGAAAATTAGTAACACATCTGGAGAGAAGGGACTTTGTAACACACCACCCCCGGGTTCAGGGATGGCAAGTGGTGTCTCACAGGTTTAATAGAATTCTATGACTAAGCAACAAGCAAAGCAAGAAAGAGAAGGATGGGCAGACTGCATTTTCTTGAGTTGTCAGAAAGCTTTTGACAGAGAAGGATGGGCAGACTGCATTTTCTTGAGTTGTCAGAAAGCTTTTGACAAAGTCCCCAATAAGAGACTATTGCACACGTTGAAAAACAGGTAAGAATAGTGCCCCAATGGATAAGGGAGTACCTAAACAACAGGAAGCAGAGAGTTATTGTAAGGGGCGAGACTTTATTATGGTGTGATGTCAGCAGTGGAATCCCACAGGGTTCTGTACATGGACCTATCTTGTTTCTGTTATCTGTGAATAACGTCTTCGAGACGGTATTGGCTCATTCCTCTCAATGTTTGCTGATGATGCTAAAATTACGAGAAGGCTTAAGATAGAGGACAGCAAGAGGCTACAAGATGACCTGGGACAGACTGAAGGACTGATCCAGCAAATATCCACTAGAGGTTAACTCGATCAAGTGCAAAGTGATGAAGATAGGCATAGGGAGGAGGAGGCTAACCCCAAGGTACAGCTGGGCGAAGAAATCCTTCAGGAATCAGGAAGAGAGAATGATTTGAGGGGTTGATATCACACCAGGAACTGTTCCCTGAAGCCCATATCAAAAGGATAACATCAGCGGCATATGCAAGGCTGGCAAACATAAGAATTGCTTCAGAAACTTGTGTAAGGAGTCATTCGGAACCTTGTATACCTCATATGTCAGGCCAATACTGGAACATCCGGCTCCCGCGTGTAGTCCATACCATACATACTAGTCCCAAAAACTGAGAGGTATGTGTTATGAGGAAAGGCTACGGGAGCTAAATTTACGTCCCTTGAAGATACATGAGTAAGGAGACATGATCACAACCTACAAAATTCTAAAGAAGAATTGACAGGGTGGACAAAGACCAACTATTTTGCATGGGTGGAACACAAACAAGAGGACACGTCTGGAAACTGAGTAACCAAATGAACCACACACACATTAGAAATATTTTTTCCAGTATCAAGTTAATTAGCAAATGGAATGCATTAGGCAGTGATGTGGTGGAGGCAGACTCCATACACAGTTTCAAATGTAGATATGATAGAGCCTAATGGGCTCAGGCATCTGTACATCAGTTGATTGACAGTTGAGAGGCGGGACCAAAGAGCCAAAGGTCAACCCCGCACATGCACAACTAGGCGAGTAGTAGAGGAGTTCAGTTGTGGTAGATGACGTGGTCACAAAGCCTGCTAACGGCTGGCTGGCAACAACCACAGTATCAGTGAGAGCACACAGCTGCATGACCAACAAATAAACTCTCGTCTCATCCACCCACAGCAGTAAAATCACATTTTACTCATTATCAGTTTCCTTCTTTTCTTCCGATATTTAAAATTGTATTACACGTTTTATTTTTATATTCTCAATCCACTTTAATATGAAGAAAATACATTCGATATTGCTAGAGAAATTTTTTTGTTCAACGCTAGAATAGTCCCATGTTGGACTATGTGGGAATGAACGAGCAGATGTGCTGGCTGCTGAAGGAGACCATATTGAATACTTCATACCCAAGACTACTACAAATTAGAGGTATTGTCAGGCAACATCACCGTGACAAGGTAACTGAGGAAAGGAGGATAGAAGCACAAACCAGTGAATCTGTACGATGGTACAACATGGTTGCAGCTGGCAATCCCAATCATTATGGCCGAAAAGGAGGAGGACGAGGGAGAGAATTAGTAATAGCGAGAATCCGTCTTGGATACAAATATCTATGGAGATATGGAATGGAAACAGTTGATCAGCAAAGTTGTAGAATCTGTGATGAGAGTGATGGACACCGCCTTGAACACTATCTAAGTGAATGTGAACACCTGAGAGAAATCAGAACTATGTGTAGAATAATAAACCCCACATTGTTTGAGTTAGGAAAACACTATTTGTCAAATATTGATACTGTTAAAAGATTCCCTCATTTTGCACCCGCAAGATAACGTAAGCTTTTAAGGGTTGATAGATGTTAATCTTCTTGTTTGAGGAGCTGTTCACTTGAGACAGTTAAGCAAGTCCCAGCTGTGTCTGGGTACAAGTGACAGGATGAACAACCCAGCGGGTTTTCTTCCTATTGAGGAGTGTTGTACATGCTGCTATGGCGATATGTCCACTCAAGATGAGTGGCGCTGCCCAATAAACTCGCCCCTCAGGGCAAAATTTAATTTAATAGTTCTTGGCAACACTCCGTAAAGGAACGGGTTATATGTATTATATTTTGCCCCAGAGTGTTAGTTCATTGGGCAGCGTCACTCGGCCTCCTGCAAGTGAACATAGCAGCATGTACACCACCCCAATACGAGGACAACCTACAGTACTTTGTTCATTCTATGTACCCAGATGCAGTTTGGGATATCCTCCGCCCAAGTGAACACACTCAACGAGGGATTAACCCTCAAGTTTACGTTATCTTATGGGTGCAAAGTGATGAATGCTTTTAAAGGCAATATCTATATTAGACAGTGTTTTCCTACTCGCTATGGGATTTACTGCGTTGAACATATTTCTAATGACTAAGATGAGCACACACATTCGGATAGTGGTCGAGACATTCTTCACTCAATTCAGACTCTCCATGGGTGCCTGTACCCAAGACTTCTCAGCTGGTGGTTCCATCCACACTCTCCATGGGTACTTGTACTCTAGACTAATTCTTCCAACTACAGATTCTCTCCGTCGGCTTCCTCTTTTCGTCCATAACGAACGAGGTTGCGGGCTGCGTGTGCATTGTGCAAGCATTCAGTATATATATATATATATATATATATATATATATAGATATATATATATATATATATATATATATATATACCATAAAAAGGGGGTTGGTAGGAGAAGCGAAACACTCTTATGTATTCAGAGTGTTAATATATATATTATATATATATATATATATATATATATATATATATATATATATATATATATTATATATATATATGTCGTACCTAGTAGCCAGAACGCACTTCTCAGCCTACTATGCAAGGCCCGATTTGCCTAATAAGCCAAGTTTTCATTAATTAATATATTTTCTCTAATTTTTTTCTTATGAAATGATAAAGCTACCCATTTGATTATGTATGAGGTCAATTTTGTTTTATTGGAGTTAAAATTAACGTAGTTATATGACCGAACCTAACCAACCCTACCTAACCTAACCTAACCTATCTTTATAGGTTAGGTTAGGTAGCTGAAAACGTTAAGTCAGGTTAGGTTAGGAAGGTTAGGTAGTCGAAAAACAAATAATTCATGAAAACTTGGCCTATTAGGCAAATCGGGCCTTGCATAGTAGGCTGAGAAGTGCCTTCTGGCTACTAGGTACGACATATATATATATAAATATATATATATATAATATATATATATATATATATATATGTATGTATATATATATATATATATATATATATATATATATATATATAGATATATATATATATAGTATATATATATATACACCACATATATATATACACACATATATATATACACATATACCACATTATATATATATATATATATATATCATTATATATATATAGATATATATATATATATAATATATATCTAATGTTGTACTTAGTAGCCAGAACGCAGTACTGGGCCTACTATGCAAGGCCCGATTTGCCTAATAAGCCAAGTTTCTTGAATTTATACAATTTTCGAATTTTGTTCTTATGAAATGATAAAGCTATCCATTTCATTGTGTATGAGTTCAACTCTTTTAATTTGAGTTAAAACTAACGTAGATATACGACCGAACCTAACCAACCCTACCTGACTTAACCTAGCCTATCTTAACCTAACCTAACCTAACCTAGCCTATCTTAACCTAACCTAAACAAACTCAACCAAGTCAATAATTTATGTTCTAAATATAATATACTAATAATAATTCTAACTGGAAACAATTTATTGAAAATAAAGAAAATCACTTGGCCTATTAGGCAAATCGGGTCTTGCATAGTAGGCCAAGAAGTGCGTTCTGGCTACTAGGTATATTATATTATATATTATATATAATATACCTACTATATATATATATATATATATATATATATTATATATAATATATATATATATATATATATATATATATATATATATATATATCGTACCTAGTAGCCAGAACGCACTTCTTAACCTACTATGCAAGGCCCGATGTGCCTAATAAGCCAAGTTTCATGAAATAATTGTTTTTCGACTACCTAACTAATTAACTTTTTCGGCTACCTAACCTAACCTATAAAGATAGGTTAGGTTAGGTAGGTTAGGTAAGGTAAGGTTAGGTTAGGTAAGGTTAGGTAAGGTAAGGTTAGGTAAGGTTAGGTAAGGTTGGTTAGGTTCGGTCATATAACTACGTTAATTTTAACTCCAATAAAAAAATGGACTCATACATAATGAAATGGGTATCTTTATCACTTCATAAGGAAAAATTAGAGAAAATATATTAATTCATGAAAACTTGGCTTATTAGGCAAATCGGGCCTTGCATAGTAGGCTGAGAAGTGCGTTCTGGCTACTAAGTACGACATATATATATATATATATATATATATATATATATATATATATATATTATATATATATATATATATATATATATGTAAAACACACACACACACACACAGAGTTCTTACATCCTTGTAGGGCCACTAGTACACGTAGCGTTTCAGGCAAGTCCTTAATCCTATGTTCCCTGGGATACGACCCCGCGAAAAATCGTTTAACAACCATGTACCCATTTTACTGTTGAGTTAAACAGAGGCTACAGTTAAAAGATTTGTGCCCAGTAAATCCACCCCCCCCCCCAACCCCCCACCGGCCAGGATACGAACCCAAGACAAAGCGCTCGCGAAACTCGAGGCGAGCGTCTTACCACTACGCCACGGGAACACGAGATAGAATCCACATGAATCAGCGGCTTTTAACTTGAACCACCTTTCTTACCAACCAGCTTAGGTACAAACTATCTATGGTAAGTCCAACTCCTGGCCTGCACGGGTGGCTTAGTTTTTAAGCCCGGCGGAACCGCTTTTACAGACAGGAGAAGGGGCGAGGGCGTGCCTCTGGCGCCATAAAACCAGCTGCTCCGGGTAGATGGGACTCGATAGCCTGGGAAGGCAGCCCATCTAGGGGAAGGAAAACCCTGATTTTATACCTCCGCTGCCTTGCGGCCATACCCCTTTTTTGGGAAAGGCTCCAGGAGTCAACCTCGAGGAAAAATCCGGAGTTGGAGCCCCTAAGGCAGTTCGTTGTTGACATCGACCTCGTTCTGGCAGCTCCTGCGACGGTGCTGGAACCATGTGTATTGGCATTTGCCTTTCTATTGGAAAATTTCAGCAACGTGGAGAGGGGGACCTGTTGCATGGGTAACAGCTTCTCCTCCATACCTACCTACCCAGGCTTTGTGCCCTGTCAGGGCGCAACTCCATAGTCTTAGACTGAAGGATGCCTACTATCTAAGGTAACGATATCGAAGCCTAACTCTGGCAATTACTTGAGCATTCATTATATACACAGTTGTAAACACATTGTTGGCGAGACGGTTCGTTCTGTGGCAACCACATCACTTCACTCTCGAGATGAAGGTACACATTAAATACACATTAACTTACATATCTAATAATAAATAAAAAAAAAAGAGTACTTACACTCATTAAAAAAGCGAATTAGTTCTTCGTGTTGAGGGGAGATGACGTCATGCGGCTGCGGCCGGCCATTGGTGGAGCGTCCGGCCTTGTTGCTCCCGCCCACACACTGGAACACTGGCCGCGGCGAGCTGCACGAACACAAACACTCACGATTAGTCAAAATTGTAATTAAATTTTGTCAATAAAGATGTTAATAATAATAATAGTCACAAACTTGTCACCACAGCTCATAAGACAAACTGACATAATACAGCCCATCCTCCTGCTTTGGTAGTACTTACAGTACCGATGAGGACCATAGTATATATACCGACGTACAACGAAATTAGAACTGAAATATTGAGTTGGACAAACCGGAAATCTATTCTTGACTTGTGTTACTTTGACAAACTAAACTAACCTCCCTAGGCCTAATACACTATATCTCAGCCCTAATATAGTACGTGTGTGTGTGTGTGCTATTCTAGGCCTAGGAATATTTAAACTTCATTTATTTAAAAAATTCTTTACTAGTCAGTATATTACTATCTAAAAGCTAAGTACGCACGAATTCGTGACTATTAATGATGGTCACAATAGGTTACATAATAGCACAATGTTGGAAGACACTGGAGGTTGGGACAATATGTCCAGGCACCTCTAGCACGTCCCACCAGTAGTATTAAGTAATGATGACAATGCTAATACAACATATTACGCATATAATGATCAACTCCTCCATATCAGCAAGGACCATTAATTATCACGTGAGATAAGCCTTAAGAGCAGTGGAGAGTAATCAGTGTGGGCAAAGGCTTGCTGACCGATATGATAAATATCTGCAGGTATGATAAATATCATACCCAGGTATCAGATAAATATCCGAGCCACCTGGGGCTGGTGCCTCGGTAGACACTGGCCGCAATACCAGCCCATCCTCCGGTCTTGGTAGTACTGATAGTAACAGTGAGGACCATAGTATATACCTACCTACGTACAACGAAATGTAGAAATCTGAACTATTGAGTTGGACAAACCGGAAAACTATTTTTTTACTTGTGTTGCTTTGACAAACTAACCTATTTAAGAGTACGAAGTTTGTTACCTACAGTAAGCAAATATTGGATACTTCGCTAAGATTTCGGGCAGCACATCATTATGAATGAAGTACTTACACATTTCTTGGACACTATTGATGGTGTTATCTCTAAATTCCGCGATGTTTTCACATTCCATTATATAATGACGCAAAGTATGCGCGTAGTTCTGCTGACAGAGTTTACATTTAGTCAAATCTACATCAGCAGATGTTACAAACTCCCAGAGGTACTTGTAGCCGAGCCTAAGCCTAGCAGTGGTAACATCTAGAAGTCTGCTAACATTATTGGATGACCCGCAGACGTGCGGTTCTTCATGCATAATAGAATGATGATAGATGGAGTAACTGGTGTGAATTTCACTTTGCCTCAAGCCTCCGAAATTTAGTTGATGTTCCTGGGATATTACTGCCCTCAGGCTGCTCAAAGGCAGTCCAAGTTGGTAATCAATTCCCTCTTTACGAGCAAAAGTCTTGGCTAGCTCATCAGTTCTATCATGCATTCGGAGACCGATATGGGAAGGAATCCACAGGAGACAAACTCTGACTCCATCATTGATTATTTCACTATATCTGTGTCTAGCTTCAGAGATAAGCACGTCACAGTTATGCCTTGGGGAGCTGAGGGCAGTCAAGGATGACAAGGAGTCACTTACAATTAGCGTGTCAACTTTGGATTCATATACGCGCTCGAGTGCAAGGATTATGACAACCAATTCTGTTTGAAGAGTGGAGGCCCAGTTATTTAGACGCGCTCCACACTCATGGGAGAAGGAACCATCTCTCCCTGTCACAACAACTGCACTTCCAGCTGCACCATAGGACTGGTGCAAGCAGCCATCAGTGTAAATAATCTGGGAAAGGGAGCGCTCTTAAAATTACTGTGGTGACCGTGATAATATGCCCATAATGCATGGAGTGTGTGCCAGTGCGGACTACTGAACACATGCCTCTGTACCACTAACTATCCTGTACTTACCTACTCGTGCTTGCGGGCGTTGAGCTCTAGCTCTTTGGGCCCGCCTCTCAACTGTCAAGCAATCAAATGATTACCCCCCCCTCCTCGAAGAAGCACCCCGTAGCAGCTGTCTAAGTCCCAGGTAAATATTTACTGCTAGGTGAATAGGGGCATCAGAAAAGAAACTGCCCATTTGTTTCCGCCTCCGTCGGGGGATAGATCCCCGGACCCTAGGACTACGAATACAGAGCGCTGTCCACTCAGCCGTCAAGCCCTTGTAATGTTGTGTAATGGGGACTTTTTCATCACGTAGCTACTTCTTGGCACACACTGTACTCCCCTTCATATAGTCTAGGGCAGCTGCACAAATGTCCACGTACCTAAACTTGTTAATAAAAATAAAAAAATATTTATTTTTAAAAATAAAAATATATACTTTTTAGTTATTTATATAGAAGAATAAGAATTGTGTATTCTCATTGGGTTTATGCGAGTACATTGCATTGATTTTTTATACTCTTGAAAAGCCACTAGCATGCATAGCGTTTCGGGCAGATTACACACCCCATACCCATCCCAGTGCAGCCAATACCCATTCTGTGGTCGGTAGTGCACCCTATACCCATCCCGTGGGCAGTAGTGCACCCTATACCCATCCCGTGGGCAGTAGTGCACCCTATACCCATCCCGTGGGCAGTAGTGCACCCTATACCCATCCCGTGGGCAGTAGTGCACCCTATACCCATCCCGTGGGCAGTAGTGCACCCTATACCCATCCCGTGGGCAGTAGTGCACCCTATACCCATCCCGTGGGCAGTAGTGCACCCTATACCCATCCGTGGGCAGTAGTGCACCCTATACCCATCCCGTGGGCAGTAGTGCACCCTATACCCATCCCGTGGGCAGTAGTGCACCCTATACCCATCCCGTGGGCAGTAGTGCACCCTATACCCATCCCGTGGGCAGTAGTGCATGCCATAACAAGCAAGCCATTGTAGTCATATAGCTCTTAGAGGGAATGAGGACGAGGATTTTCCATCGCCGGCAAGGGATGGGTGGTGGTGGTGGTGTGAAAAGTTTACAGGCACACAATGGGCTCAGGATCAGCAAGTGAACCCCAGAGATCATTTATCTAGGCAAGCATCCAGCTTGGGAAGCCAGTTACAGAATTAAATACATGGGTTGCCCAATAGTCATTTGCCATACGAGTGAAAAATAGAATATTTGCATAACGCTAATAAAATATTTAAATAAAATAAATAAAATAATTTATTCACAAGGTACAATGGGTTGGTGAGATTACATAAGATTGATATTTTTGCATTCATGCAAAGCCACTAACATGCATAGCGTTTCGCGCAGGAAATACTACCTCACTAAAATAATGTTTTAGTGCAAAATGAATGAAAGAAAATAGTATTGTGGTACAGTAACTTTGGGCCACGCTGTAGGTATGTCAGTGGTGTTTCATATGACGGGTTGTTCTACAAGTGGCCCACACCCAGGCAGGGCGAGCGGATGGGAAAGTCTCCTTACACCCGTTGCCTCTATTCACCTAGCAGTGATTAGGAACCTGAGTGTTAGTCTGTGGGTGGCATCCTGGGCAATGGTCAACTGCTCCACTTATCCCAGGTATACTCGAATTTCCCACAAATACCGCAGGCACAACACAGAAAGATAGCCACAAGGCTACACACGCAGCATGCCGCA
>WNGS01000337.1:13950558-13974285 GCA_020271785.1 Procambarus virginalis | reverse complement strand
GTGATCAGGGAACAAAAATAAACACTTCTATAAGACGAAAGAATTTTTTGGATTTTTTTTTTTTGTTGCGCCTGTGGGTGTGAATTCCATTTGGCCCCTAGCGGTTTGAGGGTTAAGCGAGTATGGCCAATACGCAACCTCGCCAGAGCAGTAGGATGGCCATGAGGAAACACAACATTTAAGAGTACGGAGTTTGTTACCAGTAACAGACAACCAAGAAGCCTGCCAACGGGTAAGGATGGAGGAATGGATAACCGGGTAAAAGTCGGAATAAGGAATACCTTTACGAGAGATGGGACAAGAGCGGACAGCTTCCTTGGCGGCAGCATCCGCACGCTCATTTAAAGACACACCAATATGGCTGGGAACCTAACAAAACTCAACCGACTTAAACTTACTGTGAACAAGAAACAGCCAATGCTGGATCTCGACAACTACTGGATGAACTGGATTAAAGGACCCGAGAGCCATGAGGGCACTACGAGAGTCAACAACAACCACAAAAGAATACTGACAACAAGAAAGCAGGAGACGAAGAGCATAGAGAATAGCATAGAGCTCCACTGTAAAGATGCTAGTCTCCGGAGGTAAGCGACACATATAAGTGCGATCAGGAAAAACAACAGAGTAGCCAACACCGTCCGCAGACTTAGACCCATCGGTGAAGACAGAAACGGAGTGGGAGTGAGAAGAAAAGTGCTCAAGGAAAAGGAGTTTTAGAACCGTAGGAGGGGTAAAAGCTTTAGTGACGTGGGTCAAGGACGTACAAAACTGCGGAAGGGGGACTCTCCACAGGGGTAAAGAAGGAACAACACGAGGAGAAACATTAGAAACTCGAACGGAAAGAGAATCCTGTAAGCGAGATAACTGGACAGAAAGAGGGAGGTGGTGAAGAGGAACAGGAACCGCAGGAGGGGTAAAAGTTAAAGCACGACAGAGGCGAGAGGAAGGATGTTGCAAGGACCGCGCATGATAGCGAAGACAGTAGCGATCACGGCGGTCCTGGAGAGATAGGAAGCCAGTGTCAACATACAAGCTAAGGACGGGAGTCGAACGAAAGGCACCAGAACTGAAGCGCAGCCCAGTATGGTACAAAGCATCAAGACGGCGAAGAGCAGAAGGAGAAGCAGAAGAGTAAGCAGGGCAACCATAATCGAGCTTAGACAGGACGAGAGAGGAATGCAAAGCAAGGAGAGTGCGCCTATCTGCTCCCCAAGAAGTATGGGACAACACTCAAAGGAGGGTAAGGGCCTTAGAGCACTCAACACGGAGGTAAGAGATATGGGGAGACGAAGACAAACGAGTGTCAAGGAATAACCCGAAAAGCTTCGTGGAATCATTGTACTCAATGGGATGTCCATAAAGTGACAAAGAGGGATGAAGAACGACCCGTTTCTGAGTAAAAGACATGGCACAAGTCTTAGAAGTAGAGAACTTGAAGCCATGATCGGTGGCCCAAGACGACACGGCATCAATCGCAAGTTGAAGCCGGCGCTGAAGGAAAGGCGAATCATCACCCTGACAGCAAAGGGTAAGATCATCGACATAGAGAGCGGAGAAGACACCTGAAGGGAGAGAGGAAAGAAGACCATTGAGGGCTACCAGAAAAAGAGTGGTGCTCAGAACACTACCCTGGGGCACACCTTCGTATTGCTGAAAAGAGGCAGAGAGAGGGTACTAAGGCGCACCCGAAAGGAACGACGAGAGAGGAAGCTGCGGAGAAAGAGAGGGAGATGACCACGAAGGCCAAAAGAATGAAGCTGGGATAGAATATGATATCGCCAAGTGGTGTCGTAAGCCTTTTCCAGGTAAAAAAGGACGGCAACAACGGAGGTCCTCGCAGCAAAAGCAGTACGAATATAGACCTCCAAGTTCACCAGGACATCTGTCGTGCTGCGGCACTTGCGGAAACCAAATTGAGAAGGGGAGAGGAGGTGATGGTGTTCCAGGAACCACATCAGACGAACGTTAACCATACGTTCAAAGAGTTTGCAGACACAACTTGTGAGGGCAATAGGGCGAAAGTCCTTAGGGGAAGTTCCCAGAGACCCTGGTTTGCGAACAGGGAGGACAACGGCATCGAGCCAGTCCTCAGGGACTGACGACGACTCCCAGATCCGATTATACAGACTCAGTAAATACTGAGACGTGCACGGAGGGAGATGGCGAAGCATCTCATAATGGATACCATCGGAGTCCGCCGCCATAGAACCGCAGAGGGCCAGGGCAGAACGAAGTTCAGATAGAGAGAAGGGATCATTATAGGAAAGTCGAAGACGAGTGCAGAAATCTAAAGGACGAGACTCAAGGACAGGTTTACGAAGAAGGAAAGATTGGGGAAGATGAAGACCAGAGCTAACAGAAGAAAAGTGGGAACCCAGTTCGGTAGCGACCTGCAACGGGTCCGCCACAAGAGTACCACGGAGGTGAAGGACCGGGGAAACATCGGGAACGAACTTACCCGCTATCTTGCGGATACGCTTCCATATCTGTGGCAGGGGAGTTTCGGACGTAATTGTGGAGACATAAGAAGCCCAACATTCACGTTTAGCCGTACGGATGGCCCTACGGGCCACCGCACTCGCTTTCCGAAAGAAAAGAAAAGAATCGGTCGTCTGCCGACGGCGGTGCCTCTTCCAGGCTGCACGCTTACAGCGGACAGCCCGAGCACAGTCCGCATTCCACCAGGGAACGCACTTCCGTGGACCCGAGAGGAAGAGCGAGGAATAGAGCGGAGGGCAGCGTCGATGACAGTGTCATGAAAAAGGAGGAGAGCGCGAGGGAGAGGCAGAAGGGAGAGGTCAGAGAGAACAGCACTGAGGGTAAATAGGTTCCAGTCCGCTTTAGCAAACTGCCACCTAGGGAAAGAGAGGGAAGGGCGATAAGAGAAAAAGGACACAAGGATGGGGAAATGATCACTGCCATGGAGGTCATCAAGAACCTGCCACGTGAAATCTAAGTAAAGAGAGGAAGAGCAGAGAGAAAGATCAAGACAGGAAAGGGTGCGAGTCCGAGAGTCCAAATGAGTGGGCTCACCAGAATTCAGAAGAGACAGGGAAGAAGAGAGGAGAAATGGCTCAAGAAGGCGACCTCGGGTATTCGTCAGAACATCACCCCAAAGAGAATGACGACAATTGAAGTCACCCAGCAGGAGCACAGGCTCCGGCAAGGAGTCCAGGAGGTGTTTCAAATCAGGAAGAGAAAGCGGGACACTCGGGGGGAGATAAATGGAACAAACTGTGTACCATTTCCCCACAAAGATACGAGCAGCAGAACAATGGAGAGGCGAAGGAAAAAGTAAAGGAACAAAGGGAACATCAGCACGAATCAAGAGAGCAGAAGAATTAGGAGCCCCAGCAACGGCTGGGGGGGGGGGAGAGAAAGGAATAGCCACGAAAACGACCAGGACGAGCACCAAGCATCGGCTCCTGGAGACAGACACAAAGGGGTGAAAACTGCGAAATCAGAAGTTGGAGTTCGAGGAAATTGACGTAATAACCTCGAACGTTCCATTGAAGAATACACAATGACAAGAAGAGAAAGGACAACAACAGAAAACAAGGAAGAAACAAAGGCGAAAGAGCAACATAGCACGTTAAAGAATATCAGGGTCGGGATCAGGGTCAGCAAAGTCAGGGTTAGGGGGCATGGGTAAACTGAGCAAAGACGGAGGGAAGGAAGCGGGAGAACAGACCAGAGGTGGGCGGGCGGGGTCCGGAGGAGGAGGAAGAAGAGGAGGAGACAACTGAGAGGAGCAGTCAAGGACAGCAGCAGGAAGAGTGGGAGTAGAAAAAGGGGAGCGCACCTCAGCAAGGGCAGCAACTGAAAGGGAAGCAGGGGCCAAAGAAACCTCCATAGCAAGAACAGGGGGCGCAACCACTGAAATGGGAGGGGAAGGAGCAATAGAGCCAGTAAAAGGGGTCGAGGAAGAAAGCGAAGCCTTCTTACCCGCCGGGGAGGAGGAAGGAGAGGAGCCAGGCTTACGCTTCTGACTTAAAGAGACCGGTGTCCCAGCAACTACGTACCAGGCAACGGATTCCAGTGTCTCAACAGGAGAAGTGGAACGAGAGCACACACGACGGCCGTTAGGAGAGCGATGGACATCCGCCTGCACCGACAGGCAGCGGGGAGAGTCAATAGATGGAGGAGGAGGATGGGAAGGAGGATCGGAGGGAGACGAGGAAGAAGACACAGGAGACATGACAGACTGGGTAGAAAGACGGGGAACCCCAGACAGAGGACCAGGAGGGGGACCCTTCGGGACAGAACTCAAAGGAACAGAGGAGGGAGCAGCAAGCATATCAGGGTCCAAGGCCCGGAAACGGTTGTGAGTCTGAGGAAGGTGGGAAGGACGAGGAGAGGAAGAGCGCATGAGAGACGTTAGCATAAGGCGGGAGCCGGCGAACCTGGAGCCTCGCCTCAGGAAAAGATAAACGCTCCCAGTGCTTCAGGTTGAGGACGGCTGCCTCAAGCTTGTAATGGATACAGGCACGGGAGAAGGTAGGATGGGCCTCACCGCAGTTGAGGCAGCGAGCCTGGGGAGAAGTGCACTCCGACTTAGAGTGATCTTCACCCCCACACAAAGGACAGAGAGAGACAGTCCCAGAGCAGCGGAGGGCACCATGCCCAAACCTCCAGCACTTGTTACAAAGTCGAGGAGAAGGAATATACTCCTGGACAGAGCACCTGGCACCAGCGAGAATGACAGGATGTAAGGGTCCTACCATCAAAGGTGACCTTCACAACACGAAGGGGTTGATGGCGACGACCACAAGGGGGACGAGTAAACGAGTCAACCTGGAGGACAGAATGGCCTTTGGCATCAAGGATATGCCGGATGTCATCGTGGCAGTCCTGCAGATTCCGAACACCGTTTGCAACATGGGGCGGGAGGAGAATAGTGCCAACACTGGCATTCAACCGAGTGTTCTTAGAGACCCGAACAGGAATCTCACCAAGGCAGGATAAGGCAGCCAAGCGGGTAGCTGCATCCTGAGAAGGAGCAGCAACGACACATGTACCGAGATGAGTGGGGTTGAAGGTGACAGACGCATCCATGGAATCAACGAGATGCCGATGGAGGGAGAAATCGTCAGGAGGCGCGGAATCAAGAGGGAGGAGATCAAAGTATTTGGCCCATGAAGCAGGACCAAACAAGGCCTGATACGCATCAGTACAGGAAGGAAACGAGCGAGTGCGGCCATGGCGCTGACGGCATTGAGAACCCCCTGAGAGAGAGGGGACAAAAGGCGCAGTAGTCACAACGAGAGACTTAGCCGCACCAGGGGATGAAGTGGTCACCACTGGGGGTTGGAGGCTCGTCCCAACCACAGAGGAGGGAGGGGAGCTGGGGGAAGAAGTCAGGAAGGTCAAAGGAGGAGCAAGGTCGGGGCCCAACGCAGCGGGAGCTACAGAGCCTGGTCTTCCAATACAGGCTGACTCGGGGGCTTGGTCGCCCACCCCACGAGCCTGAGAGGGTACAACAGAAACATTCATTGCCATAGAGACGAAAAGAAAGACATTCATCCACGAATGTGCCCCCATACCCACCATGGAGCCACAATTAGAGGCAGGACACCCAACAGGAAGCTATTGCCGATCATGCCGGGGCCCCCTATGGGTGCGTCGTGAGTATACGCCCCACAAACGCCACCTTAACCACTTAACTGCGCCAACCGAGTTTTCTCGGTTGGCGGGAAACTGCGCCAACCGAGAAAACTCTTTTCGATTTTTCGTAACCAATTCTAAATGTGTACGAGCTTGGTTGTGTACGAAATGGACTCTTAGGACCTCCAGTGAGAGGCAGCCATCTTGGAAAAAAATCCCAGAATGCCCTGGGGCTGTTGGCTGGGTTAGTACTGAATGAGCAACCATGGGTGGCGCACGCGCCTCTGGCTCCCAAACACCTGTCCGACCGGTGTTGAAGATAATGCTCTGTCAGTGAAATTCAAACCTTATTGTTTGAAGAACATAAGGGTCATAATGTTGGGGAAGCCAGGCGCAATAAGGACCTAACACAAAGGTCGGATGCAAGTGATACAGCACCTATGAGGACGATACAGCGAGCGTATCCAGTTGTAGCTCTGAGCGTCATCTTTGCAATTCTATGCTATTTATTTAGATGATACTTAGATGAATCATTTTTTGCGTTCAGTGATGATGCATCTGATACAAATGGCATAGATGAACAGTGTTAGCGGCTTCCATTTTGGTGTTTTCCATAGATATTTTCAAGAATGCCTGAATCTCTTCTCAACTGACGGACACTCTTGAGTCTAGTTGAATCTCTTCCTGACTGATGGACACTCTTGAGGCTAGCTGAATCTCTTCCTGACTGACGGACACTCTTTACGTATGCTGAATCTCTTTCTGTGTGGGACCATACAAAGCGATCTTTTCAAGACTATCTTACAAATTGATCTTTTCCTATAATCTTTTCAATACTACCTTATGCTTTACAAGCTTGGTTACATACACCCTACAAGTACTAAAGCCAAGGGTGTATGTGAGTGCGTTATTTGCAAGCACACAGAATGAAGAAACAAGCAGCGAAAATTTATCTGTACCTGGTGCACTGAGCAAAGTCACGCTGTGTACCATGGGTTACTTCGTTGATTATTACTCAATTCCGAAGTACTGAGTGTGTAATACAGTGTGTTACTGTGAAAATAGTGTGTGAAACTGTACATATTGTAATTTTAGTGAATTTTTAACAGGTAATATTGCGACAATAAACATTTATTGTGGACACACTACTGACACATGTATCACAGTTCCATGGAACATTATGAACGTTCTACTGTATGCATATTATAAAGGACACAAATATGCATCATATACGATAAAAAACAAATAAAACTGCATTGGAAATACATAAAACAAATAATTGAAAATATATTTGTGGCAACACCCGGTGCTTGAATGGCCCGCGCGACCGTGTCTGGGCGAGTCACGCACAGGCGACCAGGCCCTGATGACGTCACAGCGCACTTTGTCCACGTCCCTACAGCCAAAATAAGTGGAATTTGATATTTATTTTTACATAGATATGTTCAGGGAAGGGAATTTATCATTTTACGAAGAAAAAAGAATTTTTGGGAACACTTCATTTCATGCGCACCGGGGGAATTTCTCAATAAACTCCGCGCAGCACAGTGGTTAAGAACCGTCAGTCCGTCGAGATCGGGTTCAGCGACGAAAGGGGGATTGACAATAAAAGGTTCCCCTCGCTCGAGACGTTGGGTACTACAGTTCTACGGGTGCAAGAGTATGCCTCCTCAAGCACCCGGGCGTCAAAACAGAAGAAGTCCAAAGGAATAATCCAAAACAAGCAAAAGGTCGGCAGGAAACGACATGCAGATAGGAGAAGAGGGGGGAGAAAAACGAAACATAAGGAAAAGGAAAATCGATCCGGCACAATTAGAGAAGAGCTGCAGCAGGAGTGCAAGGCCATAAAAGGACAGAGGACTGTCCCACGGAGCATCACACTCCGGCAGCTGTCTACTAAGCCCTCTCACGACGCCAATGGGCCGGATGGGGAGAGGGTGTCACAGGCGCACACCAAAAAAAAAAAAAAAAAAAAAAAAAAAAAAAAAAATCTTCTAAACCTGTTAATTTGTGTTCACTGATCATGGGAAAAATAATAAAAAAATCGTAAGTAGCATATATTGCCCGCTATAGGGCGGGGAAAGTCTGGCAAAAAACAGGCGCTGTCATCCCAGGCGGTCTGTTGCTCGCCAGCTGTCAGGCCGGAGTTGCCACAAAGAGATAATTACCTAATTATTTCAATGTCTCTGATTGATTTTTCATAGTTTTTTTGCTGTAATATTATTGAATAGTGTGTAGTGTGATATATTTATATAATAAAATGAGTGAATCATCGCTGTACTCAAAAATATAGTGTGCATATTGTTGATTCAATTATTATGTTCATCAAACAGTGAACAAATACTTTGTCGGTTATTACACTATATACACAGGTTATATATAAGTAATCTGCATGTTTTGTTCACCATAACGAGCCACTAAGTTGCTATTATGAGTCAAAAAGTAACGAGGAGTGACCGCCACACACCAGCCAGCCACTCACTCCCTCAACACCTCACTCCCCCACATTCTCCTCCCACCATACTGTTTTTGCTTTTATTCACTATATACAGATGTTATATATAAGTATCTACATTCGTGTTCACCATAACGAACAACTAAGTTGGCATGCTGAGTGGCAGTGGCAGCCCGCCACTGGCTGCTACTTCCTCCCTCCCTCAATTCACCTGACTTACCCACATTCTGCTCCCATAATACTGTTTTTGCCTTTATTCACTATATACAGACGCTATATATAAATATCTACATTCATGTTCACCATAACGAACCATTAAGTTGGTATGCTGAGTGGCAGTGGCAATGGCAGCCAGTGGCAGCCCGCCACTGGCTGCCACTCCCTCCCTCCCTCACCTCACCTATTTGCCACCATTCTCCTCCCACCATACTGTTTTTGCTTTTATATACAGACATTATATATAAGTATTTACATGTTTTGTTCACCATAACTGTACATCTAAGCTTGTATGGTGAGTAAAGACGTAGCTACTCACACAGTCAGCTGGTGTCGGCCGCCTTCAAGGCCAGACGCACTAATATTTCTCCTCCAACAATACTGTTTGTGGTGTTATTACGCTATGTACACACATTATATATAAATATCTACCTGTTTTATTCACCATACTTGTGCAAGTAAACTGGTATGGTGCCCAAAGACCATCGTGGTCACTGGTAAACAACATGATAAATTGTGCAGACGACACCACCGCCCTCACCAAAATGGCGGCTCCCAACCTACTCCTCTTGCTGTTTATACCCTCTATACACACGTCATATATAAGTATCTACATTTGTGTTCACCATAGCAAACCACTAAGCTGGTATGGTGAGTGCAGTCAATAAAAGGTGGCCACACACAGTCAGAAGACATCGCCACCACCCTCCCTCCCACAGCATTACTCCTCCCTCCATGGCGCACAGCGCTAAATATCACCACAAACCTGCTATTATCAGAACCCTGGTCAGTTTTATCACAGTCAGGGGTCTTCTGTAATAATATCATCGCTACATAATAGTATGAACAAGTATATTATGGCATTTTTAGGCGATGCTGTGATCACAAGCTGAACAGCAGTGCTGTGAGCTCATGCTGCGTGCATCAGGCTTGGTAGCTCACTCAATACTGAGGCCCCTAGCACCCAGGAGTTTGGCCCACGATTTTTTTTAAAAATGGCGTCTGTTTACAAAAGCCCTGATAAAGGTGTGGTGAACCCCGTGTATCCGTGGGCTGTTTAAATCTTGCGTAGTACTCCAACACGTCATATGACGTGAAGAGCAGTTGACTGGAACAACTTGCAACACGTCATATGACGTGATGCGCACTTTAAGGGTTAACTCTAAAACAATTAGTTAAAACTGAAATGTGGTTTACTGGACCCTAATGGTTGGTTTGTGGTCAGTGGCCTAAACAAAAGCCACAAGTCATTGTGACCAATATCACTACCCCTGTTGTAGATCCAGAACCCCCTCGAACTTTAGCTATCAATCCTCATCATTATTCCATCTTAGGTAAATTGCTAAGAGTTATCGAAATTGTATATGACTTCCTCAACAGGATAAAGATTAAGTATCAATTTCCCAGTCCAATCAAATACTGGGTTAAACAAGCTCAACAAGAGACTTATGGGAGAGAATATGAACATCTTCCAGATAAATTAACAAAGTCTCTGGGCATTTGGTTTGATTCAAATAATTACAATATCCTAAGGTGTGGAGGACGTCTGCTTCATGCAGAAATTGACTTAGAAGCCAAGAATCCTATGCTTCTACCACGTCACCACATTATAACTAAACTCATAGTTCTACATGACCATGAACATGGTACACTACATGGTGGAGTATTAGATACTCTCACTGATCTTAGACAGAAATTCTGGCTTCCTCAAGGTTGCCAAACTGTCAAATCCCTAATAAAGTCTTGGGTGATCTGCAGGAGGTATGATGCTCGAGTAATTACCTAAGTGTAGTTACAGGATGAGAGCTACGCTCGTGGTGTCCCGTCTTCCCAGCACTCTGTCATATAAAACAAAGAGTGCTGGGAAGACGGGACACCATGAGCGTAGCTCTCATCCTGTAACTACACTTAGGTAATTACGCTTAGGTAATTACTCGAGCATCATACCTCCTGCAGATCACCCAAGACTTTATTGTCCTTATTAGTGTGTCCTTATCCAGGACCTCCACCACTTCCTTAAGGAACGAGTTATCCACCTTCGTCCATTCAAGACCACAGGTATTGATTACACAGGAGCACTCATTTTAACAGGCACTCCAGATAAAATTCCGGTGAAAGCCTATATTTGCCTCTTTATGTGTGCAACCACACGAGGCATACACTTAGAAGTAACTTCTGACATGAGTGCAGAAGCATTTCTGCAAGCCTTTCGCAGGTTTGCTGCACGCAGATCCTGCCACAAACTGATGATCTCAGATAATGGATCTAATTTTGTGGCAGGAGAAGCATACTTATGAGAAATATGGAACCATCCAGAGGCGCATTCAGTGCTCAAGCAGAGACAGTGCCACTGGAAATTTATTCCACCACGAGCCCCGTGGTAAGGCGGCTTTTATAAGTGCATGGTAGGCACTGTTAAAAAATGCTTAACACTTTTGCACTCTGAGCGAGCGAGCCCCGCACTATCCCAGGTGGGTCCCGATGTTCCACGGGAGCGTGCGGTAATTCTGAAAAGTGTATACTCTTTTCAACTTTATCACCTCAATTCTCGTCCTAGGTTTTTCAATTTGGTATCAATGTGTTTGAAATAGAATTCTCTACAGGAATAAATGCATATATAAACTCCAAAAGCCCAGCTTACCACCCACAGCAAACAGAGAAAGTGAGAGTGAGTTACCCGGGAGCCCGCAAGAGCAATAAAATATGTAAACTCTTCACTTTGGTCACCTCAATTCTCGTCCTAGGTCTTTCATTTTGGTATCAATGTGTTCGCAACAGAATTCCCTACAGGAGTATATGTATATAATAAAAAAAAACGTAGCACGTGCAACCCGCCGACAAGATGAAAGTGGACCAAGGTTACCAGAAAGAGAGCCTTTCATTACATTAGAGAGCGCGGTAATACTGAAAAGTGTATACGCTTTTCAACTTTGTTATCTCAATTCTCGTCCTAGATTTTTAAATTTGGTATCAATGTGTTCGCAATAGAATTGTCTACAAGACTAAATGCATATAAAACCCAAATGCCAGGCGAGAAAGTGAGAAAGTGAGAGCATGTTACCCAGGAGCGTGCAAGAGCAATAAAATGTGTACACTCTCTTAACTTTGGACATCTCAATTCTTGTCCTAGGTCTTTCATTTTGGTATCATTGTGTTTGCAATAAAATTCCCTACAAGAGTATATGCAAATATAAAGTCCAAAAGCCCGACGTACCACCCACAGCAAACAGAGAAAGTGATAGAGCACTACCCTGTGAGCGCTCATCAAGTGCAATAAAATGGGTATACTCTTTTCAACTTTGTTACCTCAATACTGAACCTAGGTCTTTCATTTTGGAATCAATTTATTCACAATGAAATTCCCTACAGGAGTATATGCATATAATGTCCAAAACCGCGGCGAGCCCCTACCAAAGCCGCCGCCAACATTCCCCCGCTGCCGACACAATACTGGAATTTTGGCTACTAAATTTAGCATGCAATACTGTGTCGTTACTGGCACATAGTGTTAAGAAAGGCACTTCACAGACAGAAAATTAGCCTTACCGAATTGCAAACCCTTGTCACAGAAATTGAGGCGCAAGTCAATAACAGGCCATTGACCTATCTTTCAGATGATTTCTCCCAGAGAGAACCTCTAAGCCTCTCTCATCTGATTCATGGTGGTCTTCTAAGTCCTCTAATATCTCTAGCATACGAGGATCTGGCTGACCCATCATGTGTTCGAGCAAGTGACTTAGTGGAAAGTTACAAACATCTTTCGAGAGTAATAGAAAAATTGAATGAAGTATGGACTTGTGAATATCTCACTGCTCTGAGAGAGTATCATTATGGACTCGTGAATATCGCACTGCTCTGAGAGAGTACCATTATGGACTCGTGAATATCTCACTGCTCTGAGAGAGTATCATTATGGACTCGTGAATATCTTACTGCTCTGAGAGAGCATCATTATGGACTCGTGAATATCTCACTGCTCTGCGAGAGCATCATTGTGGAGCTGCAAGCCCATATAATAAAGTTCAATTCAAACCAGGTGATCTAGTCCTAGTAGACAGTGATGGACCCAGGTCAATTGGCCTATAGGCAAAATTGTTGATGTTCATCCTGATCGCCAAGGTATATTACGAACAGTTAAAGTTCGGTGTCGAGGCACTACTACTTTAAAAACTCTAGAAAAACTAGTACTTCTAGAATAAGCAGAACATGAATGTTCTACAGAGGTACCAATACCCCAAGTTTCAGAGGACAGTGATTTTGTCCAACAGAGCGCAAGACCATCTAGAGTCGCTGCTCAGCAATCTAAGCTGAAACTCAAGCAATACTTTGATTTTGCCTAAGTGCAGAGAATTCATCATTTGAATTTAAGGTGATCATGATGATACAGTGATGGTTTGATGTCCAGTAACTCAACAGTTACAAGTCACAATGACCCTAGACAGTAACCTCACTGTAGTATCGAAGTCTCCTTGATCTTAAATGACGTAATAATTAATATTTTCATTCTTTAACCCTTAACATTCGTAAATATGAAGATGGTGTGCAGGTAGGTGAACTGGCTAGGCAGTACAACAAATCTCAGTCAACGATATCCACCATACTAGCTAAGAAAAAGGATATTATGGGTGCTAAAGTGATGCATCATTACAGACAAATGTTAAAACGAATGGAAAAACAAAAGTCTCTTGACAAATTTGTAGTGAGACAAACAAACGCTGAACCACAACCAGGTCCTAGTGGTATTCAGGCAAAACGTAGGAGAGAGAGAGTACCCCAGAGAAAACATCACTGCCTGATGTGATAATGGAAGGGGACGCCCCTTCCAAACAGTAACAACTCTCCCCCCTCATCACCATCTTCCATACGCCATCAAGAGCCCTCCATAAAGGTAAGAGTAACTTTGGTACTGTATTGTAGTTAGAAAAAACATTGTATTCAGTATAAAATGTATTTTTATGTTAATATTTTGGAGGGTGGGGAACGGATTAATTCAAATCCCTTTATTTCTTATGGGAAAATTCGCTTCGACTTCCGATATTTCCACTTCCGATCCGTCTCTGCGAACGGATTAGCATCGGAAGTCGAGGCCCCATTGTACTTAATTTATGTTCCATAATGACTCAGTCATATCTGGGCTACAGATTCGGGATATCCGTTATGTGCGTACTAACATACTAATATACTAGCCCATGAATGTAACTCTCTCAGGGTTGAGAGACAGGTACATGAGTACTAAGACCTGAACTGCGAACCCGAGATCTCTCCCCCCGGAGTTACGTTGGAAATATCCAACACTTATTTTTTATTTCAATATGCTAATAAATGATTCTTGTATTAACCATAATAATTTACTAATATTACTAACTTGTAGATTAATCATATTAAATCCTTTCTTACTGCGCAAATTATTTTACCGAATATTTGTACTTCATGACGTGGATGCGTCTATTCACTTAGCATAGGGAAAGATAATATCTACATACCAGAGAATTAAATTCTATTCTCACTACGTATCAGTATTCTTTGTTAAGAATTATTGACTGATACTATATAAACCAGTGATCACATCAATTCGCATTATTAGCTGCAGATCACAAGATAACAGTAATAGATAATAATAATAACTGTTATCTCAGAGTTAACATGGAGGAATGAAATTCTACCTCCACTTTTCGTCTATATGAACTCAGTTCATATTAATTATTATATGACAAGAATATATAAAACATCATCTTATATTATCAAACCCAGCCTTATTGTCTCACGAAATAGAGTAATCATTAGGAGAAGAATTCTCTGTTTTATCGCTATGTGCTTTTGCGCATGCGTCAATGAGACTGGAAAGGGGAAGTAGAGAAGAAAAAATTATTCTAACGCTGACTTACCTAGTGAGAGCGGCCATCTTACTGACCAGGTTGTGTGAAGTTTATGTAATTTAATGGGCCATTCAGAGGACATTCCGGCAGCAGCTAGTGTCTGGGCACCACAGTAACTCCAGCATCGATCAAATGGTCATTTTGGTGAGCACCAACTGGTTAAGTTGCATGGTTTGGTACTTATTGAGATCTCTTTATGACAAACGTGTAAACTTGCTCATTGTTATGACACGGACCTCCTCTTAACAAAAGGTAAGCCCCATTCTGGACTATGCTCTCCCATGTATGTAGAGATAGAGAGTCGTCGCCGAGCGAAAGTGTTAATTAATTAAACCACTTTCGCTCGGCGACGACTCAGCATCGAGTCCTTCATAAAACAGGGGCAATTCCGGCAAGGACTCAGCATTGAGTCCTCCGTGCGGCAACAATAGCAGCGTTTTTGGGAAGAATTTGTTCCGGATTTGGATATTATATGCATATACACCTGTAGGGAATTTCATTGTGAATACATTAATACCAAAATGAAAGACCTAGGACCAGAATTGAGGTAACAAAGTTGAAACAGAATACCCATTTTATTGCTCCTTATTAGCGCTCATGAGGGTAACGCTCTGTCACTTTCTCTGTTTGCTGTGGGTAACGCCAGGCATTTGGACTTTATATTTGCATATATGCCTGTAGGGAATTCTATTGCGAACACAATGATACCAAAATGAGAGACCTAGGACGAGAATTGAGATGTCCAAAGTGTAGAGAGTGTACACATTTTATTGCTCCTGCGTGCTCCTGTATAGCACACTCATTTTCTCACTTTCTCGCCAGGCTTTTGGGCTTTACAGTGGTACCTCAGTTTAAGAGTTTAATTCGTTCCTGGAGACAGCTCTTATTCCGAAAAACTCGTATTCTGAAGCTAATTTCCCCATAAGAAATAATGGGAAATGAATTAATCCGTTCCTGACTACCCCAAAAACCCCATATCAAACTAAATTTT
Organism: Procambarus virginalis; assembly: GCA_020271785.1. Lineage (NCBI taxonomy): Eukaryota > Metazoa > Arthropoda > Malacostraca > Decapoda > Cambaridae > Procambarus > Procambarus virginalis. The sequence continues at coordinate 13,959,140 of WNGS01000337.1, read as the reverse complement.
TGTACCTAATTCATCTAAATAAACCTACAAAACTATGTTCAAGTTATTACTTACCTTGCTCTTGAATGCTGTAGGCGTATGGAAGATGGTGAGGAGGGGGGAGGAGGAGAGGAGTTACTGTTTGGAAGGGGAGTCCCTTTCCATTATCACATCAGGCAGTGAGGACTACACTGGTATGCACACACTGGCACATTTTGCCTGCATACCACTAGGACTTGCTTGTCTTACTAAGAATTTCTCTAAAGACACTTGTTTTTCCCTACATTTTAACACTTGTCTGTAGTAAGACATCACATTATCATTTAAAAGGTCAATGCAACGGCCTGCTACAGCTTTATCTGGGTGAGTTTTTTCAACAAAACTTTGCAGTTCTTCCCATACTTCACACATTTTCTTAATCAAGGAGGGACATCCTCTACTGCCTCTACTCACAGCTATTTTCTTAGGTTGAACCTTATCAATGGCTTTCTTGAGACCCATGGTGAGATATATAATAACAAACTGTATAGTCAAATGACCAAAAATCCAACAAAACACTGAAAATCCAGGTGAAGAATTGATGTGGGATAGTCACTGGGCACGAGACAATGGTAAACTGAGGGGCGGAGGGGCGGAGGGGCGACGATCGCCGATCGACCACGCGCTAGGTCGGCCTGTACGCGTATCAACAAACTCGCGTCCCGAGGTAACCCTCGCGTTCCGAGACATAATTTTCGAGGAAATCCTGCTCGTCTTCCGAAAAACTCGCATACAGGGACACTCGCATTCCGAGGTACCACTGTATATGCATTTAGTCCTGTAGATAATTTCATTGTGAATATAGTGATACCAAATTGAAAGACCTAGGGCCAGAATTGAGGTAACAAAGTTGAAAACAGAATACCCATTTTATTGCTCTTTATTAGCGCTCACGCGTGTAACGCTCTGTCACTTTCTCTGTTTGCTGTGGGTGATAAACCGGACTTTTGGACTTTATATTTGCATATACTCCTGTAGAGAATTCTATTGCGAACTCAATGATACCAAAATGAAAGACCTAGGAAGGGAATTGAGATGTCCAAAGTGAAGAGAGTGAAGTGAAGAGAGAGCTCTTGCACGCTCCCGGGTAAGAAACTCGCACTTTCTTGCTGGGCTTTTGGGATTTATATTCATTTAGTCCTGTAGAGAATTCTATTGCGAACACATTGATACCAAATTGAAAAACCTAGGACGAGAATTGAGATGACAAAGTTGAAGAAAGTATACACTTTTCCGCTCAATTTCTGGTAACCGCGGCCTGTTTTCATCACGTCGGCGGGTGGAGATCGCTGCTGTTTTTTACATTATATGCATATACTTCTGTTGGGAATTCTATTGCGAACACATAGTACCCTCGAACCTATTGCGAACCCCAGTACCCTCTGTGTGTGTATTCTTTCAAATAGTGTAACGTACTCATGTAACTAGTGCCCAGACACAGAAACTAGACGCCTCCGCTGTAAGATAACTAGTGGGAAAAATGCAAGTAATGTAATCTAACAAGTGAACAAAACAAATTAAGAGTGCGACATGTGGTAGTAACACTGGCCGTCCATACAGCCTCCTCCAGGCCTGTCTCAAGTTGGTAAACACCCATGGTCAATACACACGGCCAGCACCCACGGCCAGCACCCGCGGTCAACCCCCCTACCGGTCAACACCCCACCTTGTAAGACCATCACCACTGAACAGAAGTGTCCAAAAATGGCTTTGATAAAAACGTGCATAGAATGCAACATGAAGGTAGATTACCAACAGAGCTTTCAATGCCAACTCTGTTCAGCAGCCTTACACAAAAAATGTGCCAACATGACTAACAATTCAAGGAGAAATGGTCCCAGTGACCACTCTGTGTACTGGCTCTGCAAAAAGGATGATGTAACTTTTTTGAAATTGATGGAAATCCTGGATAAAACTCCCGCCGAAAACAGATAATTACTAATTAATGCCTGCATAGCAATTTCTAATGTCTTCAAACTGTACATGACACCAAGGTACAACCAGCTGTGGCACAGAGCTCGGTGGCAGCGACGCCTGAGCAGGGCGCGGAGTCGGGGACGCCTGAGCGGGGCACGGAGTCGGGGACGCCTGAGCAGGGCGCGGAGTCGGGGACACCTGAGTGAGGTGCGGAGTGGGGACGCCTGAGCGGGGCGCGGAGTCAGGGACGCCTGAGCGGGGCGCGGAGTCGGGGACGCCTGAGCGGGGCGCGGAGTCAGGGACGCCTGAGCGGAGCGCAGAGTCGGGGACGCCTGAGCGGAGTGCAGAGTCGGGGACGCCTGAGCAGGGCGCGGAGTCGGGGACGCCTGAGCAGGGCGCGGAGTTGGGGACGCCTGAGCGGAGCACGGTGTCACAGGCCCCGGAGCGGAGCGCGGTGTCACAGGCCCCGGAGCAGAGCACAGTGTCGGGGACGCCGCAGCAGAGTGCGGTCCCTGGCAAAGGGAAACAAACAAAACAAGGCCCCAAAATCTGTTGGTATTACAAATGGGCTACCTGTAAGCATGGGGAATCGGGAAGAATAAATGTAACATGTACATACGATCACTCTAGAAAGTGCAGGAACCTCCTCAATACAGGTAAATGTACCAAAAGCTGTGAATTCTTTCACCCAGAAATTTGCAAGAACTCTTTGGACAGGAAAGAGTGCTTCAATGCTGAATGTCCAGCTTTTCATATAAGAGGTACCAGGCGAATAAAACCGACAGACTACCACTATGAAAACAGCCACTACTCCATCGACTGGGATAATTTTTTAGCACGAGGAGGAGAAGAATGGCTAAAAATGACCAGACTCTACCACCAACTCGGTCAAATGCTAGAGAGGACGCAAACACAGTGGCCTCCTTACCAGAGCCTCAGATATTAACACCAAGTAAAGCATCCAGCACTTCCACTAACACGATAACATCATTTATATTTGCCAACATCCAGGGTATAAAAACACGCAAATCCAACAAAGTTCACTTTATAGATGGTCTCCTTCACGAGGCAAATGCAGTGTTTGCAGCCCTAACGGAAACTCACACAAAGGACTACCTTGATGGTGAAATATGGATCTCAGAATACAATCTCTTCAGATGTGATAGGAAACACCGGCTTCAGGGTGGGGTCAGCCTCTACATCAAAGACACACTCATCTGTACTGAGCTGCTAAACACCTCAAATGATATGGTGGAAGTGCTGATAGTCAAAATAGAGATCCTAAATGTAGTTGTTGTCCTTGTATATAAGTCACCGGAGGCAAACCCTCAGCAGTTTAAAGACCAACTAATGAAAATAGAACACTGCTTGGAAAACCTCACAAATCCAGCTCCGAACATCATCCTGCTTGGGGACTTCAACCTACGGCACCTGAAATGGAAGCACCTGGCTAATACAGTAATATCAGAAAGAATACCAGGAAGTAGCCTAAATGAACAGGCACATGCAAATGACCTGCTACGGATGTGCGATAGGTTTGCCTTAAATCAGCAAATAGTAGAACCAACTAGGAAGGAGAACACGCTGGACCTCATTTTCACTAATAATGATGAGTTGATCGGGAACATAACGATTACAAATACCTGTTAATCAGATCACAACTTAACTGAAGTTCTGACAACCATGGGGAATGGACCTTCAAAACCAGTCCAGATTCCCGGTGGAGGAGACTTCAGCAAATTCAACTTCAATAATAAACAGATAAACTGGGAGCAAATAAACCAGGACTTCACAGAAATAAACTGGGAAGAACAGCTCGAAAATGCAAACCTGAACCAGTGCCTGGAAAAAACCAGCGTTGAATGTAATGAAACGCCATTTTCTGGGTGAGTCCTGGAGGCTCCCCGGAGCTAACCCAGGCTGATATGCTAATGTCAGACTTTGGCATCAGTCATGTGTATGGAGTTCTTAGGCCTACCGGGGACCACGGCCAGAACCGGGACCCCTCAGAGAGGCAAGGGGAGCAATGGCCTATAGAAGTCCCCGTGTGATTGGAAGCATTCTATGTCTGCCATCGACAGGGACAGGCACCCAGAAAGGTAAGCGCCCCAAAACAAACCCCTATTCTGGTTAAAATTGCTACCAAAAGTCGAACTAGTGGATAGAACTCCCCAACAGAAAAACAAGCAAACTAGTATGACGTCACACATCACCGCGCCGCTGTCTGCGCAGCTCCCCCCTCCCCGGGAGGGGGAAGGGGGAGCCCCAGACCTCCCACGCCTGCTATCCACCCATCAGTTCTTCGGCTGATGTTATAGGCACTGGTTATGTGCTCCGGCTCCAGTGGTTGTTTCAGCACTGTACCTAGAGTGGGGGTGCTCCAAATCACATGTGTATTTCTATGGGCCATTGCTTCCCGTGCCTCTGTAAGCGGGGGCTAGGTTCTGGCTCGTGGTCCCCGGTAGGCTAGAACTCCACCCACAACAACTGATGCAAAATAGTTAGGGGTAACCATATCAGCTATGGATAGCTCTGGGGAGACTCCGGGACTCACCCAGAATATGGCGTTTCATTACATTTAACGCTGGTTATGCAATATTATTATTCAACAGTGTATCATTTGAGTTTTCTTACAGTATAATAAAATGTGTGGAATAATAATGGGAAGCTCAAAATATGGCCTTTACATGTTCACAATGTTATATCCTTATAGAGTAAAATAATCAGTTTTTGCAGTTATTACACTGAATACACGCACATTAGCATATTAGCCTGGATAAGCTCTGGGGAGCCGAAGGGGCTCCCCCACCCAGAAAAACAAATCGTGGGCAACATTCCCGGGTGTGAAGGCCTCAGTACTGAGTGAGTAACCAAGTCTGGCGCACGCAGCATGAGCTAACAGCATTGCTGTTCAACTTGTGACCACAGCATCGCCTAAAAATGTCCAAATATATATGAATCTGGTATTATTTAGCTATGATAGTATTACAGAAGAGCCTGACTGTGATAAAGATTGTGTTCAATGTTCAGATATCAGTGAATAAATGCTGTTCAAGATGTTCACAGTGCTCGCCACAGCACACTGCCATTATTTCGTCAATCTAAAATTCTTCAAACCACTTCTTATGTTTCATTACAAAATAAACATGTGTAAAATTAATTTACATGATTTAGTGACCAGGATTCTGATAATAGAAAGATTGTGGTGAGAATTAGCGATGTGGGAGGAGGAGTATTGCTGGTGAGGGAGGGAGATAGCATTGTCTGCTGGCTGGTGTGTGGCAACATGTTATTGTCTGGAATCACCATACCACCAGCTTAGTGGTTCGCTATGGTGAACACAAATATAGATACATATATATATATATATCATGTGTATAGAGTGTAATAACAGTAAAATGAGTTTGTTGGGAGGAACCATTTTGGTGAGGCTGTTGTCTGCTACCTGCTGTGTAACTTAGTCATGCAGTGGCCACTATGCTGTTTGGACATCTTACCAGCTTAGTTGTACAGTTAGGGTGAATAAAACATGTAGATACTTATATATAATGTGTGTATATAGTGTAATAATACCACAAACAATATTATTGTGGAAGAATTGTTAGTGCGTCTGGCCTTGAACCAGTGAGGGAGGCAGCCATCAGCTGTGTGTGGGGCTCGACCTCTCTTATTGCCGGAACTCATCATATCAGCCTAGTTGTACAGTTATGGTGAATAAAACATGTAGATACTTATATATATGTGTGTAAAAAGTGTAATAAAAGCAATAACTATGGTGGGAGGTGGAATGTTGGTCAGTGGGTGTTGAAGGTGGGAGGGAGTCGGCCAGGAGACTGCTGTGTCGCGGCCACTCTTGTTATTTTGGGAGAACAATACCAACTTAGTGGTTTGTTATGGTGAACACACATGTAGATAAGTATATACAATATGTGCATGAAGTGCAATACCAGCAAAAACACTGTTTGATTGATCGTAGAATATAATATACATGTCACATATTTGAGCCCTATAATTTTGAGCATAGTGATATCCCACCCATTGAACTATATACATTCCACAAATTACAAACTTTTGAATAATATTACAGCAAAAAATCAGAGAAGAAACGAATGAGAAACATCAAATAACTGTGAAACATTATATTCGCAGCAACTGCCTCCCCATGGGGTGGCAGGGACTAGTGACCTTGAGCGCTCCATCAATCAGCGCCCATAATGTGCTCAACTTCCCAGCTCCATCACGGCTAAAGTATGTCACATACAATATTTTTTTATTAGTTTCCTGTGATCAGAGACTGTATTTTAACAATATAAGAAGAGAAAATAATTTTTTGGAAAGAATTCATTTTCTGAGCACCACGGGTTTGTCATATTTTAATGCAGAGCAGTGAGGTGGTTAAATGATTTTATAAGAGCCCTTACCATGGTTTCTCAAGTGCAATGCACCATTGCACTTGATAAACTCAATAATGTTATTTATGTCACAATGTGTAGAACATAGGAAGATAGATATATTAGTGTCACTAATCTGTGCACAATATTATATTATTTGAAATTAAAACATTAATTTTGCTGATATTACAATGTATATACATGTTATATATACAGTATATATATGGGGGTACCCCCTCTGGTTGTTTGTAGGGACCATCAATCCTCAAAGAAAACAACATGCATCACCCGGGGAAGCCTTGTTGGGCTCCCACGTGCGCTAACATATATTGTCTTGGTTCCATTACATTCAATGCTGGTTTTCTGTGGGGAGTCCCTATGGCTCCCTTAAGATTCATACCCAAAGAGAAGGAAAAGACAGGGCTGACCGGGGAGGCAGCCACCACAAACTCCACAACGCTAAGTCGAGACAACAGGCTGCAACCTGTGACCCAAGGCAACACAAGAACGCATAGGAGCAGACACGCCCACAAAGAACGGGCGGCCAGAAACCTGTGCGACCCCAAATCCTTGCTCCCGAAATGAGCCCTAGACGTCAGCAACACAGCAGCGAAAGGCACGGGCGCAAGGATAGACCGCAGGCTGGTAGACTTAAAAACTCTACGGACAACCTGGGAGACCCGAGCCCTGAAACATGGAACTAGGGGAACCGGATCAACCCAAAACGCATCCTCAGTCACGGTATGCAGGTAATGGCAGAGAGCCGCAACCGGACAATACATGACGCACCCCGGCCGAACCAACCAAGCATCAATAACCCAAGGACAACTTGATCGGTTATTGATCGATCATTTGATCGTTATTGAGCTTTTCACCATCGCCAGAAGGATGGAGAAAGGCTGCAAACATACAAATGTACCACCAGTACTAAAAGAGCAGAAACCCCTGCACCGGAAGAGAGCCGGAAGCCTCCCAACACGCAGAGGCTCATGCCAACAAAATATGGCCTATGAAAAACAATCTGGAATTGAAGGGGCTACCACAAACTGAGAAGAAGATAAGAAGGCACCCTGATCAAGAACCAGGATGGCTCAGGCGACGCATGAGCAGGCCGGAGGTGAAACAAAACACAAGAACAGGGCGGATGGGAAGTCCACTTCGAACGCAAGCCGGAGCGGCTCCGCCAGCACCGAACGATACGAGGCTACAGTAAGAAGCATGCGAAAGAGAAGACAACCTACGAAGAGCAAGAAAATGGCGAATAGAAACCCAAAAACCCCCAAAGAGGAAGCCGGAGACGCAGCACCAACACAAGATCCCCGTAGGATAACCCCAACGATCGCGAGAGAGGCGGAAGGGGAGTCCCCTAAGGAACCAAACAGACGCCGAAGCCAAACCCCACCCGGCGAACAGAACAGCACAGCGAAGTTCAGACTCCGGACAACCACTCGAGAAACCGCTTAGTGATCCGGGACCACAGCCGCAGCAACGCTTCTGGAGGGAAAGACAAAGAAGCAGTCCAAGAGTCCTAAACAATACCCAGCCAGGTCCGAACCCGGGACGGAACCAGATGGATCGTCCTCCAGATCACTAGGAACCCAAACCCGGCGATCTGGAAAAAACCACACCCCTAGAGCAGACAAGCAGACCAACTCGGGGCCCACACCAGCCAGTCGTCGAGGTAGGCCAGAAACCAGATCCCGAGCAGAAGCAGACAGGTCACCGAGATCCAGTAAAGATGCGTAAATACACTAAGTGTTAATTACAATCTAGGAAAGGCAACAAAAGCGGCAAGCCTGAAGCCCCACTACCAACTGTGCCAGTCCTGGAACCCAGGAGAAGAACGTGCCAAGAAGTGACCCGGAGGGCCAGGCACCCGGCCCCAAGAGAAGCTGGACCGGAGACAAAAGTCTTCCAAAGAGGGCAAAGAATCCAGGGTGCAGACTGAACAAGTCCAGAAGAACCACAGATCCGCAAGGCCCGTGTCTGCACTAGAACAGGCTGGAACCCTGGAAGGATGGGGTGGAACGACCACGTCCAAACGCACCCACACCAAGATGACATGACGAAGCGCATGGGAAGAAGCCCACCCCGCCAGCCCCGAACCCTCCAAGGGGGCGAAGGCTCCCAATGCCAGCAGAGGCCAGAAGACAACCAAAACGCCTACGTACTGCGGGACCCAACAGAGTAAGCTGCCCCCCCCCAACGCCCCATCAACAGCGAAGGGAACGAAGTCCTTTCTGAAAGAAAATGTAT
>WNGS01000337.1:13920625-13930669 GCA_020271785.1 Procambarus virginalis | reverse complement strand
ACCCGGGACCACAGGATCACGTGCCCAGTGTCCGTTCATCCACCGGCTCCCCTTGTGGAGGGTTCTGGGGTGTGGTGTAAAGTTAAAGGAGGAGAGATAGCTCACTTGAGACAAACTATTATTCAATTAGCATGGCATCTATTGTGGGAAGGTAGCTTTGATCGATTAACACAGGGGCTATTTGTTTTCTGTGGGGCTGTTCGTGTTGGTAGATTTGTTTTCGTTATTTCAGGTAGGTATGCATATCTCGGCTGAGAGCAAGGAAGACTGCGACATTTAATATTTTGACTTTGGTGGAGCCTGTGATACTATTCTTAATAAGGGACTCATTGGAGGGATAGGGGGTGCATGATATCAGGAGCACCTTCCTGCTCTCCGCTGCCAACCACACTACATGTTAGGTCTTAACAACCATAAGATGTACTACCACTGTTAGCTCTTAACAACTTAAGATGTACTACACTGTTAGCTCTTAACAACCTTAAGATGTACTACACTGTTAGCTCTTAACAACCTTAAGATGTACTACATTGTTAGCTCTTAACAACCTTAAGATGTACTACACTGTTAGCTCTTAACAACCTTAAGGTGTACTACACTGTTAGCTCTTAACAACCTTAAGATGCACTACATTGTTAGCTCTTAACAACCTAAGATGCACTACATTGTTAGCTCTTAACAACCTTAAGATGCACTACATTGTTAGCTCTTAACAACCTTAAGGTGTACTACACTGTTAGCTCTTAACAACCTTAAGATGAACTACATTGTTAGCTCTCAACAACCTGAACTACACAAATAACAGCAATCTTAGAAGTTAAATAAACGAGTCAGGTGTACAAGCATACTCAATAACACTAGATATTAGATATTATTGTGCAAATAGAATCGTGGGTGAATGGACAAAACCGGGAAACTTTGAATAGAATGTAAACAAGGAATAGATACAAATAATCTCACGAACAGACAGATGAGACGAGGAGGTGGAGTAGCAATATTTGTCATAATTTTTTTTAACTAACATCAAAGACGAATCAAAACTGTCCCGCTACCATAAACTATTTGGTTACACTTACATTAAAATATAAATAGTGAAATAGAAGAAGTTATATATCAGTCACCAAACTTCGACCGAGAGGAAGAAAAATCATATATGGGAAGAAATATTTGGGTCCAACAGTCTTCCATTTTAGATGACTGATTTTAGTAGAATAAACCGGAATAACAAAACATGGAATGCTGAAACAGAAGATTTTTAGAACGTAGGACGGGTGATTTTAGAACCTAGATTTTTAGGACGGGGACCTAGCGGTGGGTGACGTGACGGGGGCCAAGCGGGGGTGATGTGACGGGGGCCAAGCGATGGTGACGTGACGGGGCCAAGCGGTGGGTGACGTGACGGGGGCCAAGCGGTGGGTGACTGACGGGGGCCTAGTGGTGGATGACGTGACGGGGACCTAGCGGTGGGTGACGTGACGGGGGCCAAGCGGTGGGTGACGTGACGGGGGCCTAGTGGTGGGTGACGTGACGGGGACCTAGCGGTGGGTGACGTGACGGGGGCCTAGCGGTGGGTGACGTGACGGGGGCCAAGCGGTGGGTGACGTGACGGGGGCCTAGTGGTGGATGACGTGACGGGGACCTAGCGGTGGGTGACGTGACGGGGGTCTAGCGGTGGGTGACGTGACGGGGGCCTAGCGGTGGGTGACATGACGGGGACCTAGCGGTGGGTGACGTGACGGGGGCCAAGCGGTGGGTGACGTGACGGGGGCTTAGTGGTGGATGACGTGACGGGAACCTAGCGGTGGGTGACGTGACGGGGGCCTAGCGGTGGGTGACATGACGGGGACCTAGCGGTGGGTGACGTGACGGGGACCTAGCGGTGGGTGACGTGACGGGGGCCTAGCGGTGGGTGACGTGACGGGGGCCTAGTGGTGGGTGACGTGACGGGGACCTAGCGGTGGGTGACGTGACGGGGACCTAGCGGTGGGTGACGTGACGGGGGCCAAGCGGTGGGTGACGTGACAGGGGCCAAGCAGTGGGTGACGTGACGGGGACCTAGTGGTGGGTGACGTGACGGGGACCTAGCGGTGGGTGACGTGACGGGGACCTAGCGGTGGGTGACATGACGGGAGCCAAGCGGTGGGTGACGTGACGGGGACCTAGCGGTGGGTGTCGTGACGGGGGCCTAGTGGTGGGTGACGTGACGGGGGCCTAGCGGTGGGTGACGTGACGGGGGCCTAGTGGTGGGTGACGTGACGGGGGCCTAGTGGTGGGTGACGTGACGGGGGCCTAGCGGTGGGTGACGTGACGGGGGCCTAGTGGTGGGTGACGTGACGGGGCCTAGTGGTGAGTGACGTGACGGGGGCCAAGCGGTGGGTGACGTGACGGGGGCCAAGCGGTGGGTGACGTGACGGGGACCTAGCGGTGGGTGACGTGACGGGGGCCTAGCGGTGGGTGACGTGACGGGGGCCTAGTGGTGGGTGACGTGACGGGGGCCTAGTGGTGGGTGACGTGACGGGGGCCAAGCGGTGGGTGACGTGACGGGGGCCAAGCGGTGGGTGACGTGACGGGGCTCTAGCGGTGGGTGACATGTGACGGGGGCCTAGCGGTGGGTGACGTGACGGGGGTCTAGCGGTGGGTGACATGACGGGGGCCTAGCGTGGTGGTGACGTGACGGGGCCTAGCGGTGGGTGACGTGACGGGGGCCTAGCGGTGGGTGACGTGACGGGGGCCTAGCGGTGGGTGACGTGACGGGGGCCTAGCGGTGGGTGACGTGACGGGGACCTAGTGGTGGGTGACGTGACGGGGGCCAAGCGGTGGGTGACGTGACGGGGGCCAAGCGGTGGGTGACGTGACAGGGACCTAGTGGTGGGTGACGTGACAGGGGCCTAGTGGTGGGTGACGTGACGGGGGCCAAGCGGTGGGTGACATGACGGGGACCTAGCGGTGGGTGACGTGACGGGGGCCTAGTGGTGGGTGACGTGACGAGGGCCAAGTGGTGGGTGACGTGACAGGGGCCTAGTGGTGGGTGACGTGACGGGGGCCTAGTGGTGGGTGACGTGACGGGGGCCAAGCGGTGGGTGACGTGACGGGGGCCAAGCGGTGGGTGACGTGACAGGGGCCAAGCGGTGGGTGACGTGACGGGGAACTAGTGGTGGGTGACGTGACGGGGAACTTGTGGTGGGTGACGTGACGGGGGCTAGTGGTGGGTGACGTGACGGGGGCCTAGTGGTGGGTGACGTGACGGGGGCCTAGTGGTGGGTGACGTGACGGGGAACTAGCGGTGGGTGACGTGACGGGGGCCTAGTGGTGGGTGACGTGACGGGGGCCTAGTGGTGGGTGACGTGACGGGGGCCTAGTGGTGGGTGACGTGACGGGGACCTAGCGGTGGGTGACGTGACGGGAACCTAGTGGTGGGTGACGTGACGGGGACCTAGCGGTGGGTGACGTGACGGGGGCCTAATGGTGGGTGACGTGACGGGAGCCTAGTGGTGGGTGACGTGACGGGAGCCTAGTGGTGGGTGACGTGACGGGGACCTAGCGGTGGGTGACGTGACGGGGGCCTAGTGGTGGGTGACGTGACGGGGGCCTAGTGGTGGGTGACGTGACGGGGACCTAGCGGTGGGTGACGTGACGGGGACCTAGCGGTGGGTGACGTGACGGGGGCCTAGTGGTGGGTGACGTGACGGGGACCTAGCGGTGGGTGACGTGACGGGGCCTAATGGTGGGTGACGTGACGGGAGCCTAGTGGTGGGTGACGTGACGGGAGCCTAGTGGTGGGTGACGTGACGGGGACCTAGCGGTGGGTGACGTGACGGGGGCCAAGCGGTGGGTGACGTGACGGGGACCAAGCGGTGGGTGACGTGACGGGGGCCTAGTGGTGGGTGACGTTATGGGGACCTAGCGGTGGGTGACGTGACGGGGGCCAAACGGTGGGTGACGTGACGGGGCCAAGCGGTGGGTGACGTGACGGGGACCAAGCGGTGGGTGACGTGACGGGGGCTAGTGGTGGGTGACGTGACGGGGGCCTAGTGGTGGGTGACGTGACGGGGACCTAGCGGTGGGTGACGTGACGGGGGCCTAGTGGTGGGTGACGTGACGGGGACCTAGCGGTGGGTGACGTGACGGGACCTAGCGGTGGGTGACGTGACGGGGGCCTAGCGGTGGGTGACGTGACGGGAGCCAAGCGGTGGGTGACGTGACGGGGACCTAGCGGTGGGTGACGTGACGGGGACCTAGCGGTGGGTGACGTGACGGGGACCTAGCGGTGGGTGACGTGACGGGGGCCAAGCGGTGGGTGACGTGACGGGGCCTAGCGGTGGGTGACGTGACGGGGACCTAGCGGTGGGTGACGTGACGGGGACCTAGCGGTGGGTGACGTGACGGGGGCCAAGCGGTGGGTGACGTGACGGGGGCCAAGCGGTGGGTGACGTGACGGGGACCTAGTGGTGGGTGACGTGACGGGGGCCTAACGTGGGTGACGTGACGGGGGCCTAGTGGTGGGTGACGTGACGGGAGCCTAACAGAGTGTGACGTGACGGGGACCTAGCGGTGGGTGACGTGACGGGGACCTAGCGGTGGGTAATGTTATGGGGGCCTAGCGGTGGGTGACGTGACGGGGGCCTAGTGGTGGGTGACGTGACGGGGGCCTAGCGGTGGGTGACGTGACAGGGGCCTAGTGGTGGGTGACGTGACGGGGGCCTAGCGGTGGGTGACGTGACGGGGGCCTAGCGGTGGGTGACGTGACAGGGGACTAGCGGTGGGTGACGTGACAGGAGCCTGCAGGGGTGACGTGACGGGGGCCTAGTGGTGGGTGACGTGACGGCGGCCTAGCGGTGGGTGACGGGACGGGGGTCTAGCGGTGGGTGACGGGACGGGGACCTAGCGGTCGATGAGCTATAATATGGATAGTGGACTTATATTACAATTCATTTAAAAACATTCCTAATTAAACCCAGAATTGTGATATACCATAAACATTGATGAGGTTGAACAACCCTGGCTCCAAATGGATAACAAAGGGACTATAGAACTTATTAGAAGAAAGTTAGCAATGCACAAAATGACTAAGAATGAAGAAGTTCATTAAGAAGACTTTGTCATACTAGTCTGAAATGTTAACACGAAATGAGAAAAGCAAAGAAACTATGAAGTACAGCAGTACAGACAAAGACAAATCCTAGAATTTTTAGATATATGAAACCAAGACAAGAGAGAAGACTGTGTCATTGAAAACTGAGACAGGTCTAGTAGTTGATAATGACACAGAAATGGCTGTTTTTTTTTTTATAAAAAAAACTTTGCTTACTAAAGAGGAACTTGATTTTATGCCTGTGGCTGGGCAGAGTTGTGTGGTTGGTGACGAGGATGGGTTGATGGGTTTGGTGGATACCAGGAAGTTGTTAAACAGATGGATGTGTTCATGCCAAGCAAGTCCCCAAGGTAAAACGAGATGTTTCCTGGGGCACTTGAAGAATGCAAGGAAATGTTTGGTGAGCCCTTGCCTTGCATGTTTGGTGAATCATTGGAGTGGAGCAAGGCTCAAGCGTTGTATTCACTTAGTTGTGCTTGCGGGGGTTGAGCTCTGCTCTTTCGGCCCGCCTCTCAACTGTCAATCAACTGTTTCTACTACTACTTTTTTTTCCACACCACACACATCCCTCAGGAAGCAGCCCCTGACAGCTGACTAACTCCCAGGTACCTATTTACTGCTAGGTAACAGGGGCATAGGGTGAAAGAAACTCTGCCCATCGTTTCTCGCCGACGTCCGGGATCGAACCCGGGACCACAGGATAACGTGCCAAGTGTCCGCTCATCCACCGGCTCCCCTTGTGGAGGGTTCCGGGGTGTGGTGTAAAGTTAAAGGAGGAGAGATAGCTCACTTGAGACAAACTATTATTCAATTAGCATGGCATCTATTGTGGGAAGGTATCTTTGATCGATGAACACAAGGGCTATTTGTTTGCTGTGGGGCTGTTCGTGTTTGGTAGATTTGTTTTCGTTCTTTCCGGGTATGCATATCTCGGCTGAGAGCAAGGAAGACTGCGACATTTAATATTTTGACTTTGGTGGAGCCTGTGATACTATTCTTAATAAGGGACTCATTGGAGGGATACGGGGTGCATGCTATTGTGTGTGGTTATCTTGGATTAGTTTGATGCTTGGTTGTTTCAGAGAAAGTGGAGAGATAACATAGGTATAGGACAATGTTGAAACATATTCATGGATAAAACATTTTAACGGGCGTAAACAAGGTTTTAAATTTATCAACACAAAATTAAATTTAAGGTAAGATCTGGGTAAATACTGCTTTAGAAACAGGGTTGTTGATTTATGGAACATATTACCTAATAAAACAATAAGCGTGGGATTGCTGGATTGGTCCAGGCATAGGTCAGAGTATATGAATGAGTTTGGGTAGAGATAAATAGCTGCCTCGTGTTGGCCAATAGGCGTTCAACAGTTTTCTATAGTCTTATGTTACTCTTAATGGTATTCTTATTAACATCGTGAAGATCATTTTATTGATCAAAATAGCTTAGAACTTGTGTACCAGGATTCCTATTTTCTTGTCCCGGGAGAGGCGGGAGTGGGGGGGGGGGATGGAGGGGAAGGAAGTCATAAACTGGGTCACACCTTACCTGGCAGAATGTCGGGGTTCCTGTTCAGGTGGGCATGTTTCGGGTCCTCAGCAAACTTGAAACTCAAGTCCTTGGGCATGTCCTTCAGCTTCTGTGAACAATAACACAAACAGTGTTCTCGTATTCAGCATGTTATTAAAGTGGTGAGTGACGAACACTCGATTGTGTTCTCTCATTTTAATGAGTGTAGAGCTGAGAAAAAATGAAATATTCAACATCACTGTACAGGGATCTTTACAATATTGTAATAAGTACACGTGACCTTCTCAGGACTCCACACATGATGATCACCTTCCTTCCGGTTGAAGGTCGGTGGCTGTGCGTCAGATGATGGAGGATGAGACCAATCTGGGTCCGGAAGGCTCGCACACACTCTCGAGGTTTGTCGATGGGTGCTACTGCAGAGGTGGAGGTTGCTCTAGCTTTCCATGCGGCACGTTTCCTCTGGGCCTCTGCAGTCCGTCTATTCTCTGTCGTACCAGTCCCTGTGGTGACTTTGCTTTTCCAAGTTGGACGGTCCCGAGAAAACGACTCCCAAAGGATTGGGGTTGATGTCCAGGTCTACTAGGGTCACCTTAAGAAAGTCTTTAAATCGTTTCATCTGCTGCCCAACTGAACGCATGCCCTGACATAATTCTCCATGCTGCAACTTTTTTGGCAGTCAGCTGTCAGGAATTCTGACAACGTGACCTGCCCATCTGGCCAGAGTTTTCTGTAGATGGGTGTACACGCTGGAAATACCGAGCCCCTTCCAGGACCTCCGTGTCCAGAATTTAGTCTTTTCACATGATGTGGAGGAGTCTGTGGAGACAGCTCGAGTGAAAATGACAGAACTTCTGGGCTCCTTCTTAGCATGTCTGCGAATGAGGGTTGTATTGTAGAAGTCCCTTCCACAGATACATTACCTGCTTCCTGTAAGAAGGTTGGTGTCTGGTAATGAGGCGAGTTCTCTTTCAGGCTTTTTATCTCCTTCTTTGCTGCCTTCAGCTCATCCTGTAGGTTGGTTATTGTCCCCTTCATTACTCTCAGTTCCTCCCCGAGTTTCCCCCACATGCAAACGATCATCTCTTTAATTGGGTCATCCTGTGTTGACCCAATTAAGGGTCCCCTGTGTGTTGGTGTCTCCCTTCCATATTTGTTCCCTATTCCAGTACATAGGTATTGTGATGTGAGAGGGGAAGGTGCATTGGCATGGGTAAGGGTGTGTGTGTGAGACAGAGAGAGAGAGAGAGAGAGAGAGAGAGAGGTGTGGGAGAGGAATGGATGCAGGGATGGTTGTGTGTATGTGTGATAACGGTGATGGTAATGGGGGGAAGATGGAGTGTGGTTGAGTGAGGTTTTGTGTGGGGTGTGTGGGCGGCAGTTAAGACGGGGTGGCGGGGGTGATGGAGGAGGTGGGGGACAGGGAGCAAGTGCAAGGTATCGAAGACAAATGGGGTTTGCTATCTTATCTTGAGGTTATCTTGAGATGATTTCGGGGCTTTTTTAGTGTCCCCGCGGCCTGGTCGAGGACCGGGCCTCCATCCCCAGGAAGCAGCCCGTGACAGCTGACTAACACCCAGGTTCCTAATTTACTGTTAGGTAACAGGGGCATAGGGTGAAAGAAACTCTGCCCATTGTTTCTCGCCGGCGTCTGGGATCGAACCCAGGACCACAGGATCACAAGTCCAGCGTGCTGTCCGCTCGGCCGACCGGCTCCTACACTGGCTGGGGAAGGGAGGTGTGTAATTGTGCGTATGTGTGTGGTGGGGTGTGTAGGATTGTGTGACTGCGTGAGATGGAGGGATAGGGAGGGAAAGGGAGAGATAGAGGGAGGGGGGTAAAGAGAGAGGAGGAAGGGATATATTTGTGTGTGCGTGAATGTGCGTTTATAGGTGTGAGTGTGCTCGTGTCTAATTGGGTGCTAGTCGGGGGTGTGGAGATGTGGGTGTTACACCGTGGAGGGGTTTGTGCGTAGGGGGAGGGGGAGGAGTGTTTTAGGAGAGTGAGATGGGGTGGAAAAGGGAGGGTTGGGGAAGGTGAGAGGGAGTAGTATGGTCACTAGGGCCCCCTTCACATAGGTGTTACCAAAACTTCCAACCATGAACGAGCCACTTGAGATTTTTAAATTTTTATGATGTATTGAAAATAAATTATATTTTAACTTGCTCCGTACACCAGATAGATGACTTACAAAGCGGTACCCACTAACCAAGCCTTCCCGCTCAGCACAAACTAGACGAGTAATAGACTGCTGTGCTTATGGCGAGGTTCCTCGAAATCCTGTCCTGGTACTCAGGTTTCCACGTGATTGTTGCTATTTTTTCTGTCTTTGTCCACTAAGTGTTAGTCACTGTGGAATACTTTCCATGCGTTGCCATCCTTTGTGAGATCAATCACTATGAGTGCTCTAGTAACACTTCACAAACACTATTCTCTGTTATGGTATTCCACACACTCCATTCACTTCCGTTTATGACCCACTACACGCTGTTTGCTTTGATGTTGCCACTAGAACTGCTCTATTTATTTATCTTACCTAACACTATAAGAATTCACTATGATACATTGATCACTGTGTTGCTGTACACTGCATGGGACCAAGTACTGTTTTGGTCTCTATAACACTTCAATGTCCCAAGATTCTGATGTTAATTTACTGATGCATGAAATGTGCAATGTGATGGCCAGTGGGAGGTCTTGAGCTCTGGCCCTGGTGCTTCTATTTGATGACCAGTGGGAGGTGTTGAGCTCTGGCCCTGGTGCTCCTATTTGATGACCAGTGGGAGGTCTTGAGCTCTGGCCCTGGTGCTTCTATTTGATGACCAGTGGGAGGTGTTGAGCTCTGGCCCTGGTGCTCCTATTTGATGACCAGTGGGAGGTCTTGAGCTCTGGCCCTGGTGCTTCTATTTGATGACCAGTGGGAGGTGTTGAGCTCTGGCCCTGGTGCTTCTATGTGATGACCAGTGGGAGGTCTTGAGCTTTAGATGTGATGCTGCTACTTGATGACTAGTGTTGAGCTCTAGCTCTAGGGCTGTTATGTGATGACAAGAGGGGGGTGTTGCACTCTAGCTATGTTGTTATGCGATGACCAGTGGGAACTGTCTACCACTACCTTTAGTAGAATGGTGTTAGGGGGTGGTGTTGGTGTTAGGGGTGGTGGTGCTGGTGTTAGGGTGGTGGTGCTGGTGTTAGGGGTGGTGGTGCTGGTGTTAGGGGTGGTGGTGCTGGTGTTAGGGGTGGTGGTGCTGGTGTTAGGGGTGGTGGTGCTGGTGTTAGGGGTGGTGGTGCTGGTGTTAGGGGTGGTGGTGCTGGTGTTAGGGGTGGTGGTGCTGGTGTTAGGGGTGGTGGTGCTGGTGTTAGGGGTGGTGGTGCTGGTGTTAGGGGTGGTGGTGCTGGTGTTAGGGGTGGTGGTGCTGGTGTT
>WNGS01000337.1:13870033-13892457 GCA_020271785.1 Procambarus virginalis | reverse complement strand
ACCGAACCTAAGGGGTACCAGATGGACTTCATTCGTTCACCAGGAAACCGACCTGCGAGCCAGGAAGAACCAATCCCTGGTGTCAGACACACGGACTGGCTGGCAGCCCACACCAGCCAGTTGCGAGGTAGGCCAGAACCCAACACCTAACAGACGCAGGTGGGTCATCACGACCCCGAGTAAGGCATGTGAAAATGCAAGGCGCCAGATTCAAATCAAGGGTAGGCATCAAAAGTGGCAACCCTGCTGTGCCACAACAAAACAGAGTCAGTCCCTGAACCTCGGAAGAAGTTGGATGTGCCAATACACGTTTTTGAGGTCCATGGACACCATCCAAGCCGCTGGCTCCAACAGAAGAAGGACCTGGGACAGAGTAGTCATCTGAAGGATGGGGCAAGGAAACCACGGGTTCAGACGGGACAAGTCCAGAATGAACCGGAGATCCACGCAGTCCCGTTTCGGGACCGGAAACAGGTGGGAACCCACATGAAGGAAGAGGTCGTTTCAACCACGCTCAAGCGAAACCACTCTAGAAATGATCCGACAGAGTGCAGGAGAAGCGGCCTGCCATGCCAGCTCTGAAATTCCTAAAGGAGGAGGAGCCACCCAATGCCATCGCAGGTCACAGGAAACGACTCAAAAGGCCCACAAATCGTGGGACCAGGTGCAAACTAACCAAGCAAGCCTCTCCCCTCCCCCCATCTCCCCGTCAATGGGATAAACTGTGAAAGGGCCGACACACCTTACAGAAACCTAAGTGATACACTGGGCAGTCCCCCGCGCCAAACAGAAATAGACGGGTACCGAAGGCTGCGCCGAATCTGGCATTGCTTGTCAACCACGACAGGAAGAACCCCGAGCCCTTACACGACCCTTCCAGTAAGGCCCCCCACGAGCCCCCCAGAAAACTAACAAGTCCAACATAGGACGGCACCTAGACGAAGCCACCTGCAGATACTGCACAATCGCAGACTCTGCAAACAGCAACAGGCAAAAAGGTGAAGAAAGCCTAAGAGCCAGGACCCAAGCAGATTCCAGGGAAGAAGCGAGCACCGCCTGCCGACATGCGAGTCGAGAAGCAAAAAACCGCGAAACAGCATCCCGCAAGATCGGCACTAACCACTTTAACAAGACAGACGACGCATGCACTGCCGAGGGCCACGCACCAGACCCAGAGGCAGGCCAAGCTCCCCCACACCCAACTCATGCCAGTCTGATGACAGTTCGAGCAAGGAGAAGAAACGCAGAGCCCCAGCCGACAGACTACGCATGTGCAAGTCCTCCACAACCAATGCAGCTGTAGAGAAAGAACCTGTACATGGAGCTGCACCACACCAACATCCCGTGAAAAGACAGAGGAGAACAAGCATGCATTGAGATGCTAGAATTCACCCCCCCCCCCCAGGAAAACCTGCAACACCATGCAAGTCTCCCGCCACTGAAGTGTGCGTGACCAACAGAACGTATGCCAAGCCTCCAATGAGAAGAGAAGGCAGTCTGCTAACCAGGACGACTCCAAAACTTCATAACGAATCCAGTAAGGACAAGAAGATACATATACGAAAAAACTCGAGTCCCTTAAGAAAGCATAATGCGGGTCATGCAGGAGAAGATCTGACGGGTGGATCGCCGGCACAAGGGTCTGGGGTTCCCCGTTTCCTCTCCCGGGGAAGGGGGGGGGGGGTTGCACAGACAGCGGCGCGGCAACGTGATGACGTCATGCTAGTTTGCTAATTTTCATTTGGGGAGTTCTTTCCACTCGTTTGGCTTTCGGTAGCAATATTTTCACCAGAATAGGGGTTTGTTTTGGGGCGCCTATCTTTCTGGGTGCCAAACCCGATCGATGGCAGATATAGAATGCTCCCAACTACATAGGGTTTCTATAAGACAGTGATCCTCGTGCCTCTCTCAGTGGGGCCAGGTTTTGGCTCGTGGCCGCCGATAGGCAAGAACTCCATGCACATTGATGCCAGAAAGCTAATACATCCATATCAGCCTGATTGTTCTGGGGGCCCACGGGGCTCCCACTAGAAAATATATTTATTCATATGGAGTTAAATGAAAACATGGAGATAATTTAATAACTATGAGAATACAGTTTCGTTACACTGGACACGGAAGTACGAGGATGATTATTTTAATTACCTGAACCTTTCACGTGGACAATTAGAGGTACCTAGCGTGTACGTGACGGGTACATTGCTACAATGGACGGTGACGGGAATGTTCGTACAGTGAACGGTGACGGAAACATACCTACAGTGGACGGTGACGGGAACATTCCTACAGTGGACGGTGATGCAGAACATAACTACAGTGGACGGTGACGGGAACATAGCTACAGTGGACGGTGACGGGAACATACCTACAGTGGACGGTGACTGGAACATACCTACAGTGGACGGTGACTGGAACATACCTACAGTGGACGGTGACTGGAACATACCTACAGTGGACGGTGACTGGAACATACCTACAGTGGACGGTGACTGGAACATACCTACAGTGGACGGTGACGGGAACATACCTACAGTGGACGGTGACGGGAACATACCTACAGTGGACGGTGACTGGAACATACCTACAGTGGACGGTGACTGGAACATACCTACAGTGGACGGTGACGGGAACATACCTACAGTGGACGGTGACGGGAACATACTTACAGTGGACGGTGACGGGAACATACCTACAGTGGACGGTGACTGGAACATACCTACAGTGGACGGTGACTGGAACATACCTACAGTGGACGGTGACACAGAACATACCTACAGTGAACGGTGACACAGAACATACCTACAGTGAACGGTGACACAGAACATACCTACAGTGGACGGTGACTGGAACATACCTACAGTGGACGGTGACGGGAACATACCTACAGTGGACGGTGACTGGAACATAGCTACAGTGGACGGTGACACAGTACACACCTACAGTGGACGGCGACGGGAACATACCTACAGTGGACGGTGACACAGAACATACCTACAGTGAACGGTGACACAGAACATACCTACAGGGGACGGTGACACAGAACATACCTACAGTGGACGGTGACACAGAACATACCTACAGTGAACGGTGACACAGAACATACCTACAGTGAACGGTGACACAGAATATACCTACAGTGGACGGTGACACAGAACATACCTACAGTGGACGGTGACACAGAACATACCTACAGTGGACGGTGACACAGAACATACCTACAGTGGACGGTGACACAGAACATACCTACAGTGGACGGTGACACAGAACATACCTACAGTGGACGGTGACACAGAACATACCTACAGTGGACGGTGACACAGAACATACCTACAGTGGACGGTGATACAGAACATACAGTGGACGGTGACACAGAACATACCTACAGTGGACGGTGACACAGAACATACCTAAAGTGGACGGTGACACAGAACATACCTACAGTGAACGGTGACACAGAACATACCAACAGTGGACGGTGACACAGTACACACCTACAGTGGACGGTGACACAGAACATACCTACAGTGGACGGTGACACAGAACATACCTACAGTGAACGGTGACACAGAACATACCTATAGTGGACGGTGACACAGTACACACCTACAGTGGACGGTGACACAGAACACACCTACAGTGGACGGTGACACAGTACACACCTACAGTGGACGGTGACACAGAACATACCTACAGTGAACGGTGACACAGAGCATACCTACAGTGGACGGTGACACAGAACATACCTACAGTGGACGGTGACACAGAACATACCTACAGTGGACGGTGACACAGAACATACCAACAGTGGACGGTGACACAGAACATACCTACAGTGGACTGTGACACAGTTCACACCTACAGTGGACGGTGACACAGAACACACCTACAGTGGACGGTGACACAGTACACACCTACAGTGGACGGTGACACAGTACACACCTACAGTGGACGGTGACACAGTACACACCTACAGTGGACGGTGATACAGTACACACCTACAGTGGACGGTGACACAGTACACACCTACAGTGGACGGTGACACAGAACATACCTACAGTGGACGGTGACACAGTACACACCTACAGTGGACGGTGACACAGAACATACCTACAGTGGACGGTGACACAGAACATACCTACAGTGGACGGTGACACAGAACATACCTACAGTGGACGGTGACACAGAACACACCTACAGTAGACGGTGACACAGAACATACCTACAGTGAACGGTGACAGGTCCAGTAGAGGGCTCCTTGGTAATGTGTTTGATCATCTGTGCCAGACCGTAGGGGTTGTGTGGCACTCCATGGTGGGGCCAGGCTGTGTACTGGTACTGCTTCACCTGCACGCCCGCACACGCCCGCACAAACACACGTAATTAGTTCACAATTATTGCATTACACATTTTTACTAAGTTATGAAAGAGATATATGTAGATAAAGTCAGAATATCTGAAGCTTATATAGGCAGTCTCTACAACACTGGAATTACAGCTGCCTCTACAACACTGGTATTCCAGCTGCCTCTACAACACTGGTATTCCCGATGCCTCTACAACACTGCTATTCCCGATGCCTCTACAACACTGGTATTCTTGCTGCCTCTACAACACAGGTATTCTTGCTGCCTCTACAACACTGGTATTCTTGCTGCCTCTACAACACAGGTATTCTTGCTGCCTCTACAACACAGGTGTTCTTGCTGCCTCTACAACACTGGTATTCTTGCTGCCTCTACAACACAGGTATTCTTGCTGCCTCTACAACACAGGTATTCTTGCTGCCTCTACAACACTGGTATTCTTGCTGCCTCTACAACACAGGTATTCTTGCTGCCTCTGCAACACAGGTATTCTTGCTGCCTCTACAACACTGGTATTCCAGCTTCCTCTACAACACTGCTATTCCAGCTGCCTCTACAACACTGGTATTCCTGCTGCCTCTACAACACTGGTATTCCTGCTGCCTCTACAACACTGGTATTCCAGCTGCCTCTACAACACTGGTATTCTAGCTGCCTCTACAACACTGCTATTCCAGCTGCCTCTACAACACTGGTATTCCTGCTGCCTCTACAACACTGCTATTCCAGCTGCCTCTACAACACTGGTATTCTCGCTGCCTCTACAACACTGGTATTCTCGCTGCCTCTACAACACTGGTATTCCAGCTGCCTCTACAACACTGCTATTCCAGCTGCCTCTACAACACTGGTATTCTTGCTACCTCTACAACACAGGTATTCTTGCTGCCTCTACAACACAGGTATTCTTGCTGCCTCTACAGCACTGGTACTCCAGCTGCCTCTACAACACTGCTATTCCAGCTGCCTCTACAACACTGCTATTCCAGCTGCCTCTACAACACTGGTATTCCTGCTGCCTCTACAACACTGGTATTCCAGCTGCCTCTACAACACTGGTATTCTAGCTGCCTCTACAACACTGCTATTCCAGCTGCCTCTACAACACTGGTATTCCTGCTGCCTCTACAACACTGCTATTCCAGCTGCCTCTACAACACTGGTATTCTCGCTGCCTCTACAACACTGGTATTCTCGCTGCCTCTACAACACTGGTATTCCAGCTGCCTCTACAACACTGCTATTCCAGCTGCCTCTACAACACTGGTATTCTTGCTACCTCTACAACACAGGTATTCTTGCTGCCTCTACAACACAGGTATTCTTGCTGCCTCAACAGCACTGGTACTCCAGCTGCCTCTACAACACTGCTATTCCAGCTGCCTCTACAACACTGCTATTCCAGCTGCCTCTACAACACTGGTATTCCTGCTGCCTCTACAACACTGGTATTCTTGCTTCCTCTACAACACAGGTATTCTTGCTGCCTCTACAACACAGGTATTCTTGCTGCCTCTACAACACTGGTACTCCAGCTGCCTCTACAACACTGCTATTCCAGCTGCCTCTACAACACAGGTATTCTCGCTGCCTCTACAACACAGGTATTCCAGCTGCCTCTACAACACAGGTATTCTCGCTGCCTCTACAACACAGGTGTTCCTGCTGCCTCTACAACACTGCTATTCCTGCTGCCTCTACAACACTGGTATTCCTGCTGCCTCTACAACACTGCTATTCCAGCTGCCTCTACAACACACGTATTTCAGCCGCCTCTACAACACTGGTATTCAGCTGCCTCTACAGAACTGATATTCCAGGTGCCTCTACATCACTGGTATTCCCGATGCCTCTACAACACTGGTATTCCCGATGCCTCTACAACACTGGTATTCCAGCTGCCTCTACAACTCGGGGAATTACTCACCTGTCTCACTTCCTCCATCTTGGAAACTTCCAACTTCCTTATGACGAAGTCCATCTGACGACAAGAAAGGAAATTAATAATATCAACGTAATATTTTGATGATCAGTGAACATCTCCTTCACTTAAAATATAAAGCTCAAGTAGCTGAGGTACCGTGAGCTTTAGCCTCACACGCGTGGGGTCAACGGTTCGAGACTCCTACAGCCCGGGTGAATGGAATCTTTTTTACTTACTGTCACTCCTTAAGACCGGTCATGCCTCGAGAATTATCACAGGAAATATCTAAATGTTTGTCATGTATACATGAATATTTTGCAAGTAGTTAATTATGAGGGAGAGAATGAGATGAGTAACTGAGAGAGAAATGATTAATGGTCATAGATGAGGAAAGTCTGGNCCCAGAATACGTCTAGGGCATTCACTGTAAACATTGTAATGATAGTAGACCCTCGGGCCGAGGCTCCAGCTCAGTATAGTAGTCCAGTGTACGGACAGTGTAGCAGACTGACTCCAGTAAAGTGAGTAACCTCATAGTATCCCACTATGTATGGTTGCTCATTCTCTCACCCCCAAGTGTGGTGAAGGTTGCTAATACCCATCACCCCAAGTGTGTGTGTGAACGTTGGTCATTCCCACCACCCCCTAGTGTGTGTGTGTGAAGGTTGGTCAGACCACCACCCCTAGTGTGTGTGTGAAGGTTGGTCAGACCCACCACCCCCTAGTTTGAGTGAAGTGGCTAGCCCCACCACCCCCAAGTGTGTGAAGGTTGCTCATGCCAACCACCCACTAGTGTGTGTGAAGGTTACTCATACCCACCAACTCTAGTGTGTAAAGGTTGCTCATACCCACCAACACCTAGAGTGTGTTTGTGATGGTTGCTCATACCCATCACCCCAGTGTGTGTGTGAACGTTGGTCATTCCCACCACCCCCTAGTGTGTGTGTGAACGTTGGTCATTCCCACCACCCCCTAGTGTGTGTGTGAAGGTTGGTCAGACCCACCACCCACTAGTTTGAGTGAAGATGGCTCAGACCCACAACCCCCTAGTGTGTGAAGGTTGCAAATGCCAACCACCCACTAGTGTGTATGAAGGTTACTCATACCCACCAACACCTAGAGTGTGTTTGTGATGGTTGCTCATACCCATCACCCCTAGTGTGTGTGCGGGTTGTTCATACCCACTACTCCCCGAGTGTGTGAAGGTTGCTCATACCCACCACCCATAGTGTGTGAAGGTTGCTCATACCCACCACCTAGTGTGTGTGTGAAGGTTGATAATACCCACCACCACCTAGTGTGTGTGTGAGGGTTCCTCATACCCACAACCCCCTAGTGTGTGTGTGAAGGTTGCTCGTAACCATCGCCACCTACTGGCTGTGAAGGATAATCATACCCACAACCACCTAGTGTGTGTTAAGGTTGCTCATACCCACAACCCCTGTTGTGTGTGAAGGATGCTCATACCCACCACCACCTATTGTGTGAAGGTTGCTCTTACCACCCCCCTCTAATGTGTGTGGGTTGCTCATACCCACCACTACCTAGCGTGTGTGAAGGTTGTTTATACCCACAACCACCTGGTGTGTGTGAAAGTGGTTCATAACCAACACCACCTAGTGTGTGAAGGTTGCTCATACCCACCACCCCTAGTGTGTGAAGGTTGCTCATACCCACCACCCCCTAGTGTGTGAAGGTTGCTCATACCCACCACCCCCTAGTGTGTGAAGGTTGCTCATACCCACCACCCCCTAGTGTGTGAAGTTTGCTCATACCCACCACCCCCTAGTGTGTGAAGGTTGCTCATACCCACCACCCCTAGTGTGTGAAGGTTGCTCATACCCACCACCCCCTAGTGTGTGAAGGTTGCTCATACCCCCCCCCTAGTGTGTGAAGGTTGCTCATACCCATCACCCCTAGTGTGGGAAGATTGATCATACCAACCACAACCTTGTATGTGTGAAAACTGCTCATACCCACCACCCCCCTCTTGTGTGGGAAGGTTGCTCTTACCCACCACCCCCCCTAGTGTGTAACGATTGCTCATACCCACCACAACCTAGTGTGTGTGTGAAGGTTGCACATACCCACTACCCATTGTGTGAAGGTTGCTCATACCCACTATCCCCTAGTGTGTGAAGGTTGCACATACCCACCACCCCCCCTAGTGTGTGTGAAGGCTGCTCATACCCACCACCCCCTAGTGTGTGTGAAGGCTGCTCATACCCACCACCCCCTAGTGTGTGTGAAGGCTGCTCATACCCACCACCCCTAGTGTGTGTGAAGGCTGCTCATACCCACCACCCCTAGTGTGTGTGAAGGCTGCTCATACCCACCACCCCCTAGTGTGTGTGAAGACTGCTCATACCCACCACCCCCTAGTGTGTGTGAAGGCTGCTCATATCCACCACCCCTAGTGTGTGTGTAAAGGTAGCTCGTTCCTACCACCCCCTAGTGTGTGAAGGTGACTCACTATCACCCACTAGTGACTGAAGTTGACTCACCACCACCCCCTAGAGAGTGAAGTTGACTCACCACCACCCCCTAGAGAGTGAAGTTGACTCACCACCACCACCAACTGCGTAAAAGTGAATTACCAACACCTACTGCATGAAGGTGACTCACCACCACTACCTTCTGAGTGAAGGTGACTCACAACCACCTAGTGTGTGAAGGTGACTCACCACCACCTAGTGTGTGAAGATGACTCACAACCACCTAGTGTGTGAAGGTGACTCACCACCACCTAGTGTGTGAAGGTGACTCACAACCACCTAGTGTGTGAAGGTGACTCACCACCACCTAGTGTGCGAAGGTGACTCACAACCACCTAGTGTGTGAAGGTGACTCACAACCACCTAGTGTGTGAAGGTGACTCACAACCACCTAGTGTGCGAAGGTGACTCACAACCACCTAGTGTGTGAAGGTGACTCATCACCACCTAGTGTGTGAAGGTGACTCACAACCACCTAGTGTGTGAAGGTGACTCACCACCACCTAGTGTGCGAAGGTGACTCACAACCACCTAGTGTGCGAAGGTGACTCACAACCACCTAGTGTGTGAAGGTGACTCACAACCACCTAGTGTGTGAAGGTGACTCACCACCACCTAGTGTGCGAAGGTGACTCACAACCACCTAGTGTGTGAAGGTGACTCACAACCACCTAGTGTGTGAAGGTGACTCACAACCACCTAGTGTGTGAAGGTGACTCACAACCACCTAGTGTGTGAAGGTGACTCACTAGCACCACCTAGTGTGTGAACTTGACTCACTAGCACCACCTAGTACGTGAAAGTGACTCACTAGCACCACCTAGTACGTGAAAGTGACTCATCACCACCCCTTAGTGCATGAAGGTGACTCATCACCTTCATGCACAAAGAGAAAGTGTACTTCACCCGAGCACTCCAGCCTGCTAGGTAAAAATGACTCAACTACTATTACTTAGATGACTCAATGACTCAACCACCAAAGGTGAAGGTGACTCACAATGTTCTCCACAAGTCTGGGTCGACCGTTCCTCAGGTGGAGGAGTGCCTGGTGAGGGTGGAGGTACTGGGAGGTGTTGAGCTGCTCCAACATCACCAACACCAGCACCACACACCCCGTGTTGCCGCTCCCTGTGCTGTAAAGGTTAGGTTAGGTTAGCTTGGGTTAGGTTAGGTTCTGCTCCCTGTGATGTAAAGATTAGGTTAGGTTAGGTTCTGCTCCCTGTGATGTAGAGGTTAGGTTAGGTTCTGCTCCCTGTGATGTAGAGGTTGGGCTATGTTAGGTTAGGTTCTGCTCCCTGTGATGTAAAGATAAGGTTAGGTCTGCTCCCTGTGCTGTAAAGGTTAGGTTAGGTTAGCTTAGGCAAGGTTAGGTTCTGCTCCCTGTGATGTAAGGATTAGGTTAGGTCTGCTCCCTGTGCTGTAAAGGTTAGGTTAGGTTAGCTTAGGCAAGGTTAGGTTCTGCTCCCTGTGATGTAAGGATTAGGTTAGGTCTGCTCCCTGTGCTGTAAAGGTTAGGTTAGGTTAGTTTAGGCAAGGTTAGGTTCTGCTCCCTGTGATGTAGAGGTTAGGTTAGGTTCTGCTCCCTGTGATGTAGAGGTTAGGTTAGGTTAGGTTCTGCTCCCTGTGATGTAGAGGTTAGGTTAGGTTAGGTTCTGCTCCCTGTGATGTAGAGGTTAGGTTAGGTTAGGTTCTGCTCCCTGTGATGTAGAGGTTAGGTTAGGTTAGGTTCTGCTCCCTGTGATGTAGAGGTTAGGTTAGGTTAGGTTCTGCTCCCTGTGTTGTAAACGTTAGGTTAGGTTAGGTTCTGCTCCCTGTGATGTAAAGGTTAGGTTCTGCTCCCTGTGCTGTAAAGGTTAGGCTAGGTTAGCTTGGGTTAGGTTAGGTTCTACTCCCTGTGCTGTAGAGGTTAGGTTAGGTTAGCTTGGGTTAGGTTAGGTTCTACTCCCTGTGCTGTAAAGGTTAGGTTAGGTTATGCTTGCTGTGATGTAAAGGTTAGGTTAGGTTATGCTTGCTGTGATATAAAGGTTAGGTTAGGTTATGCTTGCTGTGATGTAAAGGTTAGGTTAGGTTATGCTTGCTGTGATGTAAAGGTTAGGTTAGGTTATGCTTGCTGTGATGTAAAGGTTAGGTTCTGCTCCCTGTGCTGTAAAGGTTAGGCTAGGTTAGCTTGGGTTAGGTTAGGTTCTACTCCCTGTGCTGTAGAGGTTAGGTTAGGTTAGCTTGGGTTAGGTTAGGTTCTACTCCCTGTGCTGTAGAGGTTAGGTTAGGTTATGCTTGCTGTGATATAAAGGTTAGGTTAGGTTATGCTTGCTGTGATGTAAAGGTTAGGTTAGGTTATGCTTGCTGTGATGTAAAGGTTAGGTTAGGTTATGCTTGCTGTGATGTAAAGGTTAGGTTAGGTTATGCTTGCTGTGATGTAAGGTTAGGTTAGGTTATGCTTGCTGTGATGTAAAGGTTAGGTTAGGTTATGCTTGCTGTGATGTAAAGGTTAGGTTAGGTTATGCTTGCTGTGATGTAAAGGTTAGGTTAGGTTATGCTTGCTGTGATGTAAAGGTTAGGTTAGGTTATGCTTGCTGTGATATAAAGGTTAGGTTAGGTTATGCTTGCTGTGATGTAAAGGTTAGGTTAGGTTATGCTTGCTGTGATGTAAAGGTTAGGTTAGGTTATGCTTGCTGTGATGTAAAGGTTAGGTTAGGTTATGCTTGCTGTGATGTAAAGGTTAGGTTAGGTTATGCTTGCTGTGATGTAAAGGTTAGGTTAGGTTATGCTTGCTGTGATGTAAAGGTTAGGTTAGGTTATGCTTGCTGTGATGTAAAGGTTAGGTTAGGTTATGCTTGCTGTGATGTAAAGGTTAGGTTAGGTTATGCTTGCTGTGATGTAAAGGTTAGGTTAGGTTATGCTTGCTGTGATGTAAAGGTTAGGTTAGGTTATGCTTGCTGTGATGTAAAGGTTAGGTTAGGTTATGCTTGCTGTGATGTAAAGCTTAGGTTAGGTTATGCTTGCTGTGATGTAAAGGTTAGGTTAGGTTATGCTTGCTGTGATGTAAAGGTTAGGTTAGGTTATGCTTGCTGTGATGTAAAGGTTAGGTTAGGTTATGCTTGCTGTGATGTAAAGGTTAGGTTAGGTTATGCTTGCTGTGATGTAAAGGTTAGGTTAGGTTATGCTTGCTGTGATGTAAAGGTTAGGTTAGGTTATGCTTGCTGTAAAGGAAGCAAACTCGCAACCAGCCCCACACACTTCGTGTTCCCACTCCCTGTGCTGGAAGCAAACTCTCACAACCAGACCTAGCTACCTTAGTCCACCTAGCTCCTTCCTATACACACCCTGCATACATGGTCCAGCTAGCTCTTCCCTATACACACCATGCATACATGGTCCAGCTAGCTCTTCCCTATACACACCCTGCATACATGGTCCAGCTAGCTCTTCCCTATACACTCCCTGCATAATTGGTTCAGCTAGCTATTCACTATACACATACTGCATACTTGGGCCATCTAGCTCTTCCCTAAACACACCCTGCATAATTGGGCCAGATAGCTCTTCACTATATACACCCCACATACTAGGTCATGCTAGCTCTTCACTATATACACCCCACATACTAGGTCATGCTAGCTCTTCACTATATACACCCCACATACTAGCTCTTCACTATATACACCCCACATACTAGCTCTTCACTATATACACCCCGCATACTAGGTCATGCTAGCTCTTCACTATATACACCCCACATACTAGCTCTTCACTATATACACCCCACATACTAGGTCATGCTAGCTCTTCACTATATACACCCCACATACTAGCTCTTCACTATATACACCCCACATACTAGCTCTTCACTATATACACCCCGCATACTAGGTCATGCTAGCTCTTCACTATATACACCCCACATACTAGCTCTTCACTATATACACCCCACATACTAGCTCTTCACTATATACACCCCGCATACTAGGTCATGCTAGCTCTTCACTATATACACCCCACATACTAGGTCATACTAGCTCTTCACTATATACACCCCACATACTAGCTCTTCACTATATACACCCCACATACTAGCTCTTCACTATATACACCCCACATACTTGATCCAGCTATATCATTTAACAGTTACTTGGTCCAGCTGTATCATTTAACTGTTACTTCTGTCAGCTGTATCATTTAACAGTTACTTCTGTCAGCTGAATCATTTAACAGTTATAAATCCATAAATATTATGTGACGCAAAGATACTGGAGCCACATATTCATACTTGTATTTTTAGAAAATTCCTAAAGCAATAGACTATTTGTAAGAGATAATTATAGGAAGTCATGTAGGTACAAATTGTAGATTATTATAAATAAATATTACGTTATAAAAGTTACTGAACAAAATATGTGTGCGATAAAATCACACACAGAGTGGCCATAATTAATAAATCTAAGCAGGAGTTTTTCCTTCAAAGTTTTAGAAAACCCTTTGGAGATTACGTGAAAGTATATTACAAATTCATTGCCATCCTATTTTGGGTGTAACAATGTCAAAAATCGAAATGCATTTCTAAATTTTAAAAAAGCTTTGAATGTAATGAAACACCATTTTCTAGGTGAGACCCGGAGGCTCCCTGGAGCTATCCAGGCTGATATGGATATATCAGCTTTCTGGCATCAGTCAATGTGCAAGGAGTTCTTGCCTTCCGGGGATCACGAGCCAGAACCTGCCCACCCCTTCCCTCAGAGCGTTCTATGGTTGCCATCGACCGGGTTTAGCACCCAGGAAGATAGGCGCCCCAAAACAAACCCCCTATTCTGGTGAAAATATTTTGTACCGAAAGCCGAACGAGTTGACAGAACTCCCCAAATAAAAATTAACAAACTAACATGACGTCATCACGTTGCCGCGCTGCTGTCTGTTCAAACCCCCCTCCCTCCCCGGGAGGGGAAAGGGGGAGCCCAGATCCCTCGATCCACCTTTTAGTTCTTAGGCTGGATGTCAAACACGCAAAAACACCGCCGACCGGGGGAGGGGAGAAGGTTGCCGGGGAGCCTCCGGATTTCACCCAGGAAATGACGTTTCATTACATTCAACGCTGGGTTTCTGGGGGGAGTCCAGTCGGCTCCTCGGAGCTAACTCCCCAAAGAAAAGAACGCCACGCGTCCTAGCTAGAAGCAAAACAACCGGCAACACCGAATGACCCCGTGGATGACCCAACAGACCCGAACCCTAGAACAGGGAAGAAGGATCCCGGGCAATCCAAAGCGCATCCATGGCCACAGACGCCGCAGTGCTCAGACAACAGCAGAGAGCCTCAACCGGACATAACAAATGATGCACCCCCAGCCCGACCAACCAAGCATCAACCCAAGAAGTCCTCCGGAAAACAGTAGACGCAACCTCCAATAGACAAGGAAGAGACGGCTACAAAGGAACAAACCACCAGGACCAAAAGATCAGAAACCTCTGAGCCGGAGGAGAGCATAAAGCTCCCCAACCCGACCTACAGAGGCCAATGCCAACAGGAAAAAGTGCCTTAAAAAACCGAAGGGGTCACAACAAACTGAGAAGAAGAGAGAAAAGAGAACACCCGGGTCAACAACCAGTACAGCTCAGGCGGCGCATGAGCCGTCCTGGTTGTTGGCCTCAAGATAGCTTGCGGAATGGAGCAGAAGTAACATCAAAACCGAATACACGCCACAGTGGCTACGTCAGCTCCGCACGATATGAGGCGACAGTATTCGGCATAAGATGACGGTCCTGGAACAACCACGAATGGAAGAACAAGACAACCCTATCAGAGACTGAAGTATTAGTGAAATTCTAAGAAGCCAGTATGAGGCTATGTTTAGCACACCAATAAACATGAAAGTTGATGACCCAAACAGCTTCTTTATGAAGGACATTCGAGCTGCAGATAATATAACGGATATTAACACGAACTCGGAAGATTTTGAAAGAGAAATTGACAATATGCCCATGCACTCCGCTCCTGGGCCTGACTCATGGAATTCAATATTCATTAAGAAATGTAAAGTACCAGTAGCGCGAGCACTCGGCGTAATATGGAGAAACAGCCTAGATACAGGGGAGATACCAGCAGCACTTAAATCTGCAGATATAGCTCCTTTGCACAAGGGGGGGAGGAGTAAAACCTTGGCAAAAAATCATAGGCCAGTTGCACTAACATCACACATAATAAAAGTTATTGAAAGAGTGATTAGGAATCAAATTTCTAGTTTTATGGAAAATAATGAGTTACACAACCCAGGACAACATGGATTTAGAGCGGGAAGATCCTGTCTGTCACAGTTACTCAACCACTATGACAAAATCACAGAAGCTCTAGAAGAAAAGCAAAATGCAGATGTTGTATACACTGACTTTGCAAAGGCATTCGACAAATGTGATTATGGAGTCATTGCACACAAAATGAGGTCAATGGGAGTAACTGGTAAAATAGGACGCTGGATACTCAGTTTCCTGTCGAACAGAACACAAAGAGTAACAATCATTGAACAAATCCACAAGGGCCGTGATGAAGATTCGAACCTACATCTGTGAGTATCCCAGACGCTGCCTTAATCGACTGAGCTACGACATGGTTATTGAGTTGAAACCGAAGTTCTACTGAACTTACTGGATCCTGCAGCCTCTCCGAGATACAAACCAGGGTTTTACACAACTCCCCATGCACTCGAGCCATGTCAATAGGCTGTTCTACCCCTTCGCCCTTCCTTCATTACACACAGAAATCACAATAACGTGTGATTTTAACCATGACGTAGCTCAGTCGATTAAGGCAGCGTCTGGAATGCTCACAAACGTAGGTTCGAATCCTCGTCACGGCCCTTGTGGATTTGTTCATAGATGAATCACGTTATTGTGATTTCTGTGTGTAGTAACAGTCAATGAAATAAAATCAAATTCAAGCGCAGTTAAAAGCTCTGTACCTCAAGGTACAGTCCTTGCACCACTGCTGTTCCTTATTCTGATATCAGATATAGATAAAAATACAAGTCACAGCTTCGTGTCATCCTTTGCAGATGACACAAAACTCAGCATGAAAATTACCTCTGCTGAAGCCATGGAAAAATTACAAGCAAATATCAACAAAGTTTTCGATTGGGCACCAGAAAATAACATGATGTTTAACAGCGATAAATTCCAGGTACTCAGGTACGGCAAAAATGAGGTCCTGAAACATAATACAGGGTACAAAACACAATCGAATCTGCCCATAATAGGTAAACAGCATGTCAAGGATTTGGGAATAATGATGTCCGACAATCTAACGTTTTGGGAGCATAAAAAAGCAAATATTGCGTGAGCCAGAAAAATGACAGGATGAATTACGAGAACTTTCAAATCCAGGGATCCCATCACGATGGTTGTACTCTTCAAGTCACTTGTGTTGTCCCGTCTTGAGTACTGCTCAGTACTCACTCTCCCCTTCAGAGCAGGAGAGATTGCTGAAATAGAGGGAATACAGAGAACATATACGGCACGCATAGACGCGATAAAGCACCTAAATTATTGGGATCGTCTCAAAGCTCTCCAAATGTACTCACTAGAAAGGAGACGTGAGAGATACCAAATAATATACACATGGAAAATACTGGAAGGCCAGGTCCCTAATCTACATAGTAAAATAACAACGTACTGGAGTGAACGATATGGAAGAAAAGGCAGAATAGAACCAGTGAAGAGCAGAGGTGCCATAGGCAAAATCAGAGAACACTGTATAAACATCAGAGGTCCGTGGCTGTTCAACGTCCTCCCAGCGACTATAAGACATATTACCGGAACAACCGTGGACATCTTCAAGAGCAAACTAGACTGTTTTCTAAAAGACGTTCCGGCCCAACCGGGCTGTGGTGGGTATGTGCGGCCTGCAGGCCGCTCCAAAGCAACAACCTGGTGAACCAAACTCTCACAAGTCAAGCCTGGCCGCGGGCCGGGCTTGAAAAGTAGAAGAATTCCCAGAACCCCATCAAGCAGGTATCAAGCAGGATACCTATGCAATGATAGGAAAACCGGAAGGAGTGCTAAAAAAACTTCATACTGGCGCCGAGACGAAGCACGCAGGTGGGAGACCAACAACGAAGCCACCTGCGCCCTGTACAAGTGATAAACCAGAATCAAAAACTCCAGATGCAAAGACTCGAGGAGAAGAACGAACCTGCCTCATACCGGGCTGGACTGATCCCTGAAAGAGGCAGAGCTGCGGGAAGACCCTTGGGTTGGGACACCGAGCAAGCAGCGCCTGAATCCAAGGCTGGGCTGGCCACCAAGGAACCAGAGGGACAACTCTTCACTGGTAAGTCTCCAAGTGAGCAGGACCTGGAGTTCAGGGAATAGGTACAGGTAATCCTGCCTAAAGGCATCGATCCCGACGGCCTCACAAGCGGGGAAGGGCGCCACGTATACCGAAAGATGCCTCAACCATGCCGACACAAAGAGGTCCACTTCCAGAAGCCCGAACGTCCGGCAGAGCCTACTGAACGATTTGGCGTCGACCGCCCATTCCGTGGAAGGGGAATGAACTGGGACAGGCCATTCACCAGGACATTGATCAACCCCAAACGTGAACTGCCGTGAGAGCCAAACCCCATGAACTCAGCAAACGAGTCACCTAAAGCGACCAGCCCCAAAGAGACAAAGACCACATCGAACCCCTGCAGTTCAAGCAGTGAACCACCGTGGAACATTCCGAATGGAGCCAGATCATAGATCCACGAGCAACCCGAATTTTCTGGAGCGATATCCACACAGCCGCGATCTCCTGAAACATGCTGTGAGCCCGACGGAACAACCGACCCCACCGCCATTGGCCAGCCTGGTGAGCACTGGTCACAAAGCCCCAGCCAAGAGATGACACATCCGTGAACACATCGAGCGAAGGCTCGGGTAGGCACTAAGGCACTGAACCCCAGAAAACCCAAAGAGGAAGTGGGCGACTCGGCAACCAACGGAATGCCCCCAGAAGCCGAACCCAGCTGTCGTGAGAGCTGGGTTCCGGAAGTCCCCAAAGGAACCAGAACGGCCAATGAAGCAACACCCGACCTGGCGGGTAGACCAACATGGCAAAGTTCAGGCTCCCACACAAACTCTCGAGCAACTGATGCTCGAGAGTCTCTCGAGCAACTGATGCTCCTTTGACCCAGGAGCCTCTCAGGAACAGACGAAGGCGGGAATGCAGCCAAAGCAGAGCCGCCAGAGGAAGAGATAAGGAAGCAGTCCGAGTGTCCCACACAAGACCGAACCTAAGGGGTACCAGATGGGACTTCATTCAGTTCACCAGGAAACCGAACCTGGCGAGCCAGGAAAGAACCAAATCCCTGGTGAGCAGACACACGGACTGGCTGGCAGCCCACACCAGCCAGTTGTCGAGGTAGGCCAGAACCCGAACACCTAACAGACGCAGGTGGGTCATCACGACCCGAGTAAGGCATGTGAAAATGCAAGGCGCCAGATTCAAATCAAAGGGTAGGCATCAAAAGTGGCAACCCTGCTGTGCCACAACAAAACAGAGTCAGTCCCTGAACCTCGGAAGAAGTTGGATGTGCCAATACACGTTTTTGAGGTCCATGGACACCATCCAAGCCGCTGGCTCCAACAGAAGAAGGACCTGGGACAGAGTAGTCATCTGAAGGATGGGGCAAGGAAACCACGGGTTCAGACGGGACAAGTCCAGAATGAACCGGAGATCCACGCAGTCCCGTTTCGGGACCGGAAACAGGTGGGAACCCACATGAAGGAAGAGGTCGTTTCAACCACGCTCAAGCGAAACCACTCTAGAAATGATCCGACAGAGTGCAGGAGAAGCGGCCTGCCATGCCAGCTCTGAAATTCCTAAAGGAGGAGGAGCCACCCAATGCCATCGCAGGTCACAGGAAACGACTCAAAAGGCCCACAAATCGTGGGACCAGGTGCAAACTAACCAAGCAAGCCTCTCCCCTCCCCCCATCTCCCCGTCAATGGGATAAACTGTGAAAGGGCCGACACACCTTACAGAAACCTAAGTGATACACTGGGCAGTCCCCCGCGCCAAACAGAAATAGACGGGTACCGAAGGCTGCGCCGAATCTGGCATTGCTTGTCAACCACGACAGGAAGAACCCCGAGCCCTTACACGACCCTTCCAGTAAGGCCCCCCACGAGCCCCCAGAAAACTAACAAGTCCAACATAGGACGGCACCTAGACGAAGCCACCTGCAGATACTGCACAATCGCAGACTCTGCAAACAGCAACAGGCAAAAAGGTGAAGAAAGCCTAAGAGCCAGGACCCAAGCAGATTCCAGGGAAGAAGCGAGCACCGCCTGCCGACATGCGAGTCGAGAAGCAAAAAACCGCGAAACAGCATCCCGCAAGATCGGCACTAACCACTTTAACAAGACAGACGACGCATGCACTGCCGAGGGCCACGCACCAGACCCAGAGGCAGGCCAAGCTCCCCCACACCCAACTCATGCCAGTCTGATGACAGTTCGAGCAAGGAGAAGAAACGCAGAGCCCCAGCCGACAGACTACGCATGTGCAAGTCCTCCACAACCAATGCAGCTGTAGAGAAAGAACCTGTACATGGAGCTGCACCACACCAACATCCCGTGAAAAGACAGAGGAGAACAAGCATGCATTGAGATGCTAGAATTCACCCCCCCCCAGGAAACCTGCAACACATGCAAGTCTCCCGCCACTGAAGTGTGCGTGACCAACAGAACGTATGCCAAGCCTCCAATGAGAAGAGAAGGCAGTCTGCTAACCAGGACGACTCCAAAACTTCATAACGAATCCAGTAAGGACAAGAAGATACATATACGAAAAAACTCGAGTCCCTTAAGAAAGCATAATGCGGGTCATGCAGGAGAAGATCTGACGGGTGGATCGCCGGCACAAGGGTCTGGGGTTCCCGTTTCCTCTCCCGGGGAAGGGGGGGGGGTTGCACAGACAGCGGCGCGGCAACGTGATGACGTCATGCTAGTTTGCTAATTTTCATTTGGGGAGTTCTTTCCACTCGTTTGGCTTTCGGTAGCAATATTTTCACCAGAATAGGGGTTTGTTTTGGGGCGCCTATCTTTCTGGGTGCCAAACCCGATCGATGGCAGATATAGAATGCTCCCAACTACATAGGGTTTCTATAAGACAGTGATCCTCGTGCCTCTCTCAGTGGGGCCAGGTTTTGGCTCGTGGCCGCCGATAGGCAAGAACTCCATGCACATTGATGCCAGAAAGCTAATACATCCATATCAGCCTGATTGTTCTGGGGGGCCCACGGGCTCCCACTAGAAAATATATTTATTCATATGGAGTTAAATGAAAACATGGAGATAATTTAATAACTATGAGAATACAGTTTCGTTACACTGGACACGGAAGTACGAGGATGATTATTTTAATTACCTGAACCTTTCACGTGGACAATTAGAGGTACCTAGCGTGTACGTGACGGGTACATTGCTACAATGGACGGTGACGGGAATGTTCGTACAGTGAACGGTGACGGAAACATACCTACAGTGGACGGTGACGGGAACATTCCTACAGTGGACGGTGATGCAGAACATAACTACAGTGGACGGTGACGGGAACATAGCTACAGTGGACGGTGACGGGAACATACCTACAGTGGACGGTGACTGGAACATACCTACAGTGGACGGTGACTGGAACATACCTACAGTGGACGGTGACTGGAACATACCTACAGTGGACGGTGACTGGAACATACCTACAGTGGACGGTGACTGGAACATACCTACAGTGGACGGTGACGGGAACATACCTACAGTGGACGGTGACGGGAACATACCTACAGTGGACGGTGACTGGAACATACCTACAGTGGACGGTGACTGGAACATACCTACAGTGGACGGTGACGGGAACATACCTACAGTGGACGGTGACGGGAACATACTTACAGTGGACGGTGACGGGAACATACCTACAGTGGACGGTGACTGGAACATACCTACAGTGGACGGTGACTGGAACATACCTACAGTGGACGGTGACACAGAACATACCTACAGTGAACGGTGACACAGAACATACCTACAGTGAACGGTGACACAGAACATACCTACAGTGGACGGTGACTGGAACATACCTACAGTGGACGGTGACGGGAACATACCTACAGTGGACGGTGACTGGAACATAGCT
Organism: Procambarus virginalis; assembly: GCA_020271785.1. Lineage (NCBI taxonomy): Eukaryota > Metazoa > Arthropoda > Malacostraca > Decapoda > Cambaridae > Procambarus > Procambarus virginalis. The sequence continues at coordinate 13,871,514 of WNGS01000337.1, read as the reverse complement.
ACAGTGGACGGTGACACAGTACACACCTACAGTGGACGGCGACGGGAACATACCTACAGTGGACGGTGACACAGAACATACCTACAGTGAACGGTGACACAGAACATACCTACAGGGGACGGTGACACAGAACATACCTACAGTGGACGGTGACACAGAACATACCTACAGTGAACGGTGACACAGAACATAACCTACAGTGAACGGTGACACAGAATATACCTACAGTGGACGGTGACACAGAACATACCTACAGTGGACGGTGACACAGAACATACCTACAGTGGACGGTGACACAGAACATACCTACAGTGGACGGTGACACAGAACATACCTACAGTGGACGGTGACACAGAACATACCTACAGTGGACGGTGATACAGAACATACAGTGGACGGTGACACAGAACATACCTACAGTGGACGGTGACACAGAACATACCTAAAGTGGACGGTGACACAGAACATACCTACAGTGAACGGTGACACAGAACATACCAACAGTGGACGGTGACACAGTACACACCTACAGTGGACGGTGAACAGAACATACCTACAGTGGACGGTGACACAGAACATACCTACAGTGAACGGGACACAGAACATACCTATAGTGGACGGTGACACAGTACACACTACAGTGGACGGTGACACAGAACACACCTACAGTGGACGGTGACACAGTACACACCTACAGTGGACGGTGACACAGAACATACCTACAGTGAACGGTGACACAGAGCATACCTACAGTGGACGGTGACACAGAACATACCTACAGTGGACGGTGACACAGAACATACCTACAGTGGACGGTGACACAGAACATACCAACAGTGGACGGTGACACAGAACATACCTACAGTGGACGGTGACACAGTTCACACCTACAGTGGACGGTGACACAGAACAACCTACAGTGGACGGTGACACAGTACACACCTACAGTGGACGGTGACACAGTACACACCTACAGTGGACGGTGATACAGTACACACCTACAGTGGACGGTGACACAGTACACACCTACAGTGGACGGTGACACAGAACATACCTACGTGGACGGTGACACAGTACACACCTACAGTGGACGGTGACACAGAACATACCTACAGTGGACGGTGACACAGAACATACCTACAGTGGACGGTGACACAGAACATACCTACAGTGGACGGTGACACAGAACACACCTACAGTAGACGGTGACACAGAACACTACCTACAGTGAACGGTGACAGGTCCAGTAGAGGGCTCCTTGGTAATGTGTTTGATCATCTGTGCCAGACCGTAGGGGTTGTGTGGCACTCCATGGTGGGGCCAGGCTGTGTACTGGTACTGCTTCACCTGCACGCCCGCACACGCCCGCACAAACACACGTAATTAGTTCACAATTATGCATCACCATTTTTACTAAGTTATGAAGAGATATATGTAGATAAAGTCAGATATCTGAAGCTTATATAGGCAGTCTCTACAAC